>OX243821.1:33709156-33756893 GCA_945859605.1 Lumbricus rubellus
TTATTTATGGCACAGGTGAAAACTTAAAAGAGGTACGTGTTAGTGCCTTGTATTCGCAGTAATTGGGTTGGTTCTGCGTCCTAGTGAATTTTATCCGTCTTACTTATCAGCGAGAACTGAACCAGGCCATAAAAAATAGAATCAAGAGAGTATAATCATACCTATAGACGCTTCTCGGCTAAAGGTAACCTAATTGTAACCACGGCATGCTTACATTGCTTATGGAGACTCGAAATATTGCCATGGTAATGTAATGCAAATCTTCGAGAATTTCTCAACAGCCACGTCAGGAAGACCGGCTTATTCACCGGCGCTCATGGAGCCTAACTTAACCCTCGAGTGCCCAAGGGGGTGGGGGTCCGACCGGACCCCAGGCCTGTTTTCCCCGGATAACTTTTTAAAGGCTATGAATCTGCGGAAATGCTTTTAGGTATTCCTAGACCAACCATTTGGGCATAGAATGGTATTTTTTCGTGAGTATTGTCCTACCCTGTCCCCCACAATCACAGCATATACTAAGGGTACCGCAAGAAATTCGGCTGATATTCATACACGCGTATAGGCTTCATTCGGTAAATAACGCAAACAAGCATAAAATGTGTCACGAGATTTTTACACTATTATTTTACACCAGGTGGTGCAATTGTAATATAAGATACATCAATCGATTGCAAATTCATTTTGGATTACATAGAACCAACTTCTGTTACGATATTCCAATCCCTGCTCAGGAAATTAGCATGAAAACGCTGGGGTCCGCGCGGACCCCCTTCTTGGGTCTTCGTGTAAAAAAAATTACCTTGGGCACTCAAGTGTTAAAGAGTTGCCGTGGTATGCTTGGTGAGCCTATATGGGTTGCCGTGGTACTCCTGGTGAGCCTAAGGGTTGCCGTGGCATGCCTGGTGAGTCAAATGGTTGCTTGGTATGCTTGGTGAGCCTAAGGGTTGCCGTGGTATGCTTGGTGATCCTAAGGGTTGCCGTGGTATGCTTGGTGAGCCTAAGTGTTGCTGTGGTATGCTTGGTGAGCCTAGAAGTTGCCGTGGTATGCTGGAAGACCTTGATGGTCAGGCGCGATGGTCTAGTGGTGGCGTCGTTGCCTTGGAGCGGGAAGGTTCGAGGTTCGAATCCACCTCGCCACGTAAGGACGTTGGGCAAGTCCTTCACTCATAATTTCTGAGCGCTTCGGCGTGAAACTCCGATGCAGTGTCCGCTCTGCATTCTGGAGCGCCTCTGAGTAGCGAGGGCTTGAAGGGGCGCTATAACAAGTGCACATGCAAACAAACAAGTAATATGCTCACAGATTCTAAAGTAAAGACTACAACTGTGGTCAGAGATCCTATTAACAAGGTAATCCAATAAAGAAAAGAACCGTTGGTTCGCTTTTATAAATATAGTATTATCTCTTTAAAAGGTGTCTAAATTTTGTCTGTCTGTGGCATTTAAAGACTTTGTCAAGCAATGATTCTGAGGTGCCAGAATGCCATTGCTGATTGCAACGGTTGTAATTGTCTTCTCAGGGGTCACCCAAAGGTTTTCTTATTATCGGTGACGTCACCTGGTATTCTTACAGTTTCCCAGAGCGCGAAACGTCACACACGAAGTTCAATAGGTCACTTAAGAATAGACACCTTACTTAAGAAGATTCTCAGAGTACAATAATCACGAGTTAACTGATGTTCCGAGGGTCTCCCAGGGTTGTGCTGGAGGGGGGTTGTACCAGATTCCCAGGGTCCTGAAGGGTGATTCACCGTTCCAAAGAAAAGATCCGCATGACGCTATTTACCCGTTTGAGTCACACGAGGGTGAGAATGTAGAAGGGGGTGTGGCGTTGTTACAATGGGTCAATTGTTGAAGGTCTAACCCTTGGGCGTGGGAGGGTGGTTCGGGTTAAGGAAGTGTGGGATTGGTGAGTGCCTGGGCGACATTCTTTTTACCTGCACATTTGTTGTGTGTTCATATAGACGAATTAAGTGTATATTGGTGGATCGATTCTACAGATGGAAACGACACAATTAATTTTCAACAGTTGATTGTCTTTTCTTATAGGATGGGAGCATCGCTTATAAAGGTGTCTAATATGTGAGAGCCTATTTCTTGTTCCTTGTTCTGTCTCTGTCTCTGTCTGTGTTTTTCGATCTCTATTTCTCTGTGTATGCATGTCTGTATCTCGGTCTTTGTTTGTTTCTAGATATCTCTGTCGACGCATTTCTGCGTCTCTGTCTGTGTATCTATATGTCTGTTTGTCTGCTTGTTTGGGGTTAAGGAAGTGTGGGATCTGTGTGAGTACCTAGACGACATTCCAACTACTTGCACATGTGTTGTGTGCTCATTTAGACGAATTAAGTATATGGGCAGTAGGGTGGATCGATTCTATAATATGGAAGAACACTTCATAACTAATTTTCAAAGGCCGATGCTCTTATAAGAATAATGTTAGCTCTTAAAGGGGTGTATAAGATGGGAGAGCAGCTAAGGTGTTTGGAATGGAAAAATTCCCTGTTTCATTCTCTGTCTGTCTCTCTGTCTGTGTCTTTCGATTTGTCTGTATGTGTGTATGAATGTCTGTTTATCTGCCTTTGTGTGTTTGTTTCTAAATATCTATGTCTCCGTATTTCTGTGTGTATGTCTGTGTGTGTCTGTCTCTCTATAAATTAATGCGTGTATATTCGTGCACATGTGTGCGTGAATGTGTGTGTGTGTGTGTGTGTGTGCGTGCGTGTGTGTGTGTGTGTGTGTGTACATTACATATAACTCTCTCTTGCTGCTTGATTGCCTTTCAGTCCGTCTGAATATCCTACTTGCCTGTCTCTGTCTGTCTGTCTGTCTGTCTGTCTGTCTGTCTGTCTGTCTGTCTGTCTGTCTGTCTGTCTGTCTGTCTGTCTGTCTGTCTGTCTGTCTGTCTGTCTGTCTGTCTGTCTGTCTGTCTGTCTGTCTGTCTGTCTGTCTGTCTGTCTGTCTGTCTGTCTGTCTGTCTGTCTGTCTGTCTGTATGATGTCTATGTCTGTCTGCCTGTCTGTGTCCGCCTGTTTGTCTGTCCGTCCATCTGTCTGTGTTTCTCCTGCCCTGAGTCAATACTCTTTCATTCATCCTAGGGACGAGGGGTGGGCAGCCATGGTCCCTTCATAGGGCTGAGGAGTGGGGGGTGACCCTGGGTCGCGTGCCCTCTTCACAATCGCCGCCCATCTCTTTGCGTGACTCGTAAAATCGCCGCTAGACGGCAACAAAACCGTTTCACCCGTCGCCAGAGAGCGTACCTCTCTCCCCATCGAAATTCTTTTCAAAGCACCTGTCCCAACGTCATAACGGTGCGAAACGCTGCGCTGAAGGGTTGTGAAAAATGCGGGCTACTAGTGGCGCTGCTTTTATACACCCCTTTTTCGTTGTACACAATAGAGGTAGATGTCAATCAGTTTGGCTATAAGTCTATATTTTGGTTGAATAAAGAAAATAAAATGCGGCGTTGTTTGAAGGCGGATGGTGCCAGTCCTAATCGTAGAAAAAAGAGGAGGGCGACCCTAGTGACCTTTTGTTATCGTAGAGTCGTTGAGATGTTTTTGCTGCTGCTATTTTACAGAAATCGATTAAACACCCATTTTCATCTTTCTATAATTTAATATAAAGAGACTTCAATATAAAATTTGAGATATCGTTCACGAGCTCCTGCTCAATACACACTGTAAAAAAAATCTCGTAAAATAACGGTGAATTGCATGGCAACTTAGTTGCCATGCAATTCACCGTAATTATACGGGCGCCCGTAATCTCAATTACGGGTGACATCGTAAACTTACGATAAATCCCCGTTTTTTGTAACAGAAACTCCCCGTTTCATTCACGGCAACTTTCCTTATTTATGCGGAAAATTTCCGTATATTATGCGGCAATTCAGCGTATTTCAACGGTGAATATCTGGTCTTTGACGGTGATTTTCACGGTGATTTGTCGTTATCAAACGGTAAATCGCCGGTCATTAACGTTATATTGTTACTTTTCTTACGGTGAATAGCCTTCTATTTACGATTGATTCGTTCTGCATCGACGGTGAATCACCGTCTATTAACGACCTCTCCGTCCCCCTCCCTCTCCCTCCCTTTCAATCCTCTCTTCCCCTTGCCCATATCCGTTTCCCTCCCTTTCCCCTCTCTCCGTCCCCTTCCTCTGTCTCATCTCCTTTCCCTCAGTCTTCCCTCTCCCTCAGTCTCCCCTCTCCTTTCCCTCCTCCCTCTCTCTCTCCACATTACTTCACCAAGTTGAAATAGAACTGGTAAGGACATTGAAATCAGATCTTAAACTGGAAATGCAGGTAGTATCAAACAAATCAACTGAATCAGAACTATTAATTAAACATCATTTTAAACATCACAACCTCAAGAAACATTGTCTGGCATTTCTGGAAAGAGAACAATACACGATGTTCATGCCATTGAACAGTGTGACATAATGCAAAGCTAGCCGTTATAATCTACAGACCTCTATAGCACCATTATCATATTGCAAGAAGAATGAATAAAAACGTCGACAGTCTACTAAAGAAGTCAGGATAATAACTGACAAAATAAAATTAAAATTTTTAACAAAAATGGGCAGGCAGAAGCAGACGAGTTATTCAACACTTCATTGATGAACAGCTTTGCTCACCAAAAACTCTTAACACTCTCATTGTTAGTGCAAAAGAACAAACAGAATGCACAAAACAGTGCTGTAACATTGTTTATGATATGGAACAAGCATTAGAGTCATTGTCCATCGATACAGGAGACCAGGCACATAATTTAGACTTCGTTGACTGTATACTTTTTGTGCCCCGTGCAGAAGTCTGCTGCGAAAGAAAAAAACAAACAACACAATCAGTCAAAGAAAAAATCACTAAATATTCCATAGGCAGAGATAGAGAGATAGGAACAGAGAGATACGGAGGGTGAAAGAGATACATATAGCGAGAGATAGATAGAAAGAGAGATAGGGAAAGAGACAGAGAGAGAGAAAAATAAATAGATAGACAGAGATAGAGAGCTAGGAGCTAGATAGAGAGAGAGTGAGAGTGAGAGTGAGAGTGAGAGTGAGAGTGAGAGAGAGAGAGAGAGAGAGAGAGAGAGAGAGAGAGAGAGAGAGAGAGAGAGAGAGAGAGAGAGAGAGAGAGAAAGAGACAAACAGGCTCTTAACGCTCGTGAATAAACTAGTGCCCGTAAACCTCGTGAATAAACTAGTGCCCTTCGCGCACGTGAATAAACTGATGCCCTTAGCTCTCATAAATAAACTGATGCCCTTAACCCACGTGAATAAACTAATGCCCTTAACCCACGTGAGAAAACTAAAACCTTTAGCGCTCGTGAATAAACTAGTGCCCAGAACCCTCGTGAACAAACAGAGGCCCTTAACCCTCGTGAAAAAACTGAGGCCCTTAACCCTCGTGAATAAACTGAGGCCCTTGGCGCTCGTGAATAAACTGAGGCCCTTAACCCGCGTGAATAAACTGATGCCCTTAGTGCTCGTGAACAAACTGATGCCCTTAACCCACGTGAATAAACTGATGCCTTCAACCCTCGTGAATAAACTAGTGCCCTTAACCCTCATGAATAAACTGATGCCCTTAGTGCTCGTGAACAAACTGATGCCCTTAACCCACGTGAATAAACTGATGCCTTCAACCCTCGTGAACAAGCTAGTGCGCTTAACCCTCATGAATAAACTGATGCCCTTAAACCAAAAGAATAATCTAGTGCCCTTAACCCACGTGAAAAAACTGATGCCCTTAACCCTCGTGAATAAAATAGTACCCTTTGCACTCGTCAATAAACTGATGCCCTTAACCCACGTGAATAAACTGATGCCCTTAACGCTCGTGAATAAACTGAGGCCCTTAACGCTAGTGAATAAACTGATGCCCTTAACGCTCGTGAATAAACTGAGGCCCTTATCCCTCGTGAATAAACTGAGGCCCTAATCCCTCGTGAATAAACTGAGGCCCTTAGCGCTCGTGAACAAACTGATGCTTTTAACCCTCGTGAATAAACTGATGCCCTTAACCCTCGTGAATAAACTAGTGCCCTTAACCCTCATGAATAAACTGATGCCCTTAACCCTCGTGAATAATCTAGTGCCCTTAAGCTACGTGAATAAACTGATGCCCTTAACCCTCGTGAATAATCTAGTGCCCTTAACCCACGTGAATAAACTGAGGCCCTTAACCCGCGTGAATAAACTGATGCCCTTAGTGCTCGTGAACAAACTGATGCCCTTAACCCACGTGAATAAACTGATGCCTTTAACCCTCGTGAATAAACTAGTGCCCTTAACCCTCATGAATAAACTGATGCCCTTAACCGTCGTGAATAATCTAGTGCCCTTAACCCACGTGAATAAACTGATGCCGTTAACCCTCGTGAACAAGCTAGTGCGCTTAACCCTCATGAATAAACTGATGCCCTTAAACCAAAAGAATAATCTAGTGCCCTTAACCCACGTGAATAAACTGATGCCCTTAACCCTCGTGAATAAACTAGTACCCTTTGCACTCGTCAATAAACTGATGCCCTTAACCCACGTGAATAAACTGATGCCCTTAACGCTCGTGAATAAACTGAGGCCCTTAACGCTAGTGAATAAATTTATGCCATTCACCCTCGTGAATAAACTGAGGCCCTTAACGCTCGTGAATAAACTGAGGCCCTTAACGCTAGTGAATAAACTGATGCCCTTAACGCTCGTGAATAAACTGAGGCCCTTATCCCTCGTGAATAAACTGAGGCCCTAATCCCTCGTGAATAAACTGAGGCCCTTAGCGCTCGTGAACAAACTGATGCTTTTAACCCTCGTGAATAAACTGATGCCCTTAACCCTCGTGAACAAACTAGTGCCCTTAACCCTCATGAATAAACTGATGCCCATAACCCTCGTGAATAATCTAGTGCCCTTAACCCACGTGAATAAACTGATGCCCTTAACGCTCGTGAATAAACCGAGGCCCTTAACGCTAGTGAATAAATTTATGCCATTCACCCTCGTGAATAAACTGAGGCCCTTAACGCTCGTGAATAAACTGAGGCCCTTAACGCTAGTGAATAAACTGATGCCCTTAATGCTCGTGAATAAACTGAGGCCCTTATCCCTCGTGAATAAACTGAGGCCCTAATCCCTCGTGAATAAACTGAGGCCCTTAGCGCTCGTGAACAAACTGATGCCCTTAACCCTCGTGAACAAACTAGTGCCCTTAACCCTCATGAATAAACTGATGCCCTTAACCGTCGTGAATAATCTAGTGCCCTTAACCCACGTGAATAAACTGATGCCCTTAACCCTCGTGAACAAGCTAGTGCGCTTAACCCTCATGAATAAACTGATGCCCTTAAACCAAAAGAATAATCTAGTGCCCTTAACCCACGTGAATAAACTGATGCCCTTAACCCTCGTGAATAAACTAGGACCCTTTGCACTCGTCAATAAACTGATGCCCTTAACCCACGTGAATAAACTGATGCCCTTAACGCTCGTGAATAAACTGAGGCCCTTAACGCTAGTGAATAAATTTATGCCATTCACCCTCGTGAATAAACTGAGGCCCTTATCCTCGTGAATAAACTGAGGCCCTAATCCCTCGTGAATAAACTGAGGCCCTTAGCGCTCGTGAACAAACTGATGCTTTTAACCCTCGTGAATAAACTGATGCCCTTAACCCTCGTGAATAAACTAGTGCCCTTAACCCTCATGAATAAACTGATGCCCTTAACCCTCGTGAATAATCTAGTGCCCTAAACCCACGTGAATAAACTGATGCCATTAACCCTAGTGAATAAACTAGTGCCCTTAACCATCATGAATAAACTGATGCCCTTAACCCTCGTGAATAATCTAGTGCCCTTAACCCACGTGAATAAACTGATGCCCTTAACCCTCGTGAATAAACTGAGGCCCTTATCGCTAGTGAATAAATTGATGCCATTCACCATCGTGAATAAACTGAGGCCCTTATCCCTCGTGAACAAACTGAGGCCATAAGCACCCGTGAATAAATTAGTGCCCTTAACCTTCGTGAATAAACTAGTACCCTTCGCACCCGTGAATAAACTAGTGCCCTTAACCCTCGTGAATAAACTGATGCCCTAAGCGCTCGTGAATAAACTAGTGCCCTTAATCCTCGTGAATAAACTGATGCCCTTAACGCTCATGAATAATATAGTGCCCTTAACCCTCGTGAATAAACCGAGGCGCTTACCTCAACCTAGAGTCTGTCATACTTGACTGATCTTCAGGAAGCCGACATCATAAAGGCTTGTCATCACCACTTGATGACTGGTCAGATAGAAGTTTCTAGAAAACATACAAAATTTTGCATGTTGGATATCGACAACACATGTCATGCCATACAAGCTTAGTATCTATAGTATAGCAAAACATATAATAAAGTGGTGCCATAAGAATAAAATAGCGCTTTCATACTGATAATAAAAGAACAGACAGATTCTGTAGGCAACTCTTCAGTACTACACATTATCTGCAATAGAGGCCTTTAATAAAAATAATAATCAAAGATTAAAAGATAAAAGCACTCAAAGATTTAATGCAGTTGCATTCAGAGGTACGTCCGCACAAAGCACCGAGGACCACTAACTACATAGAAGAGATTCTTAAATAATAATAATAATAATAACAACAACCACAATAATAAATTACATTAATTACCACACCCTTATCAATTTACTGATTTATTTATATCTCATGCCCTGTAAATAGAAATTCACACAGCTCGAGAACACGAACTGGCCGTGAAACCATCACAAAATTGGCACTGGACAGGGCATGCTCCAATGATTATTATTTAGTAAACGTTGATGAAAATATCATAAAATGAATAAAAGATATTTGACCATCAAACATGAAAAGCTAACTTTAGATCGGTTACAACATGTAGCGAATAGTAATTTTAATATACAAATATCAAGATCCACTAATGATATGTGCATCATAGCAAAACAATCCAAGCAGAAACAAAGAAATATTTTAATAGCAAGATGACGGATACTTCACCACCACCACCGCCACAACTACCACCATTAGTAAACAGTGGCGCTTAATAAAATGCTTGAAAATCAAATAATGATCAATGTTAATATCAATAATATAATGATTATCAAGAAATAATATTATGTAATACTTACCACGTATGCCCATAACGTAACAGTTTGTGTTCTTGACCTTTGGGCATGTGCTGTCACCATTCTAAAATTTCAGATTTGAACAACTGCATCGAGTCCTACAAACAAAATGATTTCATTCAGTCAAATCCCAGAAATTCCAAAACACTAGATTGTTGGCTAAATCACTTTTGAATGAAATAATTACTAATATTTAACCGGGTGCACCGTTTCTGTCACTTGCAACCTAATAAAAACAAAATACAATATACTCCAGTAGCCAGATAACGAAAGCTGTTTCTGCCAGCACCACCAACAACAGTTAACTAAAACCAATAGACCAGAAAAGCACTGCAATAAGCCAGCATGCATCTAACAATGCCATCAACAGCACCACCACCACCTGCATCACGACCACAAACAATCACCAACATAACCATGACCTTCTCCACCACCAAAAATAACAATATAAATAAAATAGCCCCTGAACGTTAAGTAAGTCCTGATTGGGTCATGGGTAAGAAATGTTTGAAACATCATTATCTCAGCCCAGAGTCTGGATACAAGGAGTCGTCTCACCAGTAGTGAATGTCAGTGTACTCCTTATAGTCAAATCACATTGGCCACACAGTGCCACACACAGAGCAGAAAACTTGTTCAAAGTTTCAGTTACCACCACCCCCAATAATAATAATAATAATAACAACAATGACGACTGTAAGGAGTTAGTTCCCACGTATTTAAAGAAAACAACAAAAGTTGCATCGTTTAAATAAAGTATATTAATTCTTCTCGTTGTGTTTCTTACTTCTTCAGTAAAGTCGCCATTATACGCTCTTCTCCTGTTATCTCTGCACTGTTCCCCTGCGAACCTCTGCATCAACAAGAGAAATAAACAAATAAATAAGAAACCCTCCTCGCAGGAACAATGCTGACAACGACAACAACAATAGCAGTAATATTAAAAATAGACTTGCAATCCCAGAACAATGCCATCCTCAATTGTTGAAATAATGTAGATTACCTTACCTCAGGTTAAAAAAGTAGCGATTCTAAAATAGTGCCAGTAGTACTACAAGTTATCAACATAAAAATTATGATGATGACATAATAATAATTAATCACAATAACAGCGATTAACCATTTGCATGCACTGCTTAAATACTGCCGTGCCCTTTACGGGCTGGCTTTTGCAACATGATGGAGCCGAGAACCTTGAAATAATGCACATGCTCAGTTTCTTCATAATGTAATCGTTTAAGATTTTGCTGTGTTCAAAAATAATATTAATTAATAATAGCAGCAAAAATAATAATGGCTGGGAAACCTGTGATTAGGTCTGATTTGACAGAGTCATTTTTTACAATATAATTTCTATAAATCTTGATAGATCATTTTTATCTTGGGTAAAAAACAACAATAATAATCATGACAATATTAAAATAATAAAAATGGCTTTGAAACCTGTGGAAAAATAATAATTATTAAACTAATTTTTTTAATTGGAAATAATAATATTGAAGGTATGCTTGAAAATGTAGTGGTTAGCACACACCGGACTGTTGATTAATAGGTCACGGGGATAAAATCCAAACCTAGACAGAAAAATTGTTTCTAGATTTCTTTTCCCGCAGCATCCCCTGGACAACTCAGATAAAATGAGTACACTGATAGTACACTGTCGGTAGAGAGATGAGTCGGTGAAGGAGATGATTGGCATCTGACTTAATATGCCACGACTAACAAATGGTTTCAATAATACTTCATACCCAATAACCAATGGCTGTCTCAGAGCTAACTTACCATAAGTGCCCAAGACTGCTAACAAATAAGTGAGTGAACTGAAAGCTTAAGCGACAAATTTGTGCTTGCAATGGCCTGTTCAAACACTGAATTTGTGACGTGCCAGACAGCACAAGTTCTCGAGTTGTCCTTTTTGTTTCTGATACATAATATTTAAAATGCTAGCAATAAGTTTACCAAAGACTGCGTGACTGTTCATGTTAACTTTTGGGTCACCCAAAATCTCTCTAAAATAGAACACTGCTGCCTTATCAGCCGCATCCCATGATGCAGTTTGCTCAGAAGTATGCAATTAAAAAGAAATTATCTGCGTTCATTACAATAATTAGAAAAATTCCCGAAAAAGCTTCAAAGGGTGAAGATTAAATGTTAGGCTGATAGAGGGTAGTGCTCTATTTTAGCCAAGTCATTGGCAACCATACTGTTTTGCATTCAGGCATGCAGTCTTCTGAATAACCATAAGTTTAGTCTTTTAAAATTTAATTAGGCAATTTAATTTAACTGATTAGCAAATTATCTCTTCAAATACCGTAATTATGTGTAACAAGTGACTCACTAACTCACTTGGCAGAAGATTTGAAAGGAGCATAACCACGTGAAGAAATTTGACGACACTGTGGAATACACAAAACAATCTCCGTTGAAAATGATCATAATTTCTTGGAAATGCAATCAAGAATTTCACTGAGAATACATGGAAAGCACACAAGATTAAATGAATGTTTCATATTTACTCGAAAACCAAATAATAGCATGGTCTGGTAATCTACTGTTTTAGCAAAATAAATTATACGATATTCTTGGACAGGCGCAGCATAAGTATTTTTCATGAACTCGGCTTGTACATTTACACGACTCATTCTTGTAAATCAGATTCCATTTAGGCAAGAATTGATGTCATCAATTCCGCTTCTATTTAAACAATAACTTTTTTATCAATTCAACTTCTATTTAAATAACAATTATTTTCAATCAACCCAGCTCCAATCTCAGCAATGTTTTCATAAATACCACTTTCTTAAATGCCGGTGTAAAGGTTCCAGATTAACCCCTCCTAAGCATTACCCCCCCCCCCCCGGTAACTTGAAACCGGTACCGGTTTCAGATTACCCCCAGACACTAGATTTGCATCAATCATCGCATTTATTGCACTAAAAATCAGAAAAATCATCCCACATCTTGTTTTGTTCTGAAGATTTTCATCCCTCATCCCACTTCGTGGTATGTTATCAATTTTTTGATCGGATAAAAATAATAGCCTCGCAGACATTTCTCCATTGTAACTTCAGCGGCGATTAGTATTTTAGTTACAGATGAAAATATTTAAAACAAACCACGAAGTGGGATGACGGATGAAAATATTCAGACCAAAACAAGAAGCGGGATTATTTTTCTGATATTTTTTTGCAATAATTGCCATGGTTTATGCAATTTACAGTTTGCAAGAGGTAATGTTTAGGAGGGGTAATTTGAAACCTTTACACCAGCTCGTGACAGGAGACTTTGGACAATCCGTTGGTACAGTCAATAGTCGCGATGCGACGACGGCATCATGACATGACACGATAAATGCCACTTCTAATTCAGTAGGTCAAACTGTTTACGTGCAACCGAGCCGTCACTAACAATAACCAAATTCTCCAGTTTTGTCACTTCCATTTCTGATACTGTGATTTAAAATGTTATTTTCATTTCCACAATTTAATTTAACTGATTAGCAAATTTCCTATTCAAATACCGTAATAATGTACAACAAGTGACTCACTAACTCTCTTGGCGGAAGAATTTACAGGACAGAGTACCGACTGATTTTTCCATTCCCACATGGACAAAGTCGACGACACCGTCAAGCCATAAAACAATTTCCGTTGAAAGTGTTCACAATTCCCTGGAAATGCAAACGAGAATTTCACTGAGAATACATCAAAAGCACACTCAATTATATCGATGTTTGATATTTACTCGAAAACCAAATAAAATTGCCTGTAGTCGGCCACCATTACAATGACGCGCGCGCGCTTGTAAACCGCTATAAGTTCATTATAAAAGACAATTTCCGCGCCCAAATTAATTCGCCATACCACCAAAAGGCGAATATGTCCTGTGAATTTACGAATAATATATCACTTACTTGATTAATTTGAGCTATCAGAAGTTTCTCGAAACTTCTCAGCGGCCACATTATGCGCCGTCAGATGTGGAAAGGAATTTCCGGCATCTTCGTCCCATCAAGGTCAAGGCTTCTGCGACACCGTTCAATGCGATCTAATTTTTATAGCGCTATTATACCGCAGTTGACATTTGTTGAGGCCGAAAAAATCGAACTGTTGCAATAAATTGGCCATCATTTATTAATCCTGATAATGTTGCGAGCATATATATAAATTTAGCGACCCTCTGGTACCGATAACCAATTTTCATTTTTAGAATTTTTAAACGTCTGACATATCTAGTTAGCGCTGGAGTCAAGAAAAATTGACGGAAATAATTCAGTTAGGCCTACTATAGCTTTTGGTCTCCAATTAATGGCATCAGGTTATCCTTCAAAGTATATTTGCTATAATAGACCTAAGTTAAATTTACTTGCTGCGAATATTATATTCCACGTGAAATGTAGCCTTAAAAAGAAAATCAATAGGGTCAAATCAATACGAATTGCAACTGTCTTCGTTGCTTGAAAAGTAAGTAAGCCGGCGTGAAACCACATTATGGCGACAGGATAGGTAACGTTTATACCACTTCATATCAAATGGCCAATTCGTATAGGCCTGTTCAATTAAATATATGCTCCAAATTAACATTCCAGTCTACGCCTATTTTAACCCTGCTGACCTAAAAAATAATCATGCATCAGATGCACGCAAAAGCTAGAGATCACGATTAGGGTTATTATAAAGCCCCCATAATTCCAAGTGGCCGTCAGCAATTCCATGCAGCGTTGCTGACAATGAAAAACGCATACCACAATAGATAGATACTGAAGTTTTCTACTGAGGCAAGGTAGACCTTGGTCACAGGCACTTAGGCTAATCAAAACAGAATCGATGGAGGGAAAATCAGTTCCCGGTCAAGATCCAAAGCGTCAGATAGATTGGATTGTTTAAGGCTTTTAGTCACAATTTTCAGTTTTGAGTGAAAAAGTAGATGACAGGGAGTGATTCTTTGCTTTTGTATGTCGAGGTCTTTAACGTTTGCTTATTAATTTTATTAGTAATGGAAGGCTCTGCTGTGAACGTGTCAGATGCTACGAACGAAAAGCTATATATACATACAAATTAATTTGTTGGCAGCTGAAGGCCTACTAAGCAAACATTAAGTTTAGGCATCGAAACGTCGCTTTGTAACCAAATAATTAATTGAATAATTACCATATATAAGTTTGTGAAACAATGTATAGGCCTAGGCGTATTTAATAAAATAAAAGTTAGTACTGGGATTCGAACCTGCAATCTCTGGGTTGCATGAAGCTGCGCACCTGCATTATCAGATGAGCTAATTGGCACACTGCATACGCGACATTAAAAGGTCATAGCTAAACACTCATCAAACGCTATAGTCCTTTTAAAGACGTGTTTTAGCCTAATAGTGTCCATTGAAATGTCCAACTATTAAACCATAATTTGTGTGTTTTACGCTTAGTTAAACTGTGTGCAATGTTCATTACTGCCATGTCTCATGCTCGCTCCGTGTAGGCTATTAATGAGTTGTCAATAAATTGGCTAGACCTAATGCGGCTGTCCTTAGAGTTAAAAGCTTGTTCTTTTTCCAATTGTATTTTCAGTTTCAAGTGAACATAATTGAATCGCATAAGTTAAAAGTAAGCCAATATTTGGGTGCAAAAATAACATAGGGCCTACTAATGTTTGCTACGTTTGATTGTTAAAATAACATAAATAGTTTAGTAGCCGGCCATGGGTTTCGAACCCACAACTATTGATTCACTGGGTGCCATCTTAACCAGATGAGCTATGGTGCACATGAATCTAAACCGATACCAAACGCGCTTTAAAGGCCCATAGGCCTAATAGGCGCTAAATTTGTCACAACGGTGGAAAATTTCGGCTGTTTACAAATGAATTGGCTTATGCTTGTCTTATAATCTGTCAACGTAGGCTAAGTGCTTGCACTAATAAATAGTCCATTGTGTGGAAAGCCTGCGCCTTTGTGCAACCCACGTCTGCACCCTTTTGTTCGGGGTTCTAGCTTCATCGTCATATTAATGCGCATTCCGCTTTAAGGAATGCGGCTGTTACGAGCTTCTGATATCTATTTTCAACTTGTCCTTTCACTTGAGGCCAAATAACATAATTAAACAAGAAGCTTAGTCACTCGATGTAGTTATTTGCTAATTTTATAGACAGTTTTAACAGGGGCTGTCGGAGAACAATCAGAACTACATTATTGGCGCACGAAGAGAAAACTACTCAGTGAGCAAATTTCCGAAAAGACGGGAGTTTCACCGCAAAGAGGCGCCGATAAAAGGGTGCTTTCGCCGTTTAGGGTCTTTGCGGCCAATCGGCCGCTTTTTAGCGTAATATAGTCGTATTAAAGCGTACACTCCATCGTATATTTAGGGTTTTTTGTAGCAGTGCATGTTTCATGTTGACTTGCTTAATTATAAAGCAACGAATATACTTTTAAATAAATCTTTCTTATTAAGTGCTATAATATGCCAAGCAAATTTCTGTCCAGGGTAACGTCCTCTGTTGTCATAGACCCTGGCCAAATCGGATCCATTAATTTTTTAATTGAACTGAAACTCTCTAAGATTATATTGTAGCCTACTGTTGACCTCTTCCGTCCCAATTAATTAATTCCTGAATTTATATAGCGCTTCTTCAAAGGTGCTACTCAGAAGCGCTCCCGGCTCTAGCAAAGCAAAACAGCACTGCAGGCTTGAGTTTAATGAAAAAATCTTCAACAAGAGCCTCTTGAAACAGACGTCATAGATATTAAGGTGAACGGGCGGCGTTGCCCTCCTCTTTCTTTGTGTTTTGGACTGGCGCTGAATTAACTACAGTGCCATGGACTTTCGATTCAACCCTCCTGCTTTAGATTATTAGGGAGTTGAGCAGTCATTATATTTTCATTAATTATGATCACAAAGATCATTAACGTCGCCCTCCTCCTTTATCCAGGCTTTGGACTGGCATTGCATAGAGGACTAGAGCATCGCTAGCTATCCTAGTTATCATACAGTGCCATGTCTATTACACGAATCAGCAGTGTTACATTACAAGTGCATTCACAATTTTTGAAGATGGTCACAGCTAACTTATGTTTGGCCACAATATCCTTTAAAGAGGTGTGTGAATGTCATCTGGCTAAATATGGTTTTGCAGTTATATTTTGATGTCAGCCACAGCTTCTGGTTATCAGCTATTGAATCAATTGAATTAAACTTGACACTCATTTGACGATATCAGACTATAGGTAGGGCCAACAGCTAGTCAGAGGCTCTATAGTACCTCTTAGAGACAGGGACGTAACTAGGATTTTTCGTTTGGGGGGGCTTAAGCCTTAAGTATGACCAATGCTTAAAGTGTAAAAGAAGAAGTGCCAGGACGCTGTATTGTAATTGGTCGTGACTCGTGAGTGGCGGCGTCGAAGGCACGAAGTTGCGAGTGCCGAAGGCACGAAGCCCATCCCGGTTAGGGGGTCTGGGGGAGCGTCGTAAGCTCCCCCAGCGAGGTCTGGGGCGGAGCCCCAGCGACCAGCGCATTTTTGGCCGTGTCGACTTCAAATGGAGCCATTTTAAGGCTCTTGTTTGCCAGCTATTTGTGAACGGAAAAGTCGCGAAAATTGTAAGAATAAGTCGTTTTTCAGTGTCGCAAGGCTCAAGCTACCAGGACAACAATAAAAATAAAACTGCTACTGTAAAAGAGAAGGGTTTTGTGTATTTACCGTAAGCTTCCCATCGGGGTCTGGGGCGGAACCCCAGCGACCAGCGCATTTTTGGCCGTGTCGACCTCAAATGGAGCCATTTTAAGGCTCTTGTTTGCCAGCTACATGTATTTGTGAACGGAAAAGTCGCGAAAACTTTAAGAATAAGTGGTTTTTCAGTGTCGCAAAGCTCAAGCTACCAGGATAATAATGAAACTAAAACTGCTACTGTAAAAGAGAAGGGTTTTTGTGTATTTACCGTTAAGCTCCCCAGCGGGGTCTGGGGCGGAACCCCAGCGACCAGCGCATTGTTGGCTGTGTCGACCTCAAATGGAGCCATTTTTAGACAGTCATGGCCGGTCGTCCGTAACTGCATGTACGCCGTCCTTGCGGTAGTCTATTTAAATTAGCCGTAAGCATACAAAGGCTTGATTTCATTTGGGGGGGGCTTCAGCTTCGTTTGGGGTGGTGTCGTGGTTATATTAAATGATTATCAAATTAAACACTTGCTATGCATGTATAATTATTAATTATAGGTAGAAGTTAAGCTAGGCAATTTAATTGGCGAGTTTAGGTAATATGTGTGGCAACATATAAAATATTAATACATAAAACCAATGACTGCAGCTAAGCGTAATAACGAGTGGTCAAGATTACCATGACAACAAAGGACGCTAATCCTATTCGTGATTGGTGCAAACTGGAAGCGAATGACGTGACGAGTTAAAAATGACGTCAGCGAAGTGGACGTTAAGTTTTTGACTCTCTACAGGTATATCTGGAAATGGTGGTTGTTTCGCTGCGGTGATCAATCCAAAGTTGTGATTTTCAGAGTAGAGACGAAGGTAATTGAACTGTTCGGACGATCAATCGATAGTTCAAAGTATTGTGCATTAAGTGCAACGCAATTTAAATGAGAAATTTGCGTTAGTGCATAATAATCATCGTGTGAAGTGTGAGACACTTGCGAAGAAGACGAACTCTTAGGCAACAGTTTGAAGAGTAGTGTAATTTGAATCGGCTAGCGAATAGCTGATCGGCGTGTGAAGTACGAAGGACGTTTGGTCAACTGGAGAAGAGCTGTGAGGTGAATGCGATGATTCATCTCGTGTGCAACTGATTCACGGCAAGATACGAGTAAGACGTTTGGTGTGGTCACTTCCATGACTGCATATTCAACCGTCTGATCAACATTCTTGACTGCGAAGAATCGGACGACGGAGAGAGCCGAAGACATTCGAGTTTCATACAACTCGACAGATAAGCGCAAATATAATATTTCCTAAGTAACTCGCCACACTAGGTAAATAGGATTGTTATTTGTTTGTGCATATGAATGATATTGAATAACTTTATATTATATATATTTCATAAGAACTGGGAGTTCGTTGAATTTGGAAGAATTTCTTGAGTAAGTTAAACCCAACCGATTAACCACTAGGATAATAAAGTGCCCTTTTACACGGGATACGACAACTATGGGGTCCTACGTTCCGGAATATTAAAACTGGATTTTTAACTAACACTCGAAATATCAACGAACATTAATCTCAAGTATTGAAAATGTATAATTTAAAAGTTATCGCTGTTGCGATCGCGAAAGAACGACTTTATTAATAAGCGTTTACTCGATGCGAATTGTTTAGTAAAGGTTAAGGTCAAGCATACGATTAACCTCGCGTAACCATAGAGTACGCATCTCAAGAGGAGACATTTTCTTAATCTTATTTTAAGATTATCTTTTGAAGAATTTAATTCTTATATAGCGAAAGCTATTTGAAATACTTGTTAAATAAGTAAACAAGGAAGTAGACCATGTCACTTGGAGAACATGAACAGTGGGTTAAACTCGCTAAAGAGATGGGGATGGATGGTGATGAGTTGAAGACGTTTGTGCGTGATAGACAGCAGGAAGCAAGAGACGACAGACTGCGTGACCGAGAAGATCGAAGGCTTAAAGATGAAGCCGCGGCTGCAGAAATTAAAGAAGCCAGAACACGAGAAGAAGCAGCAGCAGCCAGAGCACAAGAATTAGAGTTAGCAAAAATAGCTGATGCTAGACTGGAACGAGAAAGTCAAGCGAATAATGCAAGGCTTGAAAGAGAGGCGAATGATGCCAGACTGGAACGGGAAAGAGAGGTGGCCGTGGATGAGGCGAGATTAGTTCGTGAAGCAGCTGAATGCCAAGCCAGGAGAAATATGGATCTTGAAGTCAAGAAGCTTGAATGTGAATTGAGGATGAGGGAAATTGATTCAAGAAGTAATCAGAATAGAGGTGAAGCCACATTCACAATGGTTGGTGATGGTTCATATCAAGGAAACAGTAACCATAACAGAGGAATGAAAGATATAAAATTCCCTGTATTCAATGAGAATAAAGATTGCTTGGATGCATATTTATTAAGGTTTGAAAGGACATGCACGGCATACGAGATAGCAACAGAAAATTGGTCTCTGATGCTAGCCAAGCATCTTGAAGGAAAAGCGTTAGAGGTGTATCAAAGAATGTCATCTGAGGAGACACAAGATTACGAGTGTTTGAAAAGACATCTGTTAAAAAGGTTTCAATTAACAGAGGGTGGATATCGTAACAAGTTTAAGATGAGTAAAATGGAGTCAGGTGAAACACCTACAGATTTTGTGCATAGATTGAGGAGATATATGCAGCAGTGGCTACTTCAAGCTGGATTCGAGAAAACCTACGAAGGAATGGAGAACTTATTATTAAGAGATCAGTTCTACCTTACGTGTAGCAATGAACTTAAGATGTTCCTCAAAGAAAGAGGCAAGATGAGTCTAGAGGACACATTAAACTGTGCCGAGTCTTATATCGAGGCGCACGGATATAAATACACAGAAAGTAATCTAAGGCCTCCAGTGAAATTCAGTAACGAAAGGCCGAATGTGAAACCGTTCGACGATAAATCAAGAGAGAGGTTTAACACGTTGACCGCGAGGTACGAGTTAACTCGTACTCCAGTTGGTAGTCTGGGACGCGAGGTACGAGTTAACTCGTACTCCAGATATACAGGGACTTTAGGCGTCGTGCTGGCAATCAATGGCACCTCTGGTAATGGGAGATCAGATTCTCAGCCTGGCCTGGGCTTGTCGATGCTTTTCAACAGGGCTGACGCGTGTCATAAAGCGAAGGGGTTTCCTCCGGTCTAATTTATAATGACTGCCACGTGTAAGAGAGCACGGTACCTAAAACCCATTCAGACCTCGGCTTTATTATAGGGCAGGCGGAGACGTTGACTCCGTTGAAACTGTAGCTAGGTGCGGTCATTAGTTTATTAGTGATGCAGTTTTATTACAGTCCTAGCTGCGACCATACGACCCATGCAGTAGGCCTACATTATTTGTCTGAACTAAGCATTTTAGTAGCCAGGCTGGCCTGATGGCGTCGGGAGAAAGATACACAGTCAACTAGCTATAGATGATATTGAGCCTCTTAGTTATGCCGAGAGTGAGATAATTGAGGCCTGCCAGATGTTGGTAGGCCTAATGATGGCTCTGAGACATGTCATGTATTCAAGACCAATTTCTACAAAAGTCAGCCTTCATGCCAAAAACAGGGGCTTACAATAGTTGGAACCTCAGTGACAGTACCTGAGATTAGAAAGTTACCGTATTGGACTTGTCTTTCTGATGGGTTATATAAAGAAGCCGACAATTGTGGATTGGAGTACAGATCCGACTTTTGCCACTCCTTTTTTCAATTAGACCATGACTTATGATAGATTTGAACTCATAGGCCTACCGAAATTCTGGCATAATTGCAATATGAAGGTTTGTCTGAAAATGGCATGCAGGCTTTTCAAGCTGCGTGACATTTGCAATGCCTGAATATTATGCTAATTTCACGATTTAAAGCCGTCTGTTGGCTATGACCTACCCTAGAACGCGACATTCATAGGCCTACTGATGAGTGCTATAATGGCATAGGTGGGTGAAATGCAGACAGTTTCTATAGTCAGGTTACTGTGTATCATATAGTAGACTAATAATTTAGCAGTTTCTTTGCATTCTTCCCCTTTGCATTTCAAGAGTCACTGTCAATGAAATTGACAATAGCCTCATTGTCTAATTTTGGTCGGGCTGCTGCGTAGGGCAACAGGCAATAAATGCATCCCTGCGATCAAATTTTATGACAGAGCTGCTCCAAGTCAAATTTACGATCGGACTGCCGGGGTTCAAATTTTCTATGGTGCCGCCGCGGACTGCAAAGAAATGGTCCCGCGGTCAATGTGTTAATGGAAACATAAATAGAGGACGAGGAGACATGAAACAGAACAGGGAGACGAATCATAATGGAAGTATGAATAGAGGATTTAGTAGAGAAAGAGAACAGGCGGCTGAACATAAGATAACTTGTTTCTCATGTGGCCGAACCGGACACAAGTCATATGATTGTTCACACAAACAAAAAGGAGTTGTTAAACATACTGCGGCGGCTATACAAGTATATGAGAATAGGGCGTACAAGATAGCGCAAGCAAATGAAGAGTTGAAACTAAATGAAGTTGAAAAAGAGGAAGAACGTAAGAAGGAATTACCGATACAGTTGGCAGCAAGTACAATGGTTACTGATCGGAGAGATGATGGCGATGACCTTGAGAATAAAAATGAAGGTCAGCTAAAGGTGAACGGTGTGAATGCCAGTTGTCTATATGACTCTGGGTCAAGCACATGTATTGTCAAGAGATCACTGGTAAATGATGTTGATTTCACAGGAAGAGAAGCCCAATGCATATTAATCGATGGGACATTGAGAAATTTTCCGACAGCAAAGGTTAATATTGAAAGTGAGTATTTTACAGGAAACGTTGAAGCAATGGTGATGGAAGAACCGGTGAAACCAGTAATTATCGGTAGGATGAAGGGACTAAAATATCTGGTAGTGAAAGAAACTACAGATAACATGATAAACTGTGATCGGAGTGATACAGATGATAACGAGAATAGAGAGGATAGATTGAAAAAGATTCAGAAATCTTTAAGTGTTGAGTCACAAGGACAAAGTGACAAAAAGAAAGTTCATTTTGCGAGTGAAATCACAAGTGAATTAAATGATGATGTAACGGATGACGTCATCGAGAATGATGATGTGTGCCAAACGACAGCAGCAGTTGAAACCAGAGCGGAATCAAAGAAAGTAACAAAATACAAACAGTTGAAAGTTACTGAGATGCCGGATTTAAATGTATCAACAAAAGAAATTAAAGAGTTACAAAGCAAAGATGAGACTTTGAAGAAGTTTTGGGATAAAGCAATTGATTGGAGTGGTGATGACAGTGTAACAGAGAAAGTTCTTTATGTGAAGAAGAACGGATTTTTGTATAGGAGATTCGTGGAGACAACGGAAGATGATGCGAAGTGGCAGTTAATGGTCCCGAAGGAACTTAGAGGTAAAGTATTAGCCGTGGCCCATAACTCGCTATTGTCAGCACATTTGGGTATGAAGAAAACCCATGATAAAATTGTGAATGAATTTTATTGGCCATCGATAGGACAAGAAATTAAAAGGTATGTCCTGAGTTGTGATGTATGCCAAAAGTCGGTAGACAAAAAGGTGAGCCACAGAGCACCGATGGGACATCTTCCGGTACTGGATGTACCATTCAAACATGTCTGTGTGGACATTATCGGAGTGATAGAACCTATGTCATCAAGAGGTTATCGTTATATATTAACGATAGTGGATTTGAGTACCAGATACCCAGAAGCGATTCCACTGAAAGGAATAACTACAGAGGAAGTGGCGGAAGCCTTGTTCAATTTTTATTGTCGCATGGGTGTTCCTCAGAAAATCCATACTGACAGAGGGAGCCAATTCACTTCAGAATTGATGGCTGAAGTTAACAAGATGTTGTTAATCAAGCACACTTTCACTAGCCCTTACCATGCTATGGGAAATGGATGTGTGGAGAGACTTAACGGAACAATAAAAGCAACGTTGAGGAAGCTAATAGGAGAACAGGTCAAGGAATGGGACAGGTTCTTAGCACCATTATTGTTCGCGTTACGAGACACTGTACACGAAAGTCATGGGTTCACACCCTTTGAATTAATTTTTGGAAGGTCATGCAGAGGACCAATACAGATATTGAAGGAACTCTGGACAAATGAGAAAGTGGAGGATGAAGTAAAAGATGTTTATACATACATGACCGATTTGAGAGAAAGAATAGAAGAAACATGTGATATGGCACAGAAGGCCATACATAAAGCAAATGAAAAGAATAAGAAGTATTATGATAAGAAAGCACGATACAGAGAGTTGAAGATAGGAGATAAAGTTTTATTACTGTTACCCAGTTGTAACAATAAGATGCTTGTAAAATGGCAAGGACCATTTGTGGTCAGAGGCAAAATAGGAGATTATGATTACAAGGTGGAAATTGATGGTGGAAAACTCAAAACATATCACATCAATATACTAAAGAAGTACTACGAGAGAAATGGAGAAGGTAATGATGTAGAAACGTCAGCATACATATCGGCGATAGTACATGATGGTAAAGATGGTGAAGATGAAGAAGAAGAGATATTGAGCTTATATGTAAGTAAACAAACGGAGACTTACAAAGATGTGGATATCAATCCTAAATTGACGGAAAAACAGAAAAGAGAATTAAGGGAACTACTGAGAGAACATGAGGACATATTCAGTGATAAGCCAGGAAGGACAGACATGGTAAAGCATGAGATTCATCTGACGAGTGATGAGCCAATTCGGTTACGAGCTTATCCAACGCCATATCACCTCCAAGCGGAGATAAACAAAGAATTGGAGACGATGCTAGATAATGGAATTATAGAAAGATCGGAAGCAGCGTATGCAGCGCCGCTTGTAGTTGTTAAGAAGTCAGACGGAAGTAACAGACTTTGCTGTAATTATAAACAACTCAACAAAGTGACAGTATTCGATCCAGAACCGATGATGTCGAATGAGGATATTTTCAATAAACTCAGTGGAAGTAAAATCTATAGCAAGTTCGATTTCTGTAAAGGGTATTGGCAGATACCAATGAGCGAAGAATCAAAAGACTTAACCACATTTATCTGTGCAAGCGGATTATATAAATTCAATGTGTTACCATTTGGACTAGTCAATAGCGCGTCCAGTTATAATCGCTTGATACGGAAAATATTACATGGAACTGAAAATCTAGAAAGTTATGTCGACGATATTCTTGCTCATACAAAAGGATGGGACGAACACATGAAGACGTTAAGAGAGTTTTTCACAAGAGTGAGAAAAGCTCATTTGACATTGAAACCGAAGAAATGTTCACTAGGATATGGCAAGATAGATTTCCTAGGCCATACATTGAACAACGACGATATAAGCCCTAAGGGAGAATCTATTGACAAGATTGTGGAAATGCCACAGCCTAAGACGAAGAAGCAAGTGAGAAGCTTTTTAGGAGCGATAAATTACTATCGAAAGTTTATTCCACATTGTGCAGAATTGATGGCACCGTTGAGCGACTTGACTAAAAAGTTAGCTCCTAACAATGTTGAATGGAACCAAGAGTTAGGTGAAAGTTTTGAGCAGTTGAAAGAAGCACTAGCTAAGACACCAATCCTTAGGTTACCAGACTTGGAGAAAGAATTTATAATACAGACAGATGCATCAGGAAAAGGGATAGGTTGTGTTCTTATTCAACAATATGAAGGAATAAACCATCCGATAGCATATGCGAGTAGAAAACTGTTGGAAAGAGAGATGCGATATTCAGTTGAGGAAAGAGAATGTTTAGCCATAATGTGGGGAATCAGTAGATTTGATCGATATTTGTGTGGAAGAGAGTTTGTGATCGAGACTGACCATTGTGGACTACAGTACATGAAGGAAGGGAGGATGAAGAATGCAAGAGTCATGAGGTGGAGCCTTGCCCTTCAAAATTATTGTTTTACAATACGTTACATTAAGGGATGTAATAATGTAATGTCCGATTATTTAAGTAGAGGATTGACCTAAGATTTAAGTAAATCAATGGTGATACTATAGGTAGATAAGAAGTAGTTGTGTTAGGTTGTGATGTTGTGTAAAGTAGTATAAGCATAGGCATAAGCAGTTATTGTAATTTGATAATTAGATAAGTTGATAAAGCCTGTGTACAGACTTTTGAAGAAAGGGTATTTGTCGTGGTTATATTAAATGATTATCAAATTAAACACTTGCTATGCATGTATAATTATTAATTATAGGTAGAAGTTAAGCTAGGCAATTTAATTGGCGAGTTTAGGTAATATGTGTGGCAACATATAAAATATTAATACATAAAACCAATGACTGCAGCTAAGCGTAATAACGAGTGGTCAAGATTACCATGACAACAAAGGACGCTAATCCTATTCGTGATTGGTGCAAACTGGAAGCGAATGACGTGACGAGTTAAAAATGACGTCAGCGAAGTGGACGTTAAGTTTTTGACTCTCTACAGGTATATCTGGAAATGGTGGTTGTTTCGCTGCGGTGATCAATCCAAAGTTGTGATTTTCAGAGTAGAGACGAAGGTAATTGAACTGTTCGGACGATCAATCGATAGTTCAAAGTATTGTGCATTAAGTGCAACGCAATTTAAATGAGAAATTTGCGTTAGTGCATAATAATCATCGTGTGAAGTGTGAGACACTTGCGAAGAAGACGAACTCTTAGGCAACAGTTTGAAGAGTAGTGTAATTTGAATCGGCTAGCGAACAGCTGATCGGCGTGTGAAGTACGAAGGACGTTTGGTCAACTGGAGAAGAGCTGTGAGGTGAATGCGATGATTCATCTCGTGTGCAACTGATTCACGGCAAGATACGAGTAAGACGTTTGGTGTGGTCACTTCCATGACTGCATATTCAACCGTCTGATCAACATTCTTGACTGCGAAGAATCGGACGACGGAGAGAGCCGAAGACATTCGAGTTTCATACAACTCGACAGATAAGCGCAAATATAATATTTCCTAAGTAACTCGCCACACTAGGTAAATAGGATTGTTATTTGTTTGTGCATATGAATGATATTGAATAACTTTATATTATATATATTTCATAAGAACTGGGAGTTCGTTGAATTTGGAAGAATTTCTTGAGTAAGTTAAACCCAACCGATTAACCACTAGGATAATAAAGTGCCCTTTTACACGGGATACGACAGGTGGCTTAAGCCCCCCAAGCCCAACGCTAGTTACGTCACTGCTTAGAGATCCTTGTTGCGATGCGTAACATTAAACATGTAGCAGAAACATACAGCAGAGCGGTTTTTAAGGAATTTTTTACTGCACAACTCCTTCTTTCCTTTCCCATCCTGCGTGGTAAATTACTTCCAATCGGAGGAAAATGGTCTTTTTCAACTAGTTTTCACTGCATAGAAGTGCTTCTACAACTGCGCAAATCTATTTAGAACTGCATGTTTTGTGTACGACTGCACAATAAAAATGGCCTGACATACAGCGTGAAACTCCGAAACAGGAAACACCTCTTTTAGAGTTTTTGCTATTTAATATATAAGAACCCGCTCAAATTCTACTTTATTCCTGTGACGCTATTCACTCACTCATTCGCTATGCTACCTTTTAACTTGAATGCTGCTTTCTGATTGGTCGGTCAATGAGTCATGGGGTGTGAGCGAAAACTCGGGTCAACTGTAGCTACCCTTGAAAGGGGTTTGATGAGTCAACTAAAATTCGAATAACAGGTTTCAATAGAGGCGCGTTGGAGGGGGGAGAAAGAGAGGGTTAAATGTGGGACCCTGGATGTTTTGCACGCATTGCTGTAGGCCTACCCCTTTTCAACACTTTGTATACAGCGTCGCATAGTTTAGGCGACCCCTCGTCAGTACTCTATACTGCCGTGCTAAGCAAAAAGACAGTAACTCAAGTTTTTCCGTTTTTGAGTTAGCACTTGTTTTCACATCCTGACAACATGTTCTATCATATCTGGAAGCAAGGAAACGGTATCTGTCCGGAAACATGGAAAAAAATGGAAACGAAATTCACAGTATCTCAAAATTGGGTCGTCGTGCTAAGCAAAAACGCAGTAACTTGAGTTACTGTCTTCTTGCTTAGTATTCCATGTATATTAATGGTCGACCGATTTACAGATTATCAATATCACGGCTTTCAATTAGCTTAGAATCGTCATCTTGGTGTCAAAACATACACACTCAAGGTCAAGGAGTCCAATAGGGTCATCTAAAAGTTTCCCCATGGGTCTGAATGGCGGCCATTTTCCAAAATGGCGTTCAAAATATGGATTTTTCAATTTCTCAGCTTGCAATTCACTTAGAATCGTCATCTTGGAGTCAAAACATACACATTCAGGGTCACGGATTCCTGTGGAGCCATCCAAATTTGCCCAATGGCCTCAATGGCGGCCATTTTCCAAAATGGCCGACCCACCAAGAAGGATTTGTCAATATCACGGCTTTCAATTAGCTTAGAAACGTCATCTTGGTGTCAAAATATACACATCTGAGGTCAAGGATCCCATTAGGGCCATCACAAAGTTCCCCATGGCCTCAATGGCGGCCATTTTCCAAAATGGCGGACCCAAAAAGAAAGATTTGTCAGTATCTCGGCTTTCAGTTCACTTGGAATTGTCATCTTGGTGTCATAACACCCACATTTCAGTCAGGGATCTCAATAAGGCCATAACATAGTTCCTAGTGACCTCAATGACCGCCATTTTTCAAAATGGCCGACCCCTAAAGAGGGATTTGCAAAATTCACATTTTGGACGGCCATTTTGAAAATGACCGCCATTGAGGCCAGATGAAATTTTTGGTGGCCCCATTGGAATCCTTGTCCCTAAATATGTATATTTAGGCACCAAGATGACGATTCTAAGTGGATTTAATGCTGAGATATTAAAAAATCACGATTTTGGTCGGCCATTTTGAAAAATGGCCGCTGTTGAAGCCAGAGTTGGTTTTAGATGGCACTATTGGAATCATCGTCCCTAAATATGTATGATTAGACACTAAGATGACACTTCTAAGTGAAATAGAAGCCGAGATATTTAAAAATATGTATATCTGTCGGCCATTTTGGAAAATGGCTGCCATTGGCGCCAGAGGGCAAATCTGCAATGGCCCTATAGCAAAATATTTTTCTTAGGACATGTTCGTCGTATATACCAAATTTCATTCTTGTATCGCAAAGAGAACAATTATTTTTCACCAGCCCGCTCTACCATACGATGAGTTACTGCTTTCTTGCTTAGCATCAAACCGATGTTCAATTCTTCGATGCTAAGCAAAAAAGCAGTATCTCATTTTTATATAATTTTTACACAAATTTCACAAAAAACTAGTTTAGTTTCAAAATTCAGTAGTTTATATATAACTGCCTGCAAAAATTCAGAAAGATTCTAGCTTTATTTCTGGTTGAATTAAACCGATTTCTTCTTTATCGTTTTACGCAAAATCGTCTTTTTTGAGTTACTGTCTTTTTGCTTAGCACGGCAGTATAGAATGGGGTTGTAAATATAATGTGGAATGATAAAATGGCGGTGCATATACGCATTTATTCGTTCTTTCGTTATGTGGACTTATATAGCGCCTTTAAAAGAAATGTACTCAGGAGCGCTCCCAACACAGCCACGGCAATTGAGTACAGATGCTATAGAGGAGAAGTCATCACTATGCATGGACGAATTTATGTTACCCTATAATTGTAGGAAGAAGATAAATAGAATAGCAAACAGTGTAAGAGGGCTCAGAAATATTTTACTGTAGAAATACCCAGTCAAGCTTCCATAGAGATCCTGCGTGGCCGAGTGGGTTGTAAACACCTTTTTAAGTTTCTCAGGAGCAATACAAAAGTATTAATTCTGATATAAAAAACAATAAAGATGACCGGCTTCGATTCCCGTTCAGATTTGTATGTATGTGCACTTGTTATAGCGCCCCTTCAAGCTCACTACTCAGAGGCGCTCCCGAATGCAGAGCGGACACTGCATCGGAGTTTCACGCCGAAGCGCTGAGCAATTGTGAGTGAAGGACTTGCCCAAGGTCCCTACGCGGTTGAAGGTGGATTCGAACCTCGAACCTTCCGGCTTCAAGGCAATGACGCCACCACTACACCACCGCGCCCCACAAATACATTTATCGGATCTTTACTGCGGGTGGCTCGGTCGCAATATAAATGTGGAGTGTGAGGTTGTACTCTGCCTCCGACAATAATCATCTTCGATATGAAACAGTGTCGTTAAGCCCGAATACAACAACAACCATAATCTTCCTGTACACATTGTTAGAAGTCCCGTGACTCTATGGTTCGAACTTCTAAATACTCTAAGGGGAAAATGGATTCTCGCTAAATAAATCAAAAAGACAGTTTCGTAAAATGTAAAAGATATAATGAAACAAAAACATACACGATAAAATACAAGAATTGGAGAGAAGATTAACATACGTGACCCTGTCGTTACCGTAATACACGAACGCAGCACGGCATAAGAAACACGTCACCGAACACGACTGACAGGACCAGACATGGTTCGAGTATGCAAACGTCTTCAAAAGGAGAATTCGTCTTCAACACCAAAATGATCAACGGGATCACGAATTCGCCTCCACAATTTCTACAGCCCAATTCCGACCTTTGCAAACAGAACTACGCCTTTTATCAAGTTCCTTAGACAGCCACTCCTCCATCTCACATGAGGTGGAGTAAATAGGTCTCATGACCTTTACACGGGTTAGAGCTGCTATCAAATATATATAGTACAGCTTACTACATATAGCAGAATCTAACAAACCCCTAGACACGAGTGTACACACAAAAAAAATAAGCCTACTAGCTTAACTAGTTAACTATCAATGCCTTTTACAAATCAGGTATCCAGAAATCAAACGTTTAGGATACGATACCGCAGTCCTAAAGCAACTAACCTATACACCAGCTCTTCTAAAACATCTCAATATGCTCTAACAAAAGCCTTTTACGCGGAAATACAACATGACACAACTGTACAACAATCCAATGCGACAACAGAACTCCTCTATATCAAAATGCATCTAATAATCTATGCATGTTGGCAATGAGTCCACAAAGCTCCAAACGCACTATCCAAATGTTCAAACTATCATAGAAACTGAACAAAAAACTCCAACCATAAATTTCACAAGTGTCAACAAAGTCACAAGTTATCACCAAGCACAGAAACAATTCTATCACACCTCAAAGACGAAAAACAACTCTAAACTAAAAGAACGACCGTAGCCACGAATTCACGACGCACAAACTCACAAACGCCAAAACGTCTTCGCATCAACAACTCAATCGAAAGCAGGTCGACTCAACAAATCTGGAAGAACATTGTCCTTCCCAGGCCTGTGTCGGATATCAAGAGAGTACAGCTGAAGTTCAAGACTCCAACGCAACAACTTGTGATTTGAATTCCGCATTGAATTTGTAACGCCCGCCCCTGCGTACGCTCCCGGAGTCGCCACTTCCGGTCCAACGCGCGAAGGGACCGCGTACTGTTGTGAGTCGTAGTCCAGAGAGATAGAGGGAGGAAGGGAGGCGGTGGCTCCCGGGTTCGAACTCCGTCCGGACTGAGGCGGCCAAGCCCCTCGGGCTCCTACCGCTTTATATGAAATAGGAGCTTTGCTCAGCAGTCGCTCGCTCCTCCGTAATATACCAGGGTTGGGCGGTAAGGCGAAGTCTTTGGGCCTGGCACCCGAACTCTCTTCCAGGCCGATGGTCGAGTGGTAAGGCGCGTCTACAGTAATCGCAGTGGTGCAGGTACCAAGGTTCGAACTCACAACAGATTTCTGCGTTGGTATGGGCGATTCTAACCGTTCAATGCGAGCCACGACCTCCGTTAGAGCTTCTCTTACATTATAATGTACTGCAGAGATTTCCTCTCTGACATTATCCCGTACCGAGGCAATTGCCTCTTGTGTATTTATAGCATTAGCTTTAAACTCTGTTCTGACAGAAGAAATAGCCTCTTGAGTATCTCTGGCATTAGCCTGTATGGCATCTTGCGTGGACCTAGCATTCATTTGCATAGTTGCCTGCACATCAGTTTTCATAGAAGCCATGGCTTCTTGGGAGGACTTAGAATTCGTTTGTATGGCCTCTAGTAAAATGCCTATCTCCAACGCAGATGGTGGTCTAGAGGGCTGCGAGGGCGTTGATGCTCCGCTTCTATCCATGGCGCTATACAAGTTCTGGTTATGTCAAATCCTAACGCTAGCAAGAAGTAAGTCCGAAAGTTTAATCAATGAATCTTATTATTTTTAGAAACATGTAATAATTATTCACAATGTTAATCAACAGCTTACAGTTTAAAGCAACTGATAATAATATGCAACACAATTCAAACAGACCTCAATCGGAGCAGACAAATGGTATCCCCAATTTTGTACTTAGGTGCCAATCTTAATTTCTCTGCCCAACAGATCAATATAATTTTATAATGAAAACCCAAGTAAAATTGTACCTTCTACTATAGACACAGGACAAGGACGACGATATGCGAGGAAAGGCGCAGATGGAGCGTCGAATCCAGAGCGTGCGTCGACGATAAGTGACTCCGAGGAATCCGCAACAATCGACGCTGACAGGACGCTAAAACCGAGCTGACACGTCGAGAACAGGGAATCCACGAACAGATATTTTAATAATCGATTGACGCCCTTAGGCAAACTGCACAGAAGATATCGACGACAGAAGAAAATCCTGAAAACCGAGCGGTTCCGTTCCACACGAAAGAAAGATCAAAAAAACCGAACGAACGACTTAACTCAGAATCCGTAAAGAACAAACGTGACAACGCAATAACTCAGACGTCGAATACACGCCGACTTATATAAACTGTTTCGTTTCTAAAATAATCAAACTCCGATTTCGTAACTTGCTCTCCAGAGCTACACGTCTATCCTCATCGAAATCCGTCGTGAATCTGCCGCAACTCTCTTCTGAGCTCTGAGCGCGGTCCTTTATAGGCCTCGAGTGACGTAGGACGCTATCTACTGCGCATGCGCCAAAAGCACTGCACGAGCTAGTGATCCCGCAGACACTGTGTGCACAGACTCAAGCGAGCAGCGCAATGGAAGACTACTGTACACGCCTGTCCTGCATGCACAGCCTACACACGGCCGCCGTGTATTGCTCTGTCCGTCTGGTTATCTGTGTATACGTGCTGTTGTGTCAACCTCTCTATCAGCCTGCGTGTCCGCCCGCCCGTATCTGTCTGTCGCTTCGGCCGACCTCTCTTCCTCTCTTTCGGCCGACCCTCCATTCGCTGAGCGTATGCAAGAAGCGATCAATAACGTGGTAACTATGGCGACGGCTTACGTCACTACCTTGCACTCGTGGCAAGCACGATCTCAATATTAAAATCTAGGTCACCAATATTATCTAGGTCACCGAATGCAGCTCCAAAAATAATAATATTATATATATATCAGACCACAAAAATACCAAGGGATCCAAAAATATATAATATAATATAATATTATATTACCACTAAAATTCCGTAGCGTCTAGTTATACGCAAACGCTACACTTGCACCGCCCCAGAAATTTATTTCAGACGATGTTTAAGTGGTAAAACAGCCTCTGAAATTGTAAAGTAAGGCTATAATTTATGTCTGTTCCGACTGTTACAGCAAAAGTTAAAACATTAAATGCGAAAAATCAACAAATATGCGACGCACAATCGTAACAGTGGCAGCGCAAGCTTTGAGTAATAATCGGTTCACCCGATCCATAGTTTAGTCTAGAGTGTCAATAAAAGTTCTGAATTTATATAGCTCCAAGTTAAGTAAACATATAAGCAAATTATATATGTCTATATATAGGTCCATTTTTATCATGAGCTTCCAACAGTTATGCAGAGAATTCTACAGTAGACTCCAACATAATCAACAGACAGCAGTCTAAGCTTGACCCACTCAGGTCAAGAACATCAACACTAGCCTATCTTTAGGCCTATAACGGCGTGTAATATCCACAAGGTCGCTTAGGTTTGTCATGTGGTAAATTCTGCTTTCACAGAAATAAATTGACCGAACATTTCACCAAAACCTCTAATTAACGCCAAATATTAATCATATATTTAGTCACGGCCGATAATTCCAGCAAAGGGGACACTGCGATAGCATAAAAGCAGCCCCAGTCTGAATTAGGCTATCATCTCAACCGGTAGCACACAGCTAATAACACACAATTTTCACCGCTACATGTCTGCTAATTGTCAAGATCTACCACAGAAAACTGCATAACGAAATATTATTTAATCTGGGAGTAGACCGGAGGTTAATATGACTTTTAATATTAGGCCTACTAGTATTTGACTTTCACCGTTCAAATATATAGTTTATTCAATTATCATATGGCAACCGGTAAATGCAGAACTCAATGATAGGCAGCGAATAGGCCTGCTCTCATAAGCATCCTAATTATTCAAATGCAACCGATTATATATATCTCTTAAGAAAGGCGATTTATGGGCCTACCAATCAAGCATCGATAATTATTAAATTGCGACTGCAAAGCGTATACAGGTGCATTAACTTAAATAGGCCGCGTATTAATTTATGCCAATCATAGTGAACATAGGCCTACACCACACCAGCGATGATTATTATCATGTTATATAATCATCCAGCACAATAGGCCTACATTCCTAACATGGTTTATCACAGTCCTATAAAGGCAAATCCTTATTAATAGGCTCCATTGGTCATTGCACGTAAGCTTAATTAGGTAAAAATAATATAGGCTATTGCAATTTACACTAAAGCACAATATTACACTGTAATCGTCGTTTACGAGACAGCGTAACCATATATAATTATCATAGGCCTATGCAAGAAATTATAAAGGTCCATCATGATTTTACAATCAAGATTACAGTCTAGGCATAGATCTATAAACTATTACTATTAATTCACGGACCACAGTCATTACTGTCCTCTTATTTTCCGTAAGCTTAGCATGATTATATTGCAGCTATGCTCATCCTTTCTTCAATCTATCATTTCTCGTATACATTAAACAGACCACACAGGCCGTGGGAGAATCACCCGGTCGACCGTCTGCGGCTTCTCTTTGGAGCTCGGACTTAACCGTCCTCCCCCACACCGACTGCAATAGCATCTGCAGGGCGTGGAAAATTCTTAGACCACCCACCAAAATAGAATCTTATCTTCTCACGACATCTAATTATGTGTAAATGCAGATACCGCGTCAAACATAAGCGAGTGCTAAATAGACGTGCACTCATTGACGCGTACACTGGTCCAAATATTAATCTACCATCGCCGTATATATATACGTCGATGGTAGGCTACATATCGTACACATAACAAATTTAGACCCATAATTATAAACATTGAGCAAATCTGAAAGCTAGGTCACTCACTGCACAGATAAAAATCCTACACAGCGGATAATGAACAATAATAATAATAATTTTATTACGAATCTAAATGCGTCTTCCAGAATTATTGTATAATTATAGGCCACCGTTGTAGCCTACAATTCGTCCGGCCAACGCTTATGTCACCACATATTAATTATTCTAGGCCTTCGATGTAAACATTGCGGCTGAATTATTCATAGAAGCAGCGGTTTATCAACAGCCTATCAATTTATATATAATCATTTAAGCCTCAATATTATTATAAGCAGATATTATATATTTATAATCCTCCTCCTACCGGTTTAATACACAACCGGAGTCAGTACAGCTGTTATGTAGAGCTCCGGCCGATATATATTAATTAGGCCTATATAAGCCAGACAAAATAATATAATATTATCTACTTCAGTCTATCTATGCTAATTCCGATTATTATTTCTGAACGAGCAACATATATATAGGCCTATACACATTTATACCATTCATGACAGCTATGTATTATTAATAAAATCTGTATCTACAAATTATATAGGCCCCTCAGCAGTTAATCAACGGTATAATATTATTATCACTTATAGGCCTACCTTAAGCCTATAATTTAATTATATGGCGCCTCGCAATTTGTACATTAATGCAGTTACAACAGCGGCGCAAGGTAAAACACATAGGTCAATATAAACCGTCCCGCTATTGCTTATGTCACGAGATTATATTCTTAAGCCGTTAATATAGTCAGACCTTCAGTTTCAATCATTGGCCAACCAACAAATTATTGTAACCATTATACGGCCGAATAATTATTATATAAAATGCAGCGATTTATCAACACTGAACAGCCTACCTATAATTAGTTATTATAGCCTAATCGCTCATGCCTTAGGTGTCTAAGCCTACTCGCTGTATATCTAATGTAAACTTAATAGGCATACCATTTGCAAAGGCAGTAGTTAATACATATTATTTTCCTTAAGCCTATAATTATTTATATTGCGCCTTTCGGAATATAAGCCTACAATTTAATATTATAATCGCGTGTACTATTTATATGGCGCCTTGCGTTATGTACATTAATTTAATTACACAGCTGAGCAAAGCAGAATATATAGGTCACTCCAACAAAACAGGACCTATTATAGGCCCATGGCTCAACATTATCAATGCAAACTATATATGTAATTATATCGCTGCGAGTGCTACAATAAGACACTAAGGGCCTCTAGAATTTTTATCTAGCGCCAATTTAAATCATCATTAGTGTATCTATCCATTATTATTATTTATCTGCGGTGGCCACAGCTAAGCAAGAAATCCCAAGTAGGCTTTCTTCTGCATAAAAATCTAACTAAGTGAAGCTCTTAATATTATTCTTAGACAAATGAATTAATTAACTAATCATGCTATGCACATATATATGGCAAAAAACATAGGCCTAATGCAAACCTTGCCTCACAACAGAGCCTATCAGAAAAGAAGGCCTATCATATTAATATCCTTACAGCACTAAGATTACACAATTATTATCATCATGACTACTTAAAATGAGCAACTTTAGTCATTCCAATATATCTCAGGCCAGAAATCATTTATATAGCGCCGACTATTTATATACAGCGCCACACAATATATATCATCTGAGTCAATATTAAGATTGTCCACCGTTACAATACAATGCAATACCATACAAATATTACTCTGTGCAATGCCACACACAGTTCGGTCAACTTACAATGCACATTACAGTATTTACACCGTACGCAACATGTAAAACCATTACATGTAAGAAATAAATCATTTTCATCAGAATCGAAATAAACCAACGTTACAGATGCTGTCTGCATTCAGATAATCCTCCGCCATTACACGGTTTTCAGCAAAGGTCATCAGATGACCTTCAGTTCTCAAGTTCATGACTTCCGGTTGGTTCTCCCGGCGATCTCCAGTTCTGATCGTCAGCAGACCCGTTGCGTAATGGGCATCTGCGTAACAAATGCAAGCTAGAGTCACAGTAGAAACAGCGGCGCTCCTCGTTTGGCGAATTCCGACCACTGTTTCGCCTCTTCGCCGGACGTGGCGAATTCTGGAAGCAACGCTTCCGGTTCCACTGGTTTCCGCTCGGCTCCGGAACAGCACTCCGTACAGCGAACACCCGACCCACGATAGGTTCGCCGTTCACTGGTTGACCGACGTTGTCGCTAGGCGGAAATTGCTCAACTTCCGGTCCCGCCTGTTGTCGATATCTGCACGAAAAGCTCAAATGTCCGGTCCTATTGCAGATATAACAGCGTCGGTAATCCCTCCAGTTAGGTCCGTTCGCGTTCGACCAATCATTTCCGGTCGAACCGTTCTGACCTCTCCACGACCCGCGATTATCATAGTCTCTGGATTGTGGCGCTGACCCCGATTGTCGATCCAGTTGTCGTTGTATCTGTTCTATCTTCCGTTCCAGATCTTTCACTTTCGGACTCTCTTCTTCTTGAATCGCATTGACGCGACCCTGTCGTCGCTCGTGCTGCTCGTGGCTACTGACTTCCGCTTTCTGGTAGCCATCCAATCGCATCGCTACTTTGTATGCTTCGTCGAGAGACTTCGGTTCCCGCTCCCGAATCTTCAGAGCGAGATTTCGATCGCTCAAGGCATCCACGAATGCCCGGATAGCAATGGCTTCACTATGGGCGGTCGACACACCAGGATATGCTCGCGACGACAGAATCCTGATATCGTCAACCAGAACTCCCAGATCCTCCTCAGCTTTCTGCTTCCGGGTGCTGAGCTGCGTTTGAAACAGGGCCTGCTGCTCAGCGGTCCCGTACCGTTCGCGAAGACGTCGAACCAAAGCCGTCCAAGTATCCACGTTCGACTCGCTCAGCAAGTGAGTCGCCGGTTCGACTAAGGAGACGACCAGTTGATTAAATTTCTCTTCGTCCGACCAGTCATTGTTCTTTGCGCATACGGTGAACTTGCGCAAAAAGACTTCCACATCCGTCCTTCCGCTGTACGATCCAAGTTTCGCCCATTGCTTCGGTTTAGGAGGCGAAGCCGACGACGATTTGACCTCAGCCACTTTATTGATCGTTGACGCAGTTGCTTCCGGTTCCTTTCTCGTTCCCACAATGCTACTCGTCGGAAGTTCCCAGTCGCCGGTTGTCTGCGTTGCAACGGATGTCATAGGGACTGTTTTGGCGGGGCCGACGGAAGCGTTGACAGGCGCCAGCACCTTCGTCTCATTTACCGCCGACATCGCCGCTTTATTGTCGTCGGTTGTTTCACCTTTATTCAGATACGTCGGTTTCAAAAGCGCTTGACGAGGCAGTTCGACGTCACGACTAAATCCAAAATTCTGAGCGCCGAGACATGAGCTCATCCTCGCCGACTCCACAACGGTCGGCCACCGAGGAGAGGCGACGTCGCTGGGTCGAGGCGGATTGAGACAGCGAAGCGGATCGAGCCACACCCGGTTGTCGATGCTGCTGTAGAGCGCGTTCGGAGCGTAGTTCGGAGCGTAGTTCGGAGCAGCCATCCATGACACGTATGGATGCTCAATGTGTGCGCTCGGTTGCATCCAGTCGGCCGCCGTAGTTGCCACTGGACCGGGTCGAGGGTCGGGTCGAAGGTCGGGTCGAGCGTAATCTCGACCAACCATAGTCGAAGTAACCAGCCCATCGTAGTTGGGCCCGGAGTGATAGGTCGGCATTCCCGACGTGGATTGGAAAGCGTCGACCCGATTTGACGTCACTTCCGTTCTTGGCTGACCCGCGTGCACGAACGATTCATGCATCCTCCATTGCGGATCAGGTCGAGGATAATCCACGTGAGAGGGCGAGGAAGAGGCCAAAGGAACTGGGTTGACCTTATCACCCCCCTCCCACAATTTATGATCAATCGGTTTATTTATTTCAAAATTTCTAGACTCCGATTGCTGTGCTGCTTGCATTCTTTTATCAATTATTTTCACAGTTTTAGGTCTAGATTCCATTATTTTGCTAACTTCAATGTCTATGCTACCATCATCAGACAAAATCTCTACATTATCAGAAAATTCCCTTTCCTTCCTTCTTTCAAAAGATAATGCAGTTTCTCTTCTTCCGGCATTTTCCGTTTCCTCTTCCTCGTCAAAATCTCTAGAACTAATTCGACCCCACTGGCTGGGACCAATTGTAACGCCCGCCCCTGCGTACGCTCCCGGAGTCGCCACTTCCGGTCCAACGCGCGAAGGGACCGCGTACTGTTGTGAGTCGTAGTCCAGAGAGATAGAGGGAGGAAGGGAGGCGGTGGCTCCCGGGTTCGAACTCCGTCCGGACTGAGGCGGCCAAGCCCCTCGGGCTCCTACCGCTTTATATGAAATAGGAGCTTTGCTCAGCAGTCGCTCGCTCCTCCGTAATATACCAGGGTTGGGCGGTAAGGCGAAGTCTTTGGGCCTGGCACCCGAACTCTCTTCCAGGCCGATGGTCGAGTGGTAAGGCGCGTCTACAGTAATCGCAGTGGTGCAGGTACCAAGGTTCGAACTCACAACAGATTTCTGCGTTGGTATGGGCGATTCTAACCGTTCAATGCGAGCCACGACCTCCGTTAGAGCTTCTCTTACATTATAATGTACTGCAGAGATTTCCTCTCTGACATTATCCCGTACCGAGGCAATTGCCTCTTGTGTATTTATAGCATTAGCTTTAAACTCTGTTCTGACAGAAGAAATAGCCTCTTGAGTATCTCTGGCATTAGCCTGTATGGCATCTTGCGTGGACCTAGCATTCATTTGCATAGTTGCCTGCACATCAGTTTTCATAGAAGCCATGGCTTCTTGGGAGGACTTAGAATTCGTTTGTATGGCCTCTAGTAAAATGCCTATCTCCAACGCAGATGGTGGTCTAGAGGGCTGCGAGGGCGTTGATGCTCCGCTTCTATCCATGGCGCTATACAAGTTCTGGTTATGTCAAATCCTAACGCTAGCAAGAAGTAAGTCCGAAAGTTTAATCAATGAATCTTATTATTTTTAGAAACATGTAATAATTATTCACAATGTTAATCAACAGCTTACAGTTTAAAGCAACTGATAATAATATGCAACACAATTCAAACAGACCTCAATCGGAGCAGACAAATGGTATCCCCAATTTTGTACTTAGGTGCCAATCTTAATTTCTCTGCCCAACAGATCAATATAATTTTATAATGAAAACCCAAGTAAAATTGTACCTTCTACTATAGACACAGGACAAGGACGACGATATGCGAGGAAAGGCGCAGATGGAGCGTCGAATCCAGAGCGTGCGTCGACGATAAGTGACTCCGAGGAATCCGCAACAATCGACGCTGACAGGACGCTAAAACCGAGCTGACACGTCGAGAACAGGGAATCCACGAACAGATATTTTAATAATCGATTGACGCCCTTAGGCAAACTGCACAGAAGATATCGACGACAGAAGAAAATCCTGAAAACCGAGCGGTTCCGTTCCACACGAAAGAAAGATCAAAAAAACCGAACGAACGACTTAACTCAGAATCCGTAAAGAACAAACGTGACAACGCAATAACTCAGACGTCGAATACACGCCGACTTATATAAACTGTTTCGTTTCTAAAATAATCAAACTCCGATTTCGTAACTTGCTCTCCAGAGCTACACGTCTATCCTCATCGAAATCCGTCGTGAATCTGCCGCAACTCTCTTCTGAGCTCTGAGCGCGGTCCTTTATAGGCCTCGAGTGACGTAGGACGCTATCTACTGCGCATGCGCCAAAAGCACTGCACGAGCTAGTGATCCCGCAGACACTGTGTGCACAGACTCAAGCGAGCAGCGCAATGGAAGACTACTGTACACGCCTGTCCTGCATGCACAGCCTACACACGGCCGCCGTGTATTGCTCTGTCCGTCTGGTTATCTGTGTATACGTGCTGTTGTGTCAACCTTTCTATCAGCCTGCGTGTCCGCCCGCCCGTATCTGTCTGTCGCTTCGGCCGACCTCTCTTCCTCTCTTTCGGCCGACCCTCCATTCGCTGAGCGTATGCAAGAAGCGATCAATAACGTGGTAACTATGGCGACGGCTTACGTCACTACCTTGCACTCGTGGCAAGCACGATCTCAATATTAAAATCTAGGTCACCAATATTATCTAGGTCACCGAATGCAGCTCCAAAAATAATAATATTATATATATATCAGACCACAAAAATACCAAGGGATCCAAAAATATATAATATAATATAATATTATATTACCACTAAAATTCCGTAGCGTCTAGTTATACGCAAACGCTACAAATTTATAAACTGCAGAGGGCTGTGATCGGTGTACACAATCACCGTAGACGAACCAAAGTACACGCTGAACGCCTTGACAGCAACCACAAGAGACAGCGCCTCTTTCTCCACAGTCGAGTAGCCAATCTCGTACGGACGCAACTTCCGACTCAAATACGCGATCGGATGTTCCAAACCATCCACAACCTGAAACAAACAACTACCCACACACAAGTGAGAAGCATCGACTCCCAAACAAAATTGCTTAGAGTAATCAGGTGGACGCAAGATAGGCCTAGAAGCCAACCTAGACTTCAGATCCACAAACGCTTTCTGACAATCAACGGTCCACACAAACTTTACATTCTTTTTCAACAACTGTGTTAAAGGTAAAGTTACATCAGCAAAATGAGGCAGAAATTTTCGAAAATATCCTGCAAGACCTAACAAAGATTGCACCTGTTTCTTATGCTTCGGAACAGGAAAATTAAGCAAAACCTCAACCTTCTGCGTTCTAGGCCTAACGCAATTTAAGCTCAGATGATGCCCCAAAAAATCAACCTCAGCATTCGCAAATTCACACTTCATGACGTTCAAAGTCAAATTAGCATCGCGAACACGCTCCAACACCCTGCGCAAGTGTACCATGTGTGCATCCCAACTACCACTGAAAATAATGACGTCATCTAAATATGCGTCACAGAATTTTTCCAAACGAGCAAAAACCTTCTTAACTAAGGCACTGAATGAAGCCGGACTATTCCGGAGCCCAAAAGGTAGACGCAAATACTCATAATGACCACTAGGCGTCACAAAACCTGTCAAAGGAATTGAATCCTCCTCCATGGCTATCTGATAATAACCTTTTGTCATATCTAATTTCGTCATGACACGTGCACCTCCCACTCTATCAATCAAAGTCTCAATGCGTGGCATCGGAAAAGGATTTGGCACCGTGACCTCATTTAATTTCCTGAAATCCGTGACCAATCGATAAGTACCACCAGGCTTAGGGACCATTAAGATAGGTGCAGCCCACGGACTATCACTTTCCCGAATTACTCCAGCTTGTAATAAAGACTGAATCTCTTCTTGTACCACCTGTGTTTTTTCCGGGTGCAGACGATACGGACGCTGTTGAATAGGCCTCACTCCCGCAACCAACTCGATCTTGTGTTTCACCAACGTTGTCACACCAGGCGTCTCACTGAAATTTGACTCAAAATCAGACAACAACTGAATTAAATCATTAGCCTGATGTGAATCCAAATGTTCCAATTTAACATGCTGTAACACTGAACCTTTCATCTTATCCTCAATCACTTTCACATGTAAAACGTCTCTGACCTGAGACACAACATCATCAGACAACATCCTATTGTTAAATTTCCTCCTCAAATTTACATGCACTACTCTTTTGAGACTTGCGTCTATCAGGAGTGTTTACCAAATAATCGACTGGACCCAATCTCTTAACTACCACATACGGACCACAAAACTTCGCCAGCAAAGGTTTCCCAACCAAAGGTAACAACAGTAAGACATGATCACCCTCCTGAAATTCAACAATCTTTGCATCTTTATCATACAAAACTTTCGAATTCATCTTAGCAATATGCTCATTTTCATTTGCTAGTTTCACCGAATCATGGATCCTAGTGCGTAAATCCAACACAAAATCAATGAGATTAGTCTTCTTTAGACCATACACAATATCATCCTTCAACCAAGAATTCTTAATTAATTGCAAAGGACCTTTAACATTTCTGCCAAACATCAAATCGAAAGGAGAAAATCCTAAACCCTGAACGGGTACTTCTCTATAAGCAAACAAAACCAAAGGAAGTATGTCATCCCAATCCTCATCACTATCATCAAGTGCTGCTTTGATCATATTTTTCAAACAACCATGAAATTTTTCTAAATTTCCATTTGTCTGAGGCCTGAATGGAGAACAATGTATGTGGTTTATCTGCAACTCGTGAAATAAAACTTGTTCTAAGTCTGAATTGAACTCGGAACCACAATCAGAAAGAATTTCGTCAGGAAACCCAAACATACCAAACGCATGCAACAAACACCTTCTCACATCCATAGCTGTATGGTTTCTTAACGGATAAGCTAAAGGGTAATGTGTAGCCAAATCCATCATTGTCAAGATAAATCTATTACCCGAAACCTTACATTTGCTCAGTGGACCAACAATGTCAATCGCCACACGACTCCAAAGAACACCAATGACAGGTAGACTAATTAAAGGAACCTTGTTCAACCTTGCACCCTTTCCCAATCGTTGACAAATACTGCAAGTTCTACAGAACTCTTTAACGTCCTTCTGTACACCAGGCCAATAAAAATGCCGACACAATCTATCATAAGTCTTTTTCATTCCCAAATGACCAGAGAGTGGGATATTATGCGCCACCTTTAACAATGTAAGCCGTAATACTCTAGGGACAATGATCTGAGTAATGCCCATCCCAGGAGGCCTACACTCTTCCTTCCATTTACGTATCAACACTCCATTGACAACATGAAATCCAACATCATTCGCTTCAACGTCAAACTGTACAACGGAGTCAAACATCTGTTTCAATGTTATGTCTTCATGTTGCAACTCAATCAAACGAGTACGTGAAACAATACCATGACCAGAATCATTCGTGTCAGCATCAAGATATAAATCAGACACGTCAATAACTTCACCCTTTGTATACAATGTATGGTCTTGTATATTTGTATCTGTATTGTCTTGTATATCGTCCACAATGTTATCGTCAACAGAATTCAGCTCCACACACACCTCATCACGTACACTAATTGGCGGCGGCAGATCCACACCAAAACTATTATCCGCCACGCTCGACTGAACCTCATTCACGCTTCGCCTCGCTTGAGCGCGCGTCACAACATTAACAGCTTTAGGCACACAGACACAAAGATCGTTACCTAATAAAACTCCAACATGGGAAGGGATGCTATCTAACAATCCAAACAAACACACGCCATTCACAAGATCACTCTCAATACACACCTCAACCAACGGTACACGAAAAGCCGGCCCAGATATACCCTGAATCAAACGTGTCTCACCCGTATCAACAAACTCATTAGCATTCAAAACTTGCTTCGAAATTACAGACTGCAAACAAGCCGTATCTCGCAATAAAGACACTGCACGCTTCGAGTGATTTGGACCACAAACAAATCCTACTTGACAAAATGCTCCATACTGATCATGAACATCATCCAATACATTAGAACATTCATGTACCCCATCAGTAACCTTCGTACGCACACATTCACAACCATTATCCACCAACTGAATACTAGCAGGTTCATTGCCTGGATGATAGGAGTGTCCATAAGAATGCGCACCATTATGACCATAGGACTGTGACTGACCATAAGACATCTGACCCTGTGACTGATTTCGACTCCATTTGTTCCTTAACTTGAAACAATTCGACATGTGATGAGTACCATGACAATAAGCACAATTCAACGACGGCGAAAAACTATTCGAACCACTCCCACGTTTAGACGACTTCTTCCCATCTCCAATTGAACCATTAAACTTTGAATTTTGAAAATTTCGTGTTTCAAAAATTTGCCCACCGAACGAATTTTCACGACGCTCCAAACGCGGACTTCCGTAAGTCTGCACACGTTGCGTTTTATACAACACGGTGAATTCATCCGCCAATTTAGCACATTCCATGAGACTTCGTGGTCGACGGTCTATAACCCAACGATGTAACTCGGACGGAAGACTTTTAGTGAATTGTTCAATTTTGATCACCTCTAATAATCGCGGTAAATCTTCCAACGCCTCCTCGCCTTTTAACCAACTATTGAATGGAATTCCCAGCCGAAAAGCAAAATTGTAATAGGTTTCAAGGTCACCTTTTACCAAAGCACGAAACCTCTGTCGGTAGTGTTCAGGGACTTTCGAATAAGCGAGTAAAACAGCTTTCTTCAAAACCTCATAATCTTGACAATCCTCAATTGACAAATCTGCAAAAACCTGACTAGCTTTTCCTTGCAATTTAGTAGACAATAAACTTGCCCATTTCTCTTTTGGAAAATTATGTATCTCCGCTGACTTTTCAAACGAAATCAAAAAATTCTCAATATTCTTTTCATCAAACATTGGTATTAATTTCAAAGCTGTTGGAAAATGAAATTTCGCGGTTTTTACTGTTTCTTCGACGTTTGTATCACTTACATGTAAATCTTTAAGATTTAACTCATGCCTTCTCTGAGCCTCTCTTTCCTCCATATCCCAACGCATTTTCTTCTCCTCCACATCTCTTCTTTCTCTATCCTTCTCTCTTTCTCTATCCTTCTCTCTTTCATCATACTCTCTTCGTTTCATCTCCGCTTCCAACTCCATAGCCACCCTCTTCTGTTCCGCCTCTATTTCCATCTTCTTCTGTTCCGCCTCTATTTCCATAGCCACCTTCTTCTGTTCCGCCTCTATTTCCATCTTCTTCTGTTCCGCCTCTATTTCCATAGCCACCTTCTTCTGTTCCGCCTCTATTTCCATCTTCTTCTGTTCCGCCTCTATTTCAATCTTCTTCACTTCCACGTCTAACCTTCTTTGTTCCACTTCTCGTTCCATCTCCATCTTTTTAAGTTCATACTCTCTCTGTTCCTTCCTGTCCTCCAACTCCTTCAATGCTTTTAATTCTACAGATTTTGATTTGATTTTCAATTGTTCTTCTTTAGAGACGGACGGAGATACAGTTTTCAATAGAACCTTTTGCATTTGAATTTTCGACAACGCCTTAGATTCGAAACCCAATTTATCCATTTCAACTCTCAATTCTTCTACCGACATTTCCACAATATCGTCCGACGTTAACGGTACCGACACTATCGAAGTTCCTGGTGAAGCCATGTTACAATACTTTCAGAATTTTGCACACCGCTGTTAACGCACGCGAAATTGACACACAAATTCCTACGCTGGCGTCCAAATGTCTCTGGACAACGTCAAACCATGAAACTCCTCAAAAATATAAAACTATCCACCATGCACTTACATACACGCGTGACCAGTCCAATGACTTTCTCAGCGCACCCAATCACAAAAACTCGATATCAAACTCTAAATACGCACTCCAACGAGTTAATCACTCCTCTCAGTGCACAAAACCTTGACCCAACTAAAATACAGACCGGGACGAGCCCCCATTTGTTAGAAGTCCCGTGACTCTATGGTTCGAACTTCTAAATACTCTAAGGGGAAAATGGATTCTCGCTAAATAAATCAAAAAGACAGTTTCGTAAAATGTAAAAGATATAATGAAACAAAAACATACACGATAAAATACAAGAATTGGAGAGAAGATTAACATACGTGACCCTGTCGTTACCGTAATACACGAACGCAGCACGGCATAAGAAACACGTCACCGAACACGACTGACAGGACCAGACATGGTTCGAGTATGCAAACGTCTTCAAAAGGAGAATTCGTCTTCAACACCAAAATGATCAACGGGATCACGAATTCGCCTCCACAATTTCTACAGCCCAATTCCGACCTTTGCAAACAGAACTACGCCTTTTATCAAGTTCCTTAGACAGCCACTCCTCCATCTCACATGAGGTGGAGTAAATAGGTCTCATGACCTTTACACGGGTTAGAGCTGCTATCAAATATATAGTAACAGCTTACTACATATAGCAGAATCTAACAACATATTAAACACCTCTTTTTAATATTATAATTTTTCTATTTAATGAAGACTTTGTGGCTATGATTCAGTTTTTTTTCACTGGTCACCATCTAACGGTATGAATATTCACAAATAAAATTATACAGAAATACAATGATGAACCGAAAGAAGTGGTGCCAGACCAAAGATCCGGACAAAGAAGGAGGTCGACGTCAGCCATCTTTGTTGGAAATGTTCCTCACATTTCCTTAATAAAATCCTTAACTAGAACGACATAGATCTAACTCTACGTGTTGAAAGGCCATATTAACGTTTGACGCAGTGGTATTATAGTGGTGTGGTGGGTTCGGTGCCATGGAGCCGGAGGGTTCCAGGTTCGAATCCACCTCGAGTCGCCGCCGTCTACGGATCTTGAGCAAGTTCTTCACTTGCAATTGCTCGTGCTCTTCGTATGAAACTCCGATGCGGTGTCCACGCTTTAGTCGGGAGCGCCACTGAGTAGCTATCTTGAATGGACGCTATAGGCTAGCAAATGCAATAAATAAATAAATAAATAAATTTAAAAAAAACAAATAACATAAAATTTGATCGCTATCATTATAATTATCATCAGTAGCATATAATATTAGAGATCGTGTTCTTCGTAATAAATTACAACGATGAAGTTTTATAGAAATAGGTGTATTGTTTTGAAGGTGTGCAATTGACATCTTCTTTGTGGCCATTTCTCTATCGGTCAATGGCTCTTTTATTCCTACGACAAATCTGGGGGATACGCCTGATAAGCAAGGAATGACTCATCAATGTTCTGCAATCTCCTTCAGACCTATAATTATGTGTCACCGTGGTTGGACTGGGTGTGCCTCTGAGTGGGCTTCACAAAGGGTATCGCTGTATACATGTATATGTATACGCTCTTGTAGCGAATGAGTGAAATGAACGAAACATGTTGTAGGGCCTGCCATAAATATAATTTTTTGACGAGTTGTTGTATATGTAGGCAATAAGATTTTATTTATAAAGGTGTTTTTGGTAGCAAACAAGCATATTATACTGGTAAGAGTATAATAGGTATACGATATAGCGACGCTACGTTGTAGCAAATATCATTAGCGTCGCCCTCCTCCTTTGTCGAGGCTTGGGACTGGCACTGTAAGAGTACGCGCAATGGCGGAGTTACTGAAGTGTTTAGCGTGATCTAGTATTGGCTTTACCTGAAAAAGTCTAATTATGCTTCGCTGTTTATATAGGCCTACACTTCGAAGTCTTAGAGGAATAGGTTATTGAGCAGCTTGTTATAATAAACTCGACTTTTCTTTGATACTACCTTTTTGCGATCCAAGCACGATGGTGTTTTTTGGCACTTATATAGCTTGATAGGAATACGTTATTGAGGTATGCTAACTGTAAATTCGTGGCCTCGTTTATAAGGAGTAAACTATCCACATAGATGAGGCGCTATATAATAGCAACTTCATTTTTCTTCACCTCTGCTTGCGAGAGTGTAGTGTAAAAACGAAGTATTTTAAGTTTCGAAATATCTATTTTATATCTCTGTGATATTTGTGTTTGCCAATTGCATTTAAAACAGTTTATTGAGAATGTGAGTCCAAG
>OX243821.1:33757093-33878544 GCA_945859605.1 Lumbricus rubellus
GCTCCCCTCCCCTCTCCCCCTCCCCCTCCCCCTCCCCCTCCCCCCCTCCCCCTCCTCCTCCTCCTCCTCCTCCTTCTCCTCCTCCCCCCCCTCCCTCCCCCTTTCCCCCCCCCCCCCCCCCCCCCCCTCCCTCCCCCTCCCCCTCCCCCTCCCCCTCCCTCCCCCCTCCCCCCCCCTCCTCTCCCCCCTCCCCCTCCCCCTCCCCCTCCCCCTCCTCCCCTCCCCCTCCCCCTCCCCTCCTCCTCCCCCTCCCCTCCTTCTCCTCCTCCTCCTCTCCTCCTCCTCCTCCCCCCCCTCCCCCTCTCCTCCTCCTCCTCCCCCCCCCCCCTCCTCCCTCCCCCTCCCCCTCCCCCTCCCCCTCCCCCTCCCCCTCCCTCCCTCCCCCTCCCCTCCCTCTCCCCTCCCTCTCCCCCTCCCTTCCCTTTCCCCTCCCCCTCCTCCCTCTCCCTCTCCCTCCTCTTTCCCTCTCCCTTCCCCTCCGTCCCCCTCCCCTTCCCCCTCCCCTTGACCTCCACCTCCCCTCCCCTCCGCTCCCTCCCCACCGTCTTTGTCCCGCTCCCTCCGCTCCTTTCTTCCGTCGCAGCGTCCATTCCCAGCCCAAAGGGCGCTTTGTGAAAAGGCCTAAAAGCGGCCTCTTTGGAAAATTAATCGCGACTCGCTTATGACGTCATAGCACCGCACCTCATTGATGTTTCGTTGCTGTGTTTGGAGACGGCGTTTATGAAATCTCTGCAGCCGTGTGGGACGTGTTTAGTTTGCAAATGGCGGACGAAGGGATTGCAAAGTTCACTTTTTGTGGAAACGGTTGGGTTTTTTCGGGTGAAAACATCTTAACATGCGGTTGAATGGGAATGGAAGGTGTTGTAAAATTTTCAAAACAATCGGTGGGTCACTTTCAGCGTGAAAATGCGACGAACATTTGGAAAGTTCATTTTTATTTATATAGATTTCAACGGTTTGTGTACCGTTCATATTGTCATGCGCGGGGTCCTCGGGTCACGGCGCAGGTCAACTTGTCGCCATCAAAAGCTAACGGGTCATCAAACACACGCATTCGCATAATATATCTATAATATATAAATAAAAATGAAACTCAGATAGTTCAACATCAAGGATCTCGGAAAGAACTTGACCGATTGCTCTCAAATTTCTGCAAAACATTCCATTCGAATACGAGCGAGTTTATAATATATTAATGATCAACTCGACATCACTAGACAGTGAGGTTTACTATGTCCTAGTCCTCCTTTTTCTCATCTTCCTCTTCCTTTTCCTCATTGTCCACATAATTATTATTATCATCGTCATCGTCATCATAGTCGTCGTCGTCGTCATCAGTATCGTGGATTTTCCCTATTCAACAGTTCCATCTTTTTCTTGTAATAAAATATAGATTAGTTTTTTTCTGCTTTCTAGCAGAGTATACCCGGCGTTGCCCGAGAAATTTCGGTGTCTCACCCCATCAGCCCCCCGGTTCCTTGTATGGGATATCCCCACCCAGTGTCCAACATCCATGGTGTACAAAATCTTCCAAAGTGAATTTCGGTTTTTCACCCCACCCACGTTAAAAAAATATTTAAATTTAGACACCTTTGAAACGTTATCAACAGATTATATAATTATAAGCATGGAAACCGAAATCTTTAGTTCATTCGTTGAGATGACACGAGAACCTTTATGCAAGTGATAAGCGAAATCGCCTATAAGACACCTTTACAAAGAAAGTCAAGCGATGCTATTTAAGTATGTAGACCCTAAACAAGATAGTCATTATTGGTCTAGTACCTTGCTCACAAGACTTAGTGCTGTAATATGCCGAGCAAATTTTTGTACCTTGTATTTTATTAACTTTTTATTTTTATTACCTTTTTTGTCTAGTACCTTGCTCACAAGTGCTGTAATATGCCGAGCAAATTTTTGTCCAGGGTAACGGCCTCTGTTGTCATAGACCCTGGTCAAATCGGATCCATCCACAAGATAGTCACCGGCATTGAGTGAAACAACTTCATAAGATTTTTTACGTTTTAAACGAGCAATAACAACAATTTAATATTCCTCTAACTCCACTCCCCTTCGACTATAATGCTTCTCTATTACCTCAGCCTCCTCTTCCTTCTCCTCATTCACCCCACAACCCTCATCCCCATAATTATCTTCGAACGTTATCTATTGTGCAATTTCTACTTTTTCAGACTGAGTCCAGTAACTGAAACCGGTTTCGAATGGCTATGGTCGGAACCGTAGCGATGTCAGCACCCCGTGCAAACGACCTCCACGGTTTCCTGGCAAAGGCCAACCTGGAACGGTTCTGCTACCGGTTGGAGCACGAACTGAAACTGGATTCGGTTTCACGTCTTCGCGAATTGAACGACTTTTCGGAGCTGGTGCAGTTGGGAATGTCAAAGAAAGATGTTGGAAGTCTGAGGAAGCAGCTTAAAAGGGTGGATCATCCAAGTGGGGGCACCTTCAGTCTACTAAGAAATAAGGTGAGCAGAGGGTAAAATGGTGTACTAATGGGGCATGGGTATCCGGATATTGGAGACAAGATAGGGGACATTTGCATCTCCCATGAATAATGGTATTTATGTATTTGTTTATTTATTTATTTATTTATTTGTTTATTTGTTTGTTTGTTTATTGGTTTGTTTGTTTTGTTTATTTATTTATTTATAATATTTTCAACGAGTATGATCGGAGTATCACTATTTATTTATTTATTTAAATACTACTTTAATTTTTAAAAATTTCTCCGCGCTATGTGAATTAAAGATACTAATGAGGCTGAGAGTAAAGCTGAGAAAATTATAATCAAATTTTATAAAACTGTGTGATAGATATCGATGTGCTTAATTTCCTAGTTTTTCAAAGGCCTGCTAACAAAATTTAAGCATAAGCATCTATGTCCCACACTGCAAAATTGTATGCGGCACCCATGTACTGTGGAAAACATGAAAATCACTCTTTTGGCTTTCTGACTTATACTGAATGACTGAAATACTGACTTACATACTGGCTAACTAATGATGCACAATGTCATAGTCGCCACAAGAACTTCTTAGTGTTGAATGCATGCCTATATACAGAATATATAAATATTTAGTTATTATTTGAAAGGTGTCGTTTGGGCGCATCGTATTATTTTATTAATTACAAAATTATTCGGCAGTTTTTTTAAGCTTATTAAAATATTCGTCATGATTAGTTGTAACATCGTTATTGGCATACCTCCTACAAATACAATTAGCGCGAAATAATTACAAGCAGAAGACTAATGCTTCATTATTCAACTGGTTTCAACTCACGAAGCGCATTATAAATAAGCAGAGTGATCCAGGGTTTAGACACCTTTTTTAAGGAGAAACACTGCATAATAAGTACTAGCAGTTGACTAACATTTTGTTCATCTCGACAACACAGACGAAACCAGTTAAGACTGTACCAACTGACGTCCAGGTTCCGCCATCTACCGGTAGAACAACGCAACCAACTGCAACGCTTAACATCGGAAACCGGTTTGAACCGGAAAACGTTGGCAGATGCTCCAGGTACTTGATGAAGTTCTCTTCGAAATAAAGCTTCAAAAGAAAATAATACGCCTATGTGATGGCAGAATGACTCAGATGACGTGTGTATGGTTTGCATTGAAACCCAAGAATGCCCTTGATATCAATTGTGTTTTTAAGACACCTCTGTGTATGGTTTAAAGTAAAGTATAAATAGCATTTGCTCAATAATTATGTGAATAGGATATTCCCATATTCCAGAAAAGATCTTCGAGAACGCTCTTTCACGTCGGCCACAGTTTTATTCTGTGCCAGTCCAAAGCATTAAAAAAACAATAAATGTGGGGGGCGACGTACATTCATGCATGCATGCAGAGGCCTGTATACATTACATGCATAAAATATATTATGTGTTTTTTAAGTACATGTTTGCGCCTCTGAATAGCTAGCACTGCACAAAGTATTTTAAAAAAGTAATTATAATATAATAATTATTCAATACAATACATTACAATACAATACAGCAAGCGTTTCTTAAATGTATTTCGCGCGTTATGACTCATTTCCGCGGTGTTACCAAAGCTTAATGCCAAAAACCAACTTTTTTGGGTCGGCAGATAAAAACAAATACCATTAATTAATTAATCTTCAATATTTTTATTTTATTCTAGCGCTTTTCAATAGTCTTATAGATTATGTGCGTCGTTCTAATAGTTTGGACTGACAAGCCATGGGTCACGGGTTCAATTCCATGCCAGGGCAGATATTATTTTGTTCAAATTTTCAGCCACACGGCCCGAGTGCATTCAGCACATAATGAGCACACTGACAGTATACACCGTCGATGGTAATATAAGACGGCGAAGGAGAGGGCTGAGACTAATAAGATAGTGAAGTCCATATAGCACTAAGTCTTCTTTACCAAGGTTGCCTAACGGTGCGGTACAACTCCACAATGAGTTTACATGTACTTATTTTCGTATGGCATTGTGCAAGTTTATGGCGCAGATGTGCACTTAAAAGAGGTGTGTTAAAAACTGGGGTTTTCTTTGAAGCGATTGAAAGAATTTTAGCGAACGACTGTGAAACCTTTCCAGTGCTTTATGAAGTGGGTTTTATGACGCGACCTTCACAGTGTGTCTCGAAAGACTGAGGAAAACATTATTATGTAACGTGGTGAGAGGAGAGGCCTGAGAATGATTCTTGTTCGAATCCGTAGCCTATTTTGGGTGATTTCTTGTTCAACTGTTATCAGTACTGTATTTGTGGTTGCAGCTTAACGTCACTTGTTATCACGTGTGATAACGAATTAAGATCATTACCGACGCCCTCCTCTTTTATCCAGTCTTGGGACTGGCACTGGCATAGTGCAACCAGAGGCGGAGTTGTAAGCATTATTAATTGAGCACATGTTAGACATAGGCCTACTTAGTTTTGCTGTGAGATTAGCACTTCTCTATAATTGGGTCGCATCGCTATTACAATATTATTGCACCGGTTAAATTCATTTTCGCTTATGGCGAGCTATATTTGATCGCTTGCAAGTCACGTTTTTATATAGCTTGGTCTCATAACCTTTTAAAGGTGTCTAATAAAATGGAGGCTTTTATTATTTGACTATTAAGTCCTCATTCTGACGTTGATTTTGTCGATGCAGCCTAGTATCGTTGTTGATCATTTTCATCCTTAAATAGCCAAACTTAACCTCATTATTAATGGTGTCTAATAAAAATAATTAATATGTAGAGATTTAAATGCCAAGCAATCGAGAAAAATAAAACGTAGCAATATCCACATAATTATGTGACCCAAGACTGACTTGAGTGAGCGTAGTCCAGTGTAATGTAACAAACTGTTACAAATACGACACAACTTTTATCAGATTGCTTTAATAAACTTAGTCCACTTGCGTCAAGACCTTTGACTTGTATTATACACAGTAATCACTGGAGCAAATCTTATTATGGCCTGGGGCGACATCTTGGGTCCATTTCGGGCGAAACTGTCCACAAAGGGTCATGCGGAGGGAGGGTAAGGGTGACGAAAAAGGGGGTGTTTGGGGGCAACGTGGGTGTCTTCGTAGTAGGAGGGTTGACTCAGAGGTCAATAGGTCAAAGGGTAGAGGTGTTGGACTGTGATTGGCCAGAGGTGCTTGATACAGTTGTGGCTTTGATAGCGTTTGTAGTTGAAGGCACGTGAATAGCGAGTTTGAATTTAGGTCTTAGTTTTACGCTGCAACGCTTTAAAGATTAAGCTTAAAAGCATTACAGATTACGCTGCAAAAGCTGTTTAGTTTTGTATGTTAAGAGTTTAGGCAAGACAGAAAGTTGTATTCGTAGGTGTTAATTTTTGTGATTGTTTCGTTATGATGGTAATAGGACGGTTTTTTTGGCTGACTGACTGACTGGCTGGGTGGGTGGGTTACTGGCTGGCTGGCTGAGTTAAACAAATATATTAAATTTTAGACACCTTTGAAACGTTTAAAGCGTGCGCTATAATAATTACGATCATGGAACCCAGAATCTAAGTTAGCACTCCTAATGCCTTTCTTGCAAGTGACAAGCACTTATAAGACACCTTTACACGGAATTTACACGATGCTATTTAAGCATGTGGACCTCAGTTAAGTTATTAACGGTTCAGCAGTCAGCAACTTAATAAGATTGCGATACTTTTCAAACGCGCACTAACTGTAATTATTCTCAAAATACGCCTGTCACTCCTTTCTCTATTCGGCTCCTGCATTAATTCCTCAACCTTCTATTTCTTCTCATGACTGACTGACTGCCTGACTGGCTGGGTGGATGACTGACTGACTGGCTCATTTACTGACTGGCTGGCTGAGTTAAACAAATGGGTGAGGGGCTGACTGACTGACTCACTGATTGACTGACTGGCTGGCTGACTGACCGATTGACTGACTGACTGATTAAATGCCTGACTGACTGATTAAATGCCTGACTGACTGATTAAATGCCTGACTGACCGACTGACTGACCGACTGACTGACTGAATGAATGACTGAATGACTGAATAAATGCATGACTGACTTCTGACTGACTGACTGACTAGCGAACAAATTGGCGTTAAGATTAATGAACTGTTTCACCAGTCAACTAATAATAGATTCACTTATTGACTGATTGTTATTTGATTGATAGCTGTGGAGAAAAGTCGATAGGTGGCAGCGCGAAAGGGAACAACGTTTGCATCAAATGCCAATCAAATGCAAGGACCAACGCAAAACGAGGTTTGCCTCTTGCTTTTAACACATTACTTGTGTTACATGTTATTAGACTAGACATACTACTTTAAGCATCTAAGAAATGCTCATGAATGTTGAACGAATTTTTGGCTATTCATAGAATCAATATTCTTTAAATGAAGGTATCTTAAATTCAGTTTTTTTTATAATATGTTTTATATATAATACCGCTAGAGTATTATTTTTGCCTGTATATATAAACTACTGTGCATTTGATGGTGGTCAAATAAAGAATATTCTTACTTCTTACTTACTTTACTTATATGTGTATCTGTCTGTCTATCTGTCTGTGTGTTTGTCTGTCTCTCTGTGTGTATGTGTGTGTGTTTTTATGTCTGTCTGTCTATCTGTATGTACATTGTATGTCTGTCTGCCTGCCTGTATGCCTTAGACTTCTGTGAGTTTCTGTAACGCCAGAATACGTTTTAAAACGACAACAAATTCATACAAAATTAATAAGAATACACTAAGCCTTGGTAAAAGTTGCAGGTAAGAGTAGTTGGAGACGAGATTGCTGAATGAGAATTCTTTGCAATTCATAGAACAAATTTTCTTTTTAATAAAGGTGTCTTTAATTCAGATTGTATTATTTTGTTTCAAACAATCGAAATGCCATGAATTCTTCAAAATCCCCATGGAAATGATGGAACGTATGGAACCTGTCAAATTATCAAGTCCATAGTAAACATACCTTAACCATTTAATGCCGAGATGGTAGTAAATGGTATGGGAAATCATATACCCTCCGGCATTAAAGGGTTAATCATTTGGTAGAATCCATAGTTTGTCATAATAACCTGTAAAAACAGGTAGGCCTACATATACATGTACTTAAGCACAATATGCAAATAAATTTTTTATACCGCTACCGTCATTTCTGTCTGTGTGTCTGTGTGTGTGTTTTCTCTCTGTCTGTCTGTCTGGCTGATACTATAGACTACAGAACTGTGAGCTTCTGTAGCGCCGGAATACGTTTTAAAAGGACAACAAATAATTATACAGGACCTAAGCATGTGCCTTGGTAAAAGCTGCAAGCTTACTGTTAGCAATAGTTGCTGCAAATTTGTTGTTGTTGTTGGGTGGTCATGATGATGATGATGATGACGGCGACGACGACGACGACAACGATGATGATGATGATGACGACGACGACGATGATGATGATGATGATGATGATGACGATGATCATGGTGATGACGATGATGATGGCGACGACGACGACGACGACGACGATGACGATGACGATGACGATGATGACGATGATGATGATGATGATGATGATGATGATGATGATGATGATGATGATGATGATGATGATGATGATGATGATGACGACGACGATGATGATGATGATGATGATGATGAATGTCATCATCTACAGGTTCCCTCAAGCGAAGCATGAGTGCAGCAACTGATCACGTGCCAAGCTGCCATCCAATCAACCGTGTCCATTCGACTGCACACCCGTCATGCATGAATGGACAACGACTCGCCTTATGGCATGACGAAAGGTATACGTCATATCTAAAGATGCAGTATTTTTCCTTCTCAGTTTCGGTTTCAGTTTCGGCATATGTTTTGGTTTCAGTTTCTGTTTCTATTACATCAGCGTAAGGATTGTGGAAAAATAAATGGAGTTTAGACCATTATCCACTTGAAATCGGAGTGTGAAAGATAAACTTTAACATGGGCTCTAAGAAAGACTGGGGGTTGACCCCCCCCCCCCCCCAACTCCACCTGCAATTCTCACCCTGTATTACATTTTCGATTACAGTTGCGGTCTCAGTTTCGGTTTCAGATAGAATTTCTGTTTTTCTATTTTATTTTCAGTACTAAGTATGGCAATCTTTGTTTTCATTATATCTTGTCATGTAAGCCCTATTATGTAAATATGCATTTTTATTATAAAAATTTATTACATAAATTTCTTACGCGCGCAAGGTGGCACCGAAATGTGAATGTGAGGCGCTTTGTTGTTTGTTGACCCCTTTCTTTGACGTTGATCTTATACCAAATAGTAGCCTATTATTAATTATTTACGTGTTTGGTTTTTCCAGAGGGAACTCGGAAGTTTCCAAACGATACAGTCTTCGTGCTGAAGTTCCTCGAACTCGGACGCCACCAGGAAAGGTCAGTTCAATTATTAATTATTAACAAATATTTATAATTTTTGAAACTTTAAATTTGCTTTAATATAAAGATTCTCTATGAATCATTAATGCCCGATCGCAGTTCTGTCACTTTCTTATTTTTATAGCGCGTCTAATCCTACACGGCTAGAATTAAAAGTAAATAAAAGGAAGGTTTATCGTAGGCCTAATTGGTATCTCCAAAAATGTCACTGGATAGCCTAGCTTAGACTAGACCTACGTATGGGATTGGAAAAAGCCACTGGTATTTTTACATTGGCAGGGCCAATCTTGGGCTTGGATCAAGGAGGATGGAGCGACGCAAATGTTAATTAATTTTATTTATTGTCATAGACCAAGTGTCGTTAACACTCGAGTGCCCAAGGTATTTTTTGGTACACGAAGGCCCAAGGGGGGGGGGGGTCCGCGCGGACCCCAGCGTTTTATGTTAATATCTTGAGAAGGGATTGGAATATCGTCACAGAATTTAGTTCTATGTGATCCCAAATGAATTTCCAATCGATTGGTGTATCTTATATGACAATAACACCACCTGGTGTTAAATAATAGTGTAAAATCTCGTGATACACTTTTTATGCTTGCTTGCGTTATTGACCAAAGGAAGCCCAGCGTTTTCATGCCAATATCTTGAGAAGGGATTGGAATATCGTTATAGAATTTATTTCAATTGTTTTTCGAAATTTTGAACACCCCTTTTTACTGATTTATTTATATATTTATATTGCTAACTTACAAAAAATACTAGTTGGCATCTTGATGTTGGACGATTTAAAACACCTTTCAACAGGTTCATTGCTTGAATATAAGGAATCATTTGGCATTACTTTCTGCACTGAATTTGACAGTATCTCACATGATCATTTTATGGCATCGTTTGACTACACGAACGGATGATCACTACCTATAAAGTCTCGAGTCACGTTGAAGTTGAACACGTGTGTACCATCGAGCATCATTGCTTGCCTCTGAGGTACTGTAATAGCCTAGTATCAGTTTAGCAAAACTATGCACTAACAAAGCTTTTGATTTTGCGTACACTGTGAGAGGCGTTATATATACCCATAATATAGTCAATGCAATACATTTGACGTCACCATCCTCCTTCATTCTACTTGGGAATATCACTATAAAACTATACACGGTGTCGAGGTTACTTTATGCCTTGAATATACTGTAACGCCCGCCCCCTCGGACACTCCCGGAGTCGCCACTTCCGGTCCAGCGTGTGAGAGGGCCGCGTGCGGTTGCAGGTCGTAGTTCAGAGATATAGACGGAGGAAGGGAGGCGGTAGCTTCGGGGTTCGAATCCTGTCGGGTTCGGGATGGCCAGGTATCTCGACCTCTTAGGTCTCCGTATGAAACTGGGGCCTTACTGGCCAGTCTTTCACTCCGGCGTAGGATTCCGGGGTTAACCGGAAGTGAAAGGTCCTTAGGCCTAGCCCCCGAAGCTCTTCCCAGGCCGATGGCTGAGTGGTAAGGTCTATCCGCGGTGGTACCAAAGGGAAATATTGCTCCTGGGTTCGAACCTGCAACCGGCTTCGGAGATGCCCTGGGCGTCGTTTCTAAACGTTCTATACGAGCCACGACTTCCGTTAGAGCTTCTCTTACATTATAATGTACTGCAGAGATTTCCTCTCTGACATTATCCCGTACCGAGGCAATTGCCTCCTGTGTATTTATAGCGTTGGCTTGAAAATCAGTCCTGACAGAAGAAAGAGCCTCTTCTACATTGCTTTGTACCACGGCAATGGCCTCCTGGGTATTTCTATCATTATTTTGTATTGCATCTTGTGTGGACCTAGCGTTCATTTGCATAGTTGCCTGCATAGACTTGGCGTTTGACTGCATTGCCTCAAGCAATACCCCCATCTCGAATGCAGAAGGTGGTCTGGAAGGTTGTGAGGGAGTTGACGTCCTGCTCTGCTCCATGGCGCTATATAAGTTTCTATAATTTAACTTCCTAGGGCTAGCAAGAATTAAGACAGTAAGTTTAATTATTATTTCTTACTAATCCTTGAGACAATGGTTATTATATTGTTTCAGTGTAGTTCAGACATTGAGCACAATGCACAAAAATATAATTATTCAAGTCAATGCACAAAAATATAATTATTCAAGTCAATGCACAAGAATATAATTATTCAAGTCAATGCAAACTGCCTTAGATCGGAATATGACTAAACTATCCCCAATTTAGTTCTCACGTGCCATCATAAAAATTTGAAGTAGCCCAATATTTCTACAGCTCCAATCGCGTTATTTCCCTTTAACTAATGTACCTTTTATCTGGAGGCCAGAGACAGAGTAGACGACGTGCGAGGTACGACGATAAAGGGGGGGGGGGTCGAGTCCAGGAAGAACGTCGATGATATAGCGCCCGAAGGAAATCGGCGAAGGCCGACGTTGGTTTGACTCCAAGACCGAAATGGCGCGATGAGAAGGCGTGATCCACAATAGGCCGATATTCCAACGAAGGTGCGAAGACAGAGCACACAGCGCCGACGATTCGATTCCTACTCCAAACAGCGATACAAACGGCTCCGGCCGAAGAAGATAATCGACACAGAAACCCGTAGCAAGAGGACTGAGCGACGCTTCGAATTAATAGAAACGACTCCAGTCGCGGAAGATGGCCAACAGAAATCCACAGCACAACGACGTCGAAACTAATACACGCGGCAGTAAATCCTGCCTTCACTTCAATAAAATCAGGCTTCGAATCCACCACTTCGCTATCGAGAGTCACACATCCAACCTGCACGAAGGTTCCAACACGACTGATCCCCCGTTGCGCGATCTTCTTCTATATCGGCTTGACTGACGTAGGACGCTAGCTACTGCGCATGCGCCAAAAGCACACGCGGTGATCACGCGGACACTGTGTGCACAGACTCAGCGAGCAGCGCAATGGAAGACTACTGTACACGCCTGTCCTGCATGCACAGCCTACACACGGCCGCCGTGTATTGCTCTGTCCGTCTGCCTATCCGTTTATCTGTACTGCTCTGGCACTGCGTCTGTCATATCGGCCGACTCCTCTTCCTCCTTTTCGGCCGACCCTCCATTCGCTGAGCGTATGCAAGAAGCGATCAATAATCTGGTAGCTATGGCGACCGCTTACGTCATCCCTTGCAAATCGTGTCGAGCACGATCTCAATATTAAAATCTAGGTCACCAATATTATCTAGGTCACCGAATGCAGCTCAAAAATAATAATATTATAATATATATAATTATCAAACCCCTGAAATTGCCTTCAAGGATCCAAAGAAATATATGTGGCAGACAGAAATCAAACCCGTAACGTCAAATTATATGCAGGCGTTACAATCTCTCCGGCCATCCCTGAATTTCCGGCTACATTTAATTGGAAAAATGGAGCCTGAAATTGTAGGTAAGGTCATACTCCGATTTTAACCTTAAAAGTTTAAAATTAAATGCATAAATCGAAAACATGCAATAAACAGTCATAACAGCAGCAACGAACGGCGTTAAGCGAAAAGCATTCAACCGAATTCACATAGTTCAGAGTAAATTGTCTTTTCAATATCACTAAGAGTCACTGCGTTCATGTAGCGCCGTTGCTACGAGTTCCGTAGAAAATGTAAACATTTATAAGCTTATATATAGGTCCATTTTTATCGCAAGCCTCCATCAGTTCAGTTATTATGCAAAGCATTCAATGGTAAACCCGACTTAAATCACAGACAGCAGTATAACCAGTCACACGATTAGGCCCACATTATATCACACATGACGTCATATTGCTAGACTCCTATAGGTTTATCGCTGTGGTATAACCAAACAGTTTCACCTTAACCCATTCGTGGCCATGTTCAAATATTGGAACATACAAGAAAAGTCTGTATATTTTTAGCAGGGTACCAGTCGAATGTTGTATTCATAAAGACATGACGTCATTGGATATTATGAAAGTGAAGGACGCTTGTTTTATAAAAATCTGGGTGATTTTCGTTTGATAAAAAATTCTGTAATTGTAAAATTTAGCCGTTAGGAATATACGAAACTTCAAAAATTCATATCGTGTGAACCTGCGCAGGTAAGTGTACTTCATGTATGTATTTTAATTAGCTGAAATATTGTTTTTGTTGTATCAAATAGCAGTTTTGTTCTGTTGTCGCGAAAAGCTGGCCTATTATGCAAAAATCGAAATGTTCCAATAGTGGAACATGGCTACATGGCAATCCAATTCTCAGTAATTTAGCAGCGCATACACTTCTGTGATTCAGTGCGCCAATTTGTGTATTACTCTGTCCTAAATCAAGCACAGTATAATTCTTTCTCAATTCATATAATATAATTTGTTGCGTTCCGATAATATTATGTAAAACTTGTCATAGTAGCCTAAGAAAAAACTTGTTTATGCGTTCAACAGTCATTGACTTGCCTATGTTTCAGCCACAATGAATGTACGGACTTTTTATGGGAAGAAAAAAGTAAAAACTGTAACTGCCCCAACACTAAACGAATTACTTGACAACATTACAACCCACAGTTTCAGTTCTGCAGACGTCTTCATAACACCGCCTGGTGATGAATCTGATGGTGACTCTGACAAATCTGATACAGAAAAAGGCAGCTATTAGCCTACATTGCAGATCATTTGACAAGCAAGATTTTGAATGCACCAGCCGAAGCTACAATAGATGCAGAAGATAGTGAGGACAGTAATGGAGAGGAAGAGGACAGTGTAGCTGTTCTTGAAGGCAGTAATATGAGCAGAGCTGCTGCAAAGAAGAGAAAAATTTCCAAGACTGTGGAAACATGGAAGAAAGGTGACTTGAAGCCCCAGCACGATGACGGTTTGAGCACCGTTTCTCAACAATGTGATCACACCAAAAACACCCCGACAGATCTGTTTGAAATGTTTTGGCCAATTGAATTCTTTGAGTACATCAAGAACCAGTCTGAACTGTATGCAAGACAGTGCAATGCCACCAGTATGTTTGAAGTAACAGTAGAGGAACTGAAACTCTTCTTCACAGTGCTTATGATATCGGGTTATAGTTCACTACCTCGAAGAGATCTATACTGGAGTTTAGACGCAGACATCAGAAACGAAGCTGTTGCCCAGGCCATGCCAAGAAACAGATTCAGAGCTATACTCAAGAATCTTCATTTTTCTGACAATACCAACTCATCACCTGATGACAAATTTTCCAAGGTTAGACCGCTCATCCCCCATCTCAATGAAAAGTTCATGAAACTTCTTCCAGCAGATGTAGAGCATGTCGACGTAGACGAGAGTATTATTCCATACTACGCTCTGCTCGAAGGTGGTCATCAGCCGATAAGAAGCATATAACAGTTGACATGCCATATGCAATCAGCATGTATAATTCATTCGTGGGTGGCACAGACCAGATGGACAGAAATGTGTCGGAGTATCGTGTGAAGCTACGCAACAACAAATGGTGGTGGCAAGTTTTCACACACTTGATGTCTGCACCCTTGTCCAATGCCTGGATACTGTACCGAAGACAGATAAGAAGTGGAAGAGCTACAGCAGCTGAGAAGGCTGACAGCAATTTTGATGACGAAGAACGGCCTAAACTGGATTTTTTGGGCTTCATTCGTAGCATTGTGGCTAACTATTTGCTGTTGTTCAGTGAGCCACAGAATCTGGGCAGACCATCCTCATCTGCAAATAGGAAAGCCGTTCTTATGAGAAACATTCCACACAGTGTCGGACTTAGCAGCAATGTCCAGCACTATCCAGACAATGTAAAACAGGGTAGATGTCGTGTCTGTAAGAAGATCACAAATTTCAGCTGTGGTGTCTGTTGCGTTAACCTGCACCCAGTGAACTGCTACAAGGACTATCATAAGTAGGTCTCAAAGTGACTGCATGCTTACCTGCAAATGGCAGTATAGCATAATAAAGCAGAGGCAAGGACAAGAACAGGCTGTCACTATGGCACTTCTCTAATGACATAACAGATATTATGCATGGTCCAATATTGGAACAATGCCATGTTCCAATAATGGAACAAAATTTACATGAGCTATAAAAATGTTTTTCAATGAAATTTTCACAAATCTAAGTTGATTCCCGTTATTAGTCAATATTATGTTGTAAAATATCTAAAAATTTCATCAAAATAAAATTTGGCCATGAATGGGTTAAGCCAAGCCACGTCATTGTTATAACAAGACGTCTGAGTCTCGTACTCATTAATATCACTAAAAGGCAGATTATTATCTAACGAAGCCGCACTGCTATCATATCAGAGCAGGACCCCGCCTAGATTTCAACTCAGCCTATAACGTCAGATCACACAGCTTCCGTCTCTAAGTAGGCCTAACTCGTAGTTAAATATAACTGTGTCTGCCATTATCAAAATTTACCATCGAAAGCTCAACATAGCGTAATCTTAATATAGGCCTAGATATAGGTCTGCTCTAACAATAGCACCTCTTAATAGGCCTACCAGCAATGTAACGCTTTCCATCCTAATATATAACTAACCAAACTTAATTATAAAAATGCGAAAGGTAAGCACCGTCATTAATGTAGGCAGCCCTTTAACCTAGTCACATCCTAATTAATCCTAATTATTAATATGCGACAGCAAAGCGTATACAGGTGCATTAACTTAAATAGGCCGCGTATTAATTTATGCCAATAATAGTGAAACATAGGCCTACACCACACCAGCGATGATTATTATCATGTTATATAATCATCCAGCACCACAATAGGCCTACATTCCTAACATGGTTTATCACAGTCCTATAAAGCCAAATCCTTATTAATAGGCTCCATTGGTCATTGCACATAAGCTTAATTAGGTAAAAATAATATAGGCTACTGCAATTTACACCTAAGCACAATATTACACTGTAATCGCCGTTTACGAGACTGCGTAAGCATATATAATTATAGGCTACATATATCATAGGCCTATGCAAGAAATTATATAAAAGGTCCATCATGATTTTAAAATCAAGATTACAGTCTAGGCATAGATCTATAAACTATCATTAATTCACGGACCACAGTCATTACTGTCCTCTTATTTTCCGTAAGCTTAGCACGATTATATTGCAGCTATGCTCATCCTTTCTTCAATCTATCATTTCTCGTATACATTAAGCAGACCACACAAGCCGTGGGAGAATCACCCGGTCGACGGTCTGCGGCTTCTCTTTGGAGCTCGGACTTAACCGTCCTCCCCCACACCGACTGCAATAGCATCTGCAGGGCGTGGAAGGTCCTTAGGCCACCCATCAAAATAAAATCTACCTTCCCATGGCATAGGAAAGCCAGCCCGATTATAATTAAAATATGCAAATGCGGTGATCGCGTCCACCATAACAAGACAGCGCTGAATAAACTTGCACTCATTAACACGTACGTTGGTCCAAATATAGATACGTACACAGCGTACACAATATATATACACACTAGTCCATATAAGCAAACTGAAAAGTTAGGTCACTCCTGCACCGTATTAAAACTCTTACAGAACGATTAATAATAATATTAATATTAAAAGGCAGAAATCTACCTTACGAATACAAATTCGTCCTGCAGAATTAATGTATAATTATAGGCCAATATAAATCGTCCCGTTAATGCTTATGTCACGAAATTATATTCTAAGCCGTTAATATAATCAGACCTTCAATTTCAATCATTAGGCTGACCAACCAAATTAATGTAAACATTATACGGCTGAATAATTATAATATAAAATGCAGCGATTTATCAACACTGAACAGCCTACCTATAATTAGTTATTATAGCCTAATCGCTCATACCTTAGGTGTCTAAGCCTACTCGCTGTATATCTAATGTAAACTTAATAGGCATATCATTTGCAAAGGCCGTAGTTAATACATATTATTTTCCTTAAGCCTAGAATTTAATATTATAATCGTGTATACTCTGGGCTTAAAATATATTTATATGGCGCCGTGCACTATGTACAGTTTACAATCACAACAGCTGAACAGAGCAGAATATGTAGGTCACTCCAACAAAACAGGACCTATTATAGGCCCATGTCTCAACATTATCAATGCAAACTAGATATGTAATTATATCGCTGCGAGTGCTACAATATGACACTAAGGGCCTCTAGAATTTTTATATAGCGCCATTTTAAATCATCAATAATGCCTCTATCATTTATTATTATATGTCTGCTATGCTCACGACTAATTAAAAATCTTCTGTAGGCCTACTGCTGCATCAAATTTAACTGCGTGAATCTGTTATTATTATTCTTAAACCAATTAATTAACTAATCATGCCATATATATGCAGCAAAACATAGGCTTAATGTAATTCTTGCCTGACAATATCTCAACATCAGCCTATCATTATTATTACCATCACAGCTAATCAAAAATGAGCAACCCTAGTCATTCTAATATATCTCAGGTCAGAAACCATTTATATAGCGCCACACAATATATATCATCTGATGCAATATTCAAACTGCCATCGTTATAATGCAATGCAATACAATACAAATATTATTCTGTGCAATGCCACACCAGTTCAGTCAACCTACAATGCAACATTACAGTTTTTACACCGTAACCACCACATGTAAAACCATTACATGTAAAAATAACTCATTTTCATCACAATCGAACTAAAAATTGTTACAGATACTCCTGCATTCAGAATCTCCGCCATTACACGGTCATTAGCAAAGGTCACCAGATGACCTTCAGTTCTCAAGTTCATGACTTCCGGTTGGTTCCCCCGGCGATCTCCAGTTCTGATCGTCGGCAGACCCGTTGCGTAGTGGGCATCCGCGTAACAAATGCAAGCTAGAGTCACAGTAGAAACAGCGGCGCTCCTCGTTTGGCGAATTCCGACCAGAGTTTCGCCTCTTCGCCGGACGTGGCGAATTCTGGAAGCGACGCTTCCGGTTCCACTGGTTTCCGTTCGGCTCCGGAGCAGCACTCCGTACAGCAAACACCCGACCAACGTTAGGTTCGCCGTTCACTGGTTGACCGACGTTGTCGCTAGGCGGAAATTGCTCAACTTCCGGTCCCGCCTGTTGTCGATATCGGCACATGAAGCTCAAATGTCCGGCCCTATTGCAGATATAACAGCGTCGATAATCCCTCCAGTTAGGTCCGTTCGCGTTCGACCAACCATTTCCGGTCGAACCGTTCTGACCTCTCCACGAACCACCGTTATTATAGTCTCTGAATTGTGGCGCTGACCCCGATTGTTGCCCTTTCTTTAATTGCTCTATTTCTCCATTCATCCTCTCCATCTGCCGTTTCAGGTCTACCACTATCGGATCCTCGTTTTCTTTAACAGCGTTGACCCGTCCATGTCGTCGCTCGTGCTGTTCATGACCACTGACTTCCGCTTTCTGATAGCTGTCCAACCGCATCGCCACTTTGTACGCTTCGTCGAGAGATTTCGGTTCTCGCTCACGGAGCTTCAAAGCGAGATTTCGGTCGCTCACGGCATCCACGAATGCCCGAATAGCAATGGCTTCACTATGGGCGGTCGACACACCAGGATATGCTCGCGACGACAGAATCCTGATATCATCAACCAAAACTCCCAGATCCTCCTCAGCTTTCTGCTTCCGGGTGCTGAGCTGCGTTTGAAACAGTGCCTGCTGCTCAGCGGTCCCGTACCGTTCGCGAAGACGTCGAACCAAAGCCGTCCAAGTATCCACGTTCGACTCGCTCAGCAAATGGGTCGCCGGTTCGACTAAGGAGACGACCAGTTGATTAAATTTCTCTTCGTCCGACCAGTCATTGTTCTTTGCGCATACGGTGAATTTGCGCAAAAAGACTTCCACATCCGTCCTTCCACTGTAAGATCCAAGTTTAGTGTATTGCCTTTGTTTAGGAGGCGCAGCCGACGACGGTTTGACCTCGGCCGCTTTCACGGTCGTAGACGCGGTCGTTTCCGATTCCTTGTTTGTTCCAACAGTGCTACTCGTCGGAAATTCCCAGTCGCCGGTTGTCTGTGTCGCAACTGATGTCGTGGGGATGGCTTTGGCAGGACCGACGGAAGCGTTGACAGGCGCCAGCACTTTCGTTTCCCCAACCGCAGACATCGTCGCTTTGTCGTCTCCAGTTGTTTCGCTTTTACCCAGAAACGTCGGTTTCAGAAGCGCTTGACGAGGCAGTTCGACGTCACGACTAAATCCGAAATTCTGAGCGCCGAGACACGAGTTCATCTTTGCCGACTCCACGACGGTTGGCCACCGAGTAAAAGCGACGTCGCTGGGACGCGGTGGGTCGAGACAGCGAAGCGGGTCGAGCCAAACCCGGTTGTCGATGCTGTTGTAGAGCGCGTTCGGAGCGTAGGTCGAAGCAGGCATCCATGACATGTACGGATGCTCAAGACGAGCGCTCGGTTGCATCCCGTCGACCGCTGCAGTCGGCAATGGACCAGGTCGAAAGTCGGGTCGAAGATCGGGTCGAGCGTAGTCTCGACCAACCATGGCCGAAGTAACCAGACCATCGTAGTTGGGCATTGAGTGATAGGTCGGCATTCCCGACGTTGATTGGAAAGCGTCGATCCGATTTGCCAACACTTCCGTTCTTGGCTGGACCGCATGCACGAACGATTCATGCATTCTCCATGGCGGGTCCGGTCGAAGATAATCCACGTGAGAGGGCGAAGAAGAGGCCAAAGGAACTGGGTTGACCTTATAACCCCCCTCCCACAACAATTTATTTGCGATCGGTTTATTTATTTCAAAATTTCTAGACTCCGATTGCTGTGCTGCTTGCATTCCTTTATCAATTATTTTCACAGTTTTAGGTCTTGATTCCATTATCTTGCTAACTTCAATGTCTATGCTACCATCATCAGACATAATCTCTACATTGTCAGAAAATTCCCTTTCCTTCCTTCTTTCAAAAGAAAATGCAGTTTCTCTTATTCCGACATTTCCAGTATCCTCCTCCTCGTCTAAATCTCTAGAACTAAATCGACCCCACTGACTGGGACCAATTGTAACGCCCGCCCCCTCGGACACTCCCGGAGTCGCCACTTCCGGTCCAGCGTGTGAGAGGGCCGCGTGCGGTTGCAGGTCGTAGTTCAGAGATATAGACGGAGGAAGGGAGGCGGTAGCTTCGGGGTTCGAATCCTGTCGGGTTCGGGATGGCCAGGTATCTCGACCTCTTAGGTCTCCGTATGAAACTGGGGCCTTACTGGCCAGTCTTTCACTCCGGCGTAGGATTCCGGGGTTAACCGGAAGTGAAAGGTCCTTAGGCCTAGCCCCCGAAGCTCTTCCCAGGCCGATGGCTGAGTGGTAAGGTCTATCCGCGGTGGTACCAAAGGGAAATATTGCTCCTGGGTTCGAACCTGCAACCGGCTTCGGAGATGCCCTGGGCGTCGTTTCTAAACGTTCTATACGAGCCACGACTTCCGTTAGAGCTTCTCTTACATTATAATGTACTGCAGAGATTTCCTCTCTGACATTATCCCGTACCGAGGCAATTGCCTCCTGTGTATTTATAGCGTTGGCTTGAAAATCAGTCCTGACAGAAGAAAGAGCCTCTTCTACATTGCTTTGTACCACGGCAATGGCCTCCTGGGTATTTCTATCATTATTTTGTATTGCATCTTGTGTGGACCTAGCGTTCATTTGCATAGTTGCCTGCATAGACTTGGCGTTTGACTGCATTGCCTCAAGCAATACCCCCATCTCGAATGCAGAAGGTGGTCTGGAAGGTTGTGAGGGAGTTGACGTCCTGCTCTGCTCCATGGCGCTATATAAGTTTCTATAATTTAACTTCCTAGGGCTAGCAAGAATTAAGACAGTAAGTTTAATTATTATTTCTTACTAATCCTTGAGACAATGGTTATTATATTGTTTCAGTGTAGTTCAGACATTGAGCACAATGCACAAAAATATAATTATTCAAGTCAATGCACAAAAATATAATTATTCAAGTCAATGCACAAGAATATAATTATTCAAGTCAATGCAAACTGCCTTAGATCGGAATATGACTAAACTATCCCCAATTTAGTTCTCACGTGCCATCATAAAAATTTGAAGTAGCCCAATATTTCTACAGCTCCAATCGCGTTATTTCCCTTTAACTAATGTACCTTTTATCTGGAGGCCAGAGACAGAGTAGACGACGTGCGAGGTACGACGATAAAGGGGGGGGGGGTCGAGTCCAGGAAGAACGTCGATGATATAGCGCCCGAAGGAAATCGGCGAAGGCCGACGTTGGTTTGACTCCAAGACCGAAATGGCGCGATGAGAAGGCGTGATCCACAATAGGCCGATATTCCAACGAAGGTGCGAAGACAGAGCACACAGCGCCGACGATTCGATTCCTACTCCAAACAGCGATACAAACGGCTCCGGCCGAAGAAGATAATCGACACAGAAACCCGTAGCCTGAGCCCCCTCGGACACTCCCGACGCTTCGAATTAATAGAAACGACTCCAGTCGCGGAAGATGGCCAACAGAAATCCACAGCACAACGACGTCGAAACTAATACACGCGGCAGTAAATCCTGCCTTCACTTCAATAAAATCAGGCTTCGAATCCACCACTTCGCTATCGAGAGTCACACATCCAACCTGCACGAAGGTTCCAACACGACTGATCCCCCGTTGCGCGATCTTCTTCTATATCGGCTTGACTGACGTAGGACGCTAGCTACTGCGCATGCGCCAAAAGCACACGCGGTGATCACGCGGACACTGTGTGCACAGACTCAGCGAGCAGCGCAATGGAAGACTACTGTACACGCCTGTCCTGCATGCACAGCCTACACACGGCCGCCGTGTATTGCTCTGTCCGTCTGCCTATCCGTTTATCTGTACTGCTCTGGCACTGCGTCTGTCATATCGGCCGACTCCTCTTCCTCCTTTTCGGCCGACCCTCCATTCGCTGAGCGTATGCAAGAAGCGATCAATAATCTGGTAGCTATGGCGACCGCTTACGTCATCCCTTGCAAATCGTGTCGAGCACGATCTCAATATTAAAATCTAGGTCACCAATATTATCTAGGTCACCGAATGCAGCTCAAAAATAATAATATTATAATATATATAATTATCAAACCCCTGAAATTGCCTTCAAGGATCCAAAGAAATATATGTGGCAGACAGAAATCAAACCCGTAACGTCAAATTATATGCAGGCGTTACAATACTATGTATCTTATCTTATCATCTGACCATTTATATTGTATTGTATATAAACATTTATAAAGCGCCTCTAGTAGGGTGAACCGTTCAGAGGCGCTCTCAGTGCGCAGGGTCCCGCGAGAAGAAACAGGTTTTGAGAAGAGACAAAGCAGAGGAGAGACTACCAGAAAGAAGTGTAGAGCGAACAGAAGGAGAGAGGGCATTCCAAAGAGAAGGACCAATTGAGACAAATGATCGAGACTGAGCCATAACAGTTCTAGACCGAGGAACCAAGAGGTCAAATCTGTTGGATGAACGAAGTGGACAGTGCTTCTTGCAGCAAGAACCTTTCAGATGCGCTCCAAGTGCGTTCAACCCCGAGAAAAAAGCAAGTTTTTAGATGAGAGAAAGATTTTAACCTTTGTCAAGAAAACAGTAATTTATTTATTCCAAGTTTACGAACCACCTCACAACTGATTTGAAAAGGCTGTCTTACACTCCTTGCTGTAGTTATTATACAATTTATTTTACCAAAGACATATTTACTGTAATATATTGTATTGTTAATAACAATAATAACAATAATAAGCGAGAACGTGAACGCGCAGCAATTCCATCCCAACACGTTGAACACCTCTTTTTTAGTTATTTTATTCTATATTAATGTCGCTAACCTTCCAAAATTATTGAATGTTGACATTGATCTACGATTTAGACACCTTTCAAAAGGTTGAAAACCTGAATATAAGAAATCGAAACTCAAATTTTAATCGGCTTCGACGTGGCATTTGAGTCACATAAACGAATGAAAAGCAAGAGACAATAATAATAATATTTGGTCACTTTTAAAGGAACTTTCTCTTCAAACCCTGAAGACGAGACAATTCCAGACTGGTTTTATAACAGTAGTTAAGTGACAAGTCCCTAAGGGATCCTAAATACCTCGGGGCAAAAAAAAAAAAAAAATATTATTATCCTTGTAATGATTCGGCTTCGTTAAGATGCGAGCCTTTAGTTAACATTTTTCTGGTTATTGAGCGTATTAACCCGTTGGAGGTGAGGTGACGCATTGTAACGCTAGATGTGAGGTGGGGTCTGACAAACACCAACACATATTTTTATTTTCAAGTCGCGATATCAAATGGAAAACATTAATTTGAATTAAACTATTCTTCTATGATCAATTAACAACTAAACAGGCGGTTATCACGAACAAATATCTGTTTTAACACTCGAGTGCCCAAGGTATTTTTTGGTACACGAAGGCCCAAGGGGGGGGGGGGTCCGCGCGGACCCCAGCGTTTTATGTTAATATCTTGAGAAGGGATTGGAATATCGTCACATAATTTAGTTCTATGTGATCCCAAATGAATTTCCAATCGATTGGTGTATCTTATATGACAATAACACCATCTGGTGTTAAATAATAGTGTAAAATCTCGTGATACACATTTTACGCTTGCTTGCGTTATTGACCAAAGGAAGCCCAGCGTTTCCATGCCAATATCTTGAGAAGGGATTGGAATATCGTTATAGAATTTATTTCAATGTAATCCCAAATGAATTTGCAATCGATTTATGTATCTCATAGCACAATAACACCACATGGTGTAAACTAATAGTGTAAAAATCTCGTAATACGTATGTTATGCTTGCATGCTTGCGTTATTCATCGAAGGAAAGCCTATACGTCCGGCGCGGACCCCAGCGTGTTCATGTTAATAATCTTGAGAAGGGATTGGAATATCGTTATATAATTTAGTTGTAAGTAATCCCAACTAAATTCGCAATCGATTGATATATATTATATCACAATAGCACCACCTGGTATAAAATAATAGTTATTGACCAGTAACCACGCGCTTGTATGAATATCTGCCGCATATCATGGGGTACCCTTAGTATATGCTGTGGTTGTGGGGTGCAGGGTTGGACAATACTCACTCAAAATATATCATTCTATGCCCAAATGGTTGCTCTAGGAATACCTAAAAGCATTTATGCAGATCCCTAGCCTTTAAAAAGTTATCCGGAAAAAACAGGCCTGGGGTCCGGTCGGACCCCCCCCCCCTTGGGCACTCGAGGGTTAAATCCTTATTAAATGGCCAGAAGGTGAACCCATCAATTGTGTACTTTGCCCGTGTAAGTTCGGTTTGTATACGAAAAATCGCAATTTCCTTCGAATGTACATTAAAATATAAAAAACTGTTCGTTCAAAATTCCTGATTTTTTGGTAAAGTGTCCGTATTTCATATTCAGAATGGTAGAAAAAATTAATCCAAGCTGGTTTGACGTTTTCCACACAAAAATTAAAATAGAATACCTCTGGGGTGTGACACACCCCACCTCACCTCCAACGGGTTAATTTTATCTGAATACCACAGTTATCTGAACCGTGTCATGAGAATTGCTTACAAACCAACTCGTGCCTGTGCTGATTAGGACTTCCCCCCATCTGGAATTGTTTGAACTTAAAATGTCTCTCTTTTGCCACCTGGTCTATTTTTCACCATCCTTTTCGCGCGTGTCTAAACAAACAAAAGCGGATGCGAAGAATTGCGCAATACAGCATGTTCAATAGGAACGCAAAGACAATGGAAACTCAGAGAACAATGTTCAACAAACCAGTTAAGTTACAGGCAGGCCGAGAAGTAGATAACCACAGAGGCACACAGACTAACAAACAGAGAGGTAGTCTTAAAGATGAACGGAGAAACAAATCGTGAGACATAAAGACAGACAAAGGCAATCAGAACTGCTGATGAACGCTATATAAATCTATGTAAATCAATTAATGAATGAACACCCGCTTAGTTTCATCCAGATCGCTCAATATTTCCTTATAATAAAGTTACTCTTCAAAACTGACCAGACAATTATTTCTATTATAATTATATTTCGATTCAGTTACATTAGGTGTCATATATTATGATATAAACGAGCATGCCGTGTTTTTTTTTTAACGGTTTAATATTCTGTTAAAAAGGTGTCAAAACATCATTACATGCATCGAAAGTAGAAGTCACAATTCAATGACACTGTGCTATAAACATCGTCCAGCAACTTTCATTTGGTGTGCACTACGGAATTCGTTAAATATACATGTAGTTTACATGTATACGATACAATTAGCGTCGCCCTCCTCATTCGCCCACGCTTGAGACTGGCGCTAGAAAAGTACGAACTTTGGCAGAGTTAAATGTCTGTAACGATGCAAAATTATAGAGCGCCTTTTCAGTTGTCTGGAATGGGCTCCCACAGGAGCTACGTCTACTTGCTGTGATTATTACGGAAACATGTTTTTTTAAAACTCAAAACTGTCTTTTTGCCGTGCTATAGTGTAGGGAGCACGTCTGAGTAGTCCCCTTGAAGAAGTGCTACATAAATTCTTGAATGAATGAATGAATGAATGAATGAATGAATGAATGAATGAATGAATGAATGAATGAATGAATGAATGAATGTCTTTAGAACAGCTGTTCGCTATTTAACCTATAATCAAGAGAACAGAACTTTAGTTCAGTTTTGAAGACCACCACACGACTGATTTGAAAAAGCTATCCCAAAAAGCTCTCAATTTCGCACAGTATTGAGGACTTTTTTGCTTGATCGTATTAGCCGGGCGGGAGCGCCTCTGAGTATCCATCTCGAAAGGGCGATATATAAATTCTGACGTAACGGTATTGATTGACTAATCGATAGATTATACCTTAATATATTACACTACTGTACAGGCTATAGGCACATTCATTGACTTTCGTTCCCCAACTTTATTAATAAAGAATCAGCGCACTAAAAAAGGTTTCCAATATGTATTGGATTCTTCTCCAAACCGAACTTTTTGTAGTGCAGAAAAGTCTATAATAACTACTGCAACAGCATATTAACCCATTAGTGCCCGACGTCCGTTATAACGGACGCTCAGAAAACACGTTGCCAAAATAAGAGGCAACTGTATAATATAGTCATCACTATTTTTTTAAATTGGTGGGTCAATTGGTTATAGATTCCACTATAATTGTGACTGCGACACGTTTCAAGGAATGTTTTCATGCATATGTGAATTCGGAAACTTGGATATGCATAATTATTGCCGTCATGTCGTGACTCGTGAAGTTATTGATTTCTCCACATTCGTTTGCTGAAGGCTGGATCAAGAGCTAGACGACAGAGTTTGACAGAAGGGGCCCAGTTTGTAATAAGTTTGCTTAAAAACTTGATGTTCCATATTTATTTTAGTCTGTTTAAAAGGTTGACATGCATCATTATGTGCTTTGATGATGTGTCTAATTATCATTAAAATCATCGCATACCATAAAAAATTAACAATAAGAGCAGGCTACCAAGCTTTTTTTGTAACACTGACTACCAAGGGGGGATGGTTACCACCATAAGCATAACGTTTTAGCCTAGGGCGCATCCAATTGAACTAACCAATAAAACCTTCATAACACGTCATGTCATGTCATGTCAATCACCGACGTCGCTGCGCGACGGTTGGTCGCATGCATGGACTACAGCTCTCCACTGCCTCCTATCGCGTGCAGCGGCGAGAAGATTGGATCCGGAAAGACGGGACCAAGCAAGAATATTGTCAATCCAGCTAATACGCGGTCTACCCTTGCGTCGATAACCTTCCACGTGACCCAGCATAATGGCTTTTTCCACGCAATCCTGGGGAATCCTGATGGTATGACCGAAATAGGAGAGTTTGCGAGCCTTAATGGAACCCAAGAGCTCTGGTGAAGTTCCGGCAAGCCGATAAACCTGCTCTGTGGTAAGTTTGAGCGTCCAAGAAATGCGCAAAAGCTTACGGGTACATTTGTTCTCGAAACTCTGTATCTGCTTTTCCTCCGCCTTTTTAAGCACCCATGATTCGCAACCATAGGTTGCAACTGACCAGACCAAGGATTTCATCAAACGAAGCTTGGTTTGAGTACTAATGGACTTGTTTTTCCAGACCTTCGTAAGCTTCACCATGACCGCCATACCCATGGCCAGCCTGGACTTAATATCGACTGAGCACTTTGCATCGCTTGAGATTTTGCTGCCTAGATATGTAAAGTTATCCACTTGTTTGAGTTCACTGTCCGCGACAAAAATCCTGAGGATCCTATCGGTATTGGTCATAACCTTCGTCTTTGAAACATTTATCTTTAAATAACACGTATGCTGTATAAAAACGTATATTATGCTTAATTAATTAATTAATTAGTGAATTGCTGTATATATAATCGTTTCCAGCAAGTCAAATGTAATGGTACTTACTCCACTTTTCAACTTATTAAAGACACGGTGTACAGGTTCCATCCTTGGTACCTTATTTTTCCTTTTATACATAAATGACCTGAAACGGAGGGCCACCCGCCCTCACCCATGCCGAGGCTAAGAAAATGAAATCGCAAATGTTGATAAAGTTGGCAACTCCGCTTTAGGCAACCAATCAATTTCAACGTGTATAATTGAAATATATGACTCGAAAGGTGATCTTTAGACACCGTTAAAACGTTTCTATATATAGCTATAAATAATCTGACACCCAGTGACGGAGGAGCTAACAGCCACAAAGGACTACGTCTACGATGAAACATTGGAAGAATAGAAACTCCATATCAAACTTCCCTCACTCCTCCTCCTCTCCAATCGATCCAATCCTGCATCTCACAGATTCATTCATCCACCAAAGAGTACAACGCCACTGAATGCGGCGACTGCACCAACGCAGCAGCGCCCTCTGCAGCGCAACGCCCGGGTATTGAACCGATCAGATGTCAACAGCGCCCAGCTCAGCTCACAGCATTACACGTACGCGGCCACCGACCATATTTACGAAAGTCATGAGACAATGCGACGACGTTCAGCTGTTGAGATTGAAGGATTCTTTGGCGGCGGAAGGGGGCCTGCTGTGGCTTGCGAGGGCTTTGCTATGCTTGAGGGAGTCCAGGAGTTGTGGGAGGAGAAATTGTGGTTCAACTGTATGAGTCGCCATCTAGGGAACAGCAGATGCAACAGCTGGCTCTAGCGAATGCGATCGGAAACTATTATCTAAGAGGTTTGATGTGACATTTTTCATATTGATTTTGCTTAAAGAGTAAAGACTACGCTACAATCTCTTAGCCACCTTTTTAAAAGTTTGATTTGCTATAAAATAACAAAGATAACGAAAGTCGAAATGTTTTTTAAGCGTCCATGTTGTAGGTTGGTCAGTGAAATGTAGATTGTTCGCCCCAACCCACCTACCACCCACCCCTGGTAATAATATGAGTTATATTAACGATAACAATAGCAATAACGATAATGGATGGATCCGATTTGACCAGGGTCTGTAACAACAGAGGCCGTTACCCTGGACAGAAATTTGCTTGGCATATTACAGCACTTATGTCCAAACCCTCCCTTCATCTCATTTCATCCTTCTGCCACTACACCGGTCAGGCGAAGGTTCAGACGGTAACCTATAATAATTTGTATCGACCGGTAACAGTATTGAGATTCGGTTTATGACGAAAGGTGGCGGTACTGTACCACGGTTTCTACTCGAGTATGAAGGTTACAGGTACGACGTTATTTTTGTTCTTGTAGAGGTTTTATAATTGTAAGTTGTTTCTGACCACCCAATGTGAGGTTGATAGAAGTAGCCTTTATTGCCCACTCTTGTTATTGATATTATTTTTCGTTACCATTATTATGCCGGAGGTAATTATATCATGGTTTTTAAAAAAAACAGAGACATATACTAATATTGCTATTATTGCTCTTGTAATTGTTATTTTCATCGTTATTTTTAACCAGAGGTTTCAATGATTCTTCAACATTTATATAATTCCTTTCGAGAAAAAATAGGAAATTTTGCACCTTCAGCATTTACAAGTACTATCGCTTGGGAGGCAAAGAGAACAGTGTTTGGTGTCAGTAACAATGCTGATTTGGCAACTGGCTTGCAATAATTAGACCACACAAAGAAAAAAACAAGTTATAATGGCTGAAAATGTAGGACACCCCTAAAACAATTATAAAAATTACTATATAAATAATCCTCAGAACTTAAAAAAAATGATTGTGTTCTCTCGGCGGAAAATAATTCGATGATTTTAGACACCTTTTAAACTAGGTAACAGCAGTTGCAACAGCGGACTCTAGCGAATGCAACGGAAAACTATTCTTTATGAGGCTGTACGTGACATTCTTGGAAGTGATAGTGATTTGCTTAAAGACTAAGCTACAGTCTCTTATTCACCTTTTCATAGATTTTGATTTGCTATTAAATGAAGAAGATAATGAAAGTAGAACGATTTTACCAGCTTCCATGTTGTAACGGTAAACAGCCCAATTTCTCCATTATCATTATAAATAACTAGCTAAATTAATCGGGAAATTTCGGCTTTTAGTCGCAGTTAGCCACGCCTGACCCCTCTTTCATTCCGCCTTTCTCACCCCGTCTTCTTCCATCGGTTCCAACCCGGTCTCGGCTATGTCCGTAAAATGTAGATTGTCTGGCTTAAAGAGTGGCAGGACAGTCATGGACGGCGTCCTGGCACTTATTTTAAAATGTCTATGCCGTCCTGCCACTTATTTGGCAAGCACACCTTCTCCGGGGTTGGCCCATTGGTCTGGAATAACCTTCCATTTCAGCTACGTCTACATCCTGTGACTACCAGGATCCTTCCATGCTAAATTGAAAATTAGGAAGATTGAAGATTGAACCAATATACAACCCGTTATGCACGTCTTTACGCGATGACTATTAGTGTCACCCTCCTACTTTCTTCTGGTTTGGGTCTGGCATTGCCAAAGTAACGCAGCTACGGAGTTAATGATAGCATTGTCGCAATACGAATGGTTTTTGATGTGTTTTCTATTATATTTTACTGTAATAGTCTACACCTCTTTGAAATTTGTCAATCTTGTAAATCATGATGATCTTTAAAAGAGGTGTGTAAATGCTTCGCGTTGAATTTTCTCTTCCACATAAGGTTTCATGCTGTTTGCATGTTATTGTTTTAATTTCCACGATTTATTTATTCCTGAGGTACAATATTTCTTCATCATTTGGTGGCACAGCACAAAGTCATGAGTCATTGGCGGTGGAATTAAGCAGCGCAATATAATTATACGTGTTGACGATGACGATAATTACGGTTATCGCCATCATTGTCGTCTGCGTCATCCTCACTTCCGGAATCCTCTGCGTCAAATGGTAGGATTTTCATAGCCGCATGGGTGTTTTCTTAAATTACATTCTTAATTAATGCATTCTGACTGATAGATGACAATCTATAGCAGCGCAGGAAATTTTTCGACTAAAGACTTTTCGTGTACATCATCCAGCCATTTCTTTCTTGGTCTTCCTCGTCTTCTTCTTTCCTCTCCGCATGCCATCATCAATTCTTTTTCCAAACCGTTTGATCTCATCACGTGGCCGAAAAACCAGAGAGCTTAATTTCTTCCTATAGGCTATAGTATTAGACACCCTTAAAGCAATTTTAGCATACTCTATATAATTGATTAGAGTTGAAGATTTGCAATTTTGAATTGAAACATTCCTTTCATATATAATATACGTATTCCACGTTTTAAAGGTTTTGTCGCGCTCCGAAAATGAATCGAAATTACAATCATTACAGTTTCTGTTACTGTCACTAACACATTAACACGATTACTGCAACTATATTGCTATTTATATTAATATTACTAATAAAAAAAAACTGTTTAAGAAAACAGCAATAGAAATAAGACTTCACGCCGCGTCGAATTTTCGCATTTTAAGATCCACTATCCGTTGCCCAAGCAGCAATAATTATATGAACAACATTTATTTAATTATTTACTGTGAATTTGATATAGCGCTCCTTCAAGGTTACTACTCAAGAGCGCTCCCAGTCCAGCCCCGGTCAAATAAGACAGTCCTAAGAATAGAAAGAAGTGAAGTAGAAAGGCCAATAAGTATTTGACAAAGGATAACAGGGAGCTCATTCCAGGTCGTAGAATCTGCCCAATTGCAGTCCGTGAGCGTGGAACAATAAGTTCCGCTCGTGCAGCTGAGCGGAGAGAGCAGCGGCGTTATTACATGTATTTTCCTTAAGTGTTCTGCCCTTCTTAGGCATGTCAAAGATAAATATATCATAGAACAAACGTGTCTCAGGTTTCCCAACCATCCTGAATGCAATGACATTGTGACGCGGAAATGCAGCTCAGACAGAATTTCTCCACCTTCAGCATTTACAGGTCCAATGGCTTGAAAGGCAAAGGGAACAAACATGTTTGGTGTATAGGCAGCAATGATTTTTATTTGGCACACCGAGGTTGCAATATAACACAAGCATAGCAAGCACACAAACCCCTATCCCGTGCGTTCTGCTGCAAATATAAGAGTACCTTTTGCTAGGACTAATTCTAGAATGTTCTCGTTAAAATGCTCTGGTCCCCGCACTTGGAACGATATACCCATCACCATATGTAATTTAACTAATATCTCGCTCTTTAAGACAAGACTTCGATCATATCTTGTCACACAGGTTGTTGTCTACTATGTTTAGCGCTCGATTGTCAACTTAGATTAACTTTAGTTAACTAGTTAAGTGTTAATGCACACTTGTGTTTCAATCCCACGTTTGCCATAATTTATTTCGTTGTTACAGGTGGCCCACTAGCGGAACCTAGGTTCCTTAGGGTCGTGTCCTTTTGATCCCTGGTAGGTATTTTACTTTAAGCTGTACTTGTGTTTTTTTGCTGTTACTTGGGCTTCAATAAAATTTATGAATATGGTGGTTATGGTACGCATAGCAGGCACACAAACAGAAACTAAGTTAAGTGGATTGGCAATATTAGACACCCTTTTTAAATAATATGAATAAACACTACGTAGAAGTTTCGTACCACATTTCTGATTAATACGTGTCAAAAAGGACTCTTACGTATAGCATTTGTTTCACCGTTTTAAAGGTGTCTTTAGTGGACCGAAAATAAATTGGAGTTACAACTATACCTGCAACGTTACCAGCACATGGACTATCACGATCAATACTACTATTGCTATTTATATTAATATTACTACTAAGAAACTGTTGTAGAAAATACCAAACTGAAAAACACCGTAGTGCCGAATTTTCGCATTTTAGGATATACGCTATGTATATACCCTATGATGATTGTTTTTGTTTCTTCAAGAAAATTTTTCAAAAGGGGTCCTCCTCCTGGGAGCGCCCCTGACTAGGTTCAACTGCATTTTGAGCTTCATTTTGTATAGTAAATTGCAACTAATGCGAACGGTGCTATTTCCACAGTGCTGCATAAAATCTTTTTTCTGGGATTACCAACTTATGAACTCGGATCATTCTTGTCCTATATTCTGCTCATAGACTTTTCGCACGACTTCCTCGATACTCGCACATATCCACATACATGACTCATGACCTTCCGATCTTTGACCGAATCAGATACAAGCTCTTGCTCCTAGTTATTAAGTCACTGTAGGGCTTAGCGCCTAAATACCTCTGCGACTTGATGTCCAAGCCTATTTCTAAAAGATCTCCACCCCCTCTTCGTTCTACTGGCCCTCTTCTTCTATTTGTATCCGTCAACAAACAACAGTATTAATCATAGATGTAAAAAAACGTTTTTCCGTTTTTTATTCTCTCCCAAAAAACCTCGTTTATTCTTTTTTATTTTTCCCATCGTTTTTTATCGTTTTTCATTTTTTATTTAACCCTATTTTTTCATTTACTTTCTGTTATTATTTTCCTTTATTATAATTTTTTCTTATATTCCTTACGTTTTCCGCCAACTTATAAGGATTCAGCCACCTAAAGTCATTATTTCATCGTTTAACATCATAATTTAAGAGATAGCCTACATGTAGTAGGTTTCTAATCAAGATTTTCATGGTTAAAATGCGGTTTTAGTTGTGGCAAAGTCAAATTATTTTCCGTTTCCGTTTTTTTATCGTTTTTTTTCGTTTTTTTTAAATTTTTGGAAAAACCACGTTTTTCCGTTTTTTATTTTGTTTCCATCGTTTTTTTACATCTATGGTATTAATAATATTGTGAAAAATTAATATGGTATATACATTTAATTTGTGAGAATGTGAAGTTTTTGTGAACGCGACGTCATTGACTCCAGATATATTAAACATCTCTTTTTATGTTTCTTATTTTGCCTAAATATGGCGTACATACAAAATTGCTCAATATCAGCCAGCCCCTGGATAATTTAGAATTTTTTAAAAAGAATGCTGCATTTAATATTAGGAAGTGAAACATTAAAATTATCCAATAGAACCGTGGTTTTTTGTTTTGTATTGCGTGCGGCACGAAGAAAGAATGATGCGACAACGAAAATAATAATTATGAATTTTATTCGCCGTAACTTAACACTTTAACACATAATTTTCCTGTCATTCGTATTATATTTGCGGATTTATCCAAACAACACAGTGTCTGGAAGTCCTTAGACATAAAACCGAAATAGTTTTCTAAGCTAATTCGTGCTTGAAACCTTTTGTCGTTGATTTGGTCTTGTCCCATTTCAGGCAGACAGACAGACAGACAGTCAGACAAACAGACAATACAGACAGACAGTAAGACAGACCGACTGAAAGACAGTCAGACATGCACACAGACATGTAGGTAGACATACATACAGAGTGACGGATGTATTAAAGAAGAGGAAAATATCGAAAAGGAAAAAGGCTAAAAAATTAAAATATCTAAAGTTAAAATAAGGGCGCCAGCTTATCCAGGAGCGCTGTAGATACATGGCCTACTCAAGTGACCGAGAAGAGTTAGTATGAAGGAGGAAAATATTAAACACCTCTTTTTATGGTTCTTATTTAATATGAAGGAGGAGCGAGACGCAAATGATGATTTTGTTCGAGGATGAAAGTGGAGAAGAATTGAAGTGAAGAATTCAAAATGCTAAGATTAAGGAAATGGAATTACAGACGAGGAAATGAGCGGGAACGATAAAGGAAAGAACAGCTTTTTATACATCCTGCTTTAAATATTGTGCTCTTCGCTTTTTTACTAGTGCTATGCCAATACCGTTCATACAATCAAGGTGTCCTATGAACATTAATTTTTATTCATGTGTACTATTTTGTTTTGCTGTCTACCTTGGTTATTGGTTTGTTTGTCTGTTGTTCATTCTCATAATAAACTAATTTGATTTGATTAGATTAGTAATAATGATGATAATAATTCTAGACGTCCTTAAATGTTGTAAACCGATTTTATGTAAGATCAGCCTCAGTAAAAACGATAATGCCGATAGACACCCTTCAAACAATTTCACCAAATCTATATAAAGATTGCGCCGTGCTTTGCAAATCAAATAGGTTGTTTCTCTTAGCATACAAAGTTTCCAGTCTAAGCTTTTTCCACTTAGATCTAGGTCTTTTTGTCAAGATGTTTTTTTTTAATATCACGGCGGTATTTCTGACATTTAAAAAAAGTACTCGAGTAAAAGTCGATCTATTTAAAAATAGATTTCCGGTTTTCGAGCGACTGACTAAAAGAAAAGGTCGTCAGAAATTTCAAGCGAATTCAATGTTTTTTTCAGAAATTTATCAACATAGCTTTTTCTAGCCTTTTTAAAGGCTTTATCCAACCGATCTGGCTCCTTTTTTTAACAGTCAAGAGTAAAAGCAATGGCTACACGAAAACGACAAAAGAAATCCAACTAAAAATACAGATAATGTTCAGACAAGGAAGCATAACAACAGTTTGATCAGAATGAAAGCAAGTTAACAAAAACATCAGCTTAACGAAAACATCTTCGAACGATACCAAGCAGAGAAATTCTGAAATAGAGACTCAGTATGTTCAGCATGTAACAGAGAATCAGTATGTTCAGCTTTTAATAAAGACTCAGAATGTTCAGCTGGTGACATTATAACTAAATTTCTTATTTACCTCAGATCTAAACTTTCTGCTCAGATCTTTGAACGAAATGCACAGCAATAATAACAGACAAGACAAGCAATAGTATAATAGGACGCACTCATGCAATGGGAGCACCACGGTATTGGTCGCATCACGGTTGCAACGTTCGAACAAAATACAAGAGACCCGAACATAAAACTAGTTCGACAATGTTTGAAACGAACAACGTAACAATGAACCAAGTCCTGTGATACCACGCAAAAAATATAAAAACCCTTTCCAAAACGATTTAAAAGACGCTCCATAATCATGTCCCATCAATTATACGAAACGATGGTTATATAATTATATTTGAATTGATCGTAAAAACAATTTCCAAATTCCTGAATAGGCACTCGAAAGTCATGTGGAGTGCACCAGCTTATTCGTGAGCTCATGTGCATGCGTTTTGCACACAATACTTAAAAACAATCTGTAAAAAAATGAAATTAATAAGACGTAAGACATAACCCTGGCGCGAACACTGACATTTTTTAGCGTTGGGGTTTGTGTAAAAGTGGAGAATTTATACTACACTTTTAGCAGGAAAGCGTAAGAAGCAATGGAAAATTAGACTGAAATTTCTAGCCGTTTATAACCGATATTCTAAAATCTAAATCATACTGTCATCCGACTCACAAGGCGTCACATTCTGTATTCTTCGCATTTCTAAATTATTTATAAAGTTGGTACACATGTTTTCGGAGGTGTCCAGCGTTAGAGCTCCAACGTTGTGTCTACAGCGGCCATTTTTATATTGCATCGTTTAAAAAAGTTTAAAAGGTTACGAAGTTAGCGCTCTAACTATGGTCGCATACCGTTATTTAAAAAAACATCCGCATAGTGGCGCTAAATTCGACAAAACAGCATCAATGGAATTTATTATTTTAGTAATAAGGTGAATTAATTTTTTTTATCGATTCACATGTTAATCTACGTTGTATGTGAATGCGAATAATCATAAATTCTGTCAGCACCAATCCAAATGACCTTTAAGTGCAACATTATATATACCAAGCTTATACACCAATAAAAAGGTGTTTAAATTGGGACAACAACGTTCGATACAATTTCCTACAACTAAAAGGCACGCAGCAAAAGCGTCAGTTATAAACATTCTGCGTCATATTATTCTGTGAGCAATTCTTTCGCAATACTAAACTTCAACTACATCGCTAGAAGTTGAAAGCTTTTGGAATGAAATGTGTTTTTGTCAACAGAAGTCAATTGTGAACAAAGTTTCCCAACAAGGGGCGAATTGCATTGAGACAAAGGATAATTAACCGAAGGTAATTATTTCACCCACTGAGAGTATTCTCAAATCCATCAGCTAAAAAGTGATCACGACCCCTAAACTATCTATCCGTTAAATATTCTCCCATCGAAAATATTTCTCACCCCTATAGAAAATTTTCAGGGGCTTCTATCAACCAATGTACAACCGAACTCCATACCCTGATGAACCGGACTAACCCCCCCCCCCCCCATGTGAGTTCTTTTTCTGATTCCCTTCTTTTTCTCTGGGATTAGCACCTGTAAGTATATGGCAAGAAGTCCATGCGTTTTTCCACCCCAAAACTATTCACTGCTTTAAAGCCACCGATTATTCGTCATCACATAACCGCCACTCCCCAACAAATGTAAATTCCCCAATCACAAAATATTTGGCACATCAGAAATATACCAAACCACAAAAATTATCCCCCATCGCAAAATAACTTCCACGCAACAAAAAACCTGACCTTAAAAAATCTGCGCTCTCCCCCCACCAGGGACGTAACTAGGATTTTTCGTTTGGAGGGGCTTAAGCCTTAAGTATATGACCAGTGCTTAAAGTGTAAAAAAGAAGTGCCAGGACGCTGTATTGTAATTGGTCGGGAGTGGCGGCGCGAAGTTGCGAGTCCCGAAGGCACGAAGCCCGTTCCGACTAGGGGGTCTGAGGGAGCGTCGTAAGCTCCCCAGCGGGGTCTGGGGCGGAGCCCCAGCGACCAGCGCATTTTTGGCTGTGTCAACCTCAAATGGAGCCATTTTTAGGCTCTTGTTTGCCAGCTATTTGTGAACGGAAAAGTCGCGAAAACTTTAAGAATAAGTGGTTTTTCAGTGTCGCAAGGCTCAAGCTACCAGGATAACAATAAAAAATAAAACTGCTACTGTAAAGGAGAAAGGTTTTGTCTTTACCGTAAGCTCCCCAGCGGGGTCTGGGGAGGAGACCCAGCGAACAGCGCATTTATGGCTGTGTCAACCTCAAATGGAACCATTTTTAGGCTCTTGTTTGCCAGCTATTTGTGAACGGAAAAGTCGCGAAAACTTTAAGAATAAGTGGTTTTTCAGTGTCGCAAGGCTCAAGCTACCAAGATAACAATAAAAAAATAAAACTGCTACTGTAAAGGAGAAAGGTTTTGTCTTTGCCGTAAGCTCCCCAGCAGGGTCTGGGGCGGAGCCCCAGCGACCAGCGCATTTTTGGCTGTGTCAACCTCAAATGGAGCCATTTTTAGGCTCTTGTTTGCCAGCTATTTGTGAACGGAAAAGTCGCGAAAACTTTAAAAATAAGTGGTTTTTCAGTGTCGCAAGGCTCAAGCTACCAGGATAACAATAAAAAATAAAACTGCTACTGTAAAGGAGAAAGGTTTTGTCTTTACCGTAAGCTCCCCAGCGGGGTCTGGGGAGGAGACCCAGCGACCAGCGCATTTTTGGCTGTGTCAACCTCAAATGGAGCCATTTTTAGGCTCTTGTTTGCCAGCTATTTGTGAACGGAAAAGTCGCGAAAACTTTAAGAATAAGTGGTTTTTCAGTGTCGCAAGGCTCAAGCTACCAGGATAACAATAAAAAATAAAACTGCTACTGTAAAGGAGAAAGGTTTTGTCTTTGCCGTAAGCTCCCCAGCAGGGTCTGGGGCGGAGCCCCAGCGACCAGCGCATTTTTGGCTGTGTCGACCTCAAATGGAGCCATTTTTAGGCAGTCATGGCCGGTCGTCCGTAACTGCATGTACGCCGTCCATGCGGTAGTCTATTTAAATTAGCCGTAAGCATACAACGGCTTGATTTCATTTGGGGGGGGCTTCAGCTTCGTTTGGGGGGCTTAAGCCCCCCCAAGCCCAACGCTAGTTACGTCACTGCGGGCCCCCACCCCGCCCCATGAAAATTTCCCTCAACAAATCGCCCCCAGACTTGATACCCCACATCCCGTTCTCAAGCACTCTCGAGATGCTTCACTCTTCCCGGTTCAAACTCAGGCTCCTCCTCAAGTGTAGTGAAGTTAACTTTGTCGTAATCCTCCTTCAAATGCGCTCTGAAGAAACCTTGTCTAACGCGATCTGCGATACGACGCCTGCAAACCAAGTAAACGCTGACAGCCGCAACAGCAACGATTATCAACACTACGATGACGATGAGGGCAGTCACACCGGCGTTACGAGCTGAAAATACAATCATTGCTTAATCTAATCAAATATTAAAAAATACTTTTATAGCGCGGTTTTCATAAAGCGCATTAAAAGTGGGCAATTCAAGTGAATGTAAGAAATACTCTTAATTTCGTGTACCTGTTACACACCTCTTTTACGATACTTCTACAAAGAAATACTTCTGAACAAAGCACTCTTTTGAACACCTCTTTTAGGTTTAAAATTTTATTATTAGTACCCACAGATACGCAGACAATCATTTCAGCGCATGGGCGAAAACTTAATGCTATTCGCTGCTGCAATTGTCCGGTATTAAGCAGTATGACCGTGGAAAAAATTCAGCATGGAATGGGAAGAAGAAAGAAAAGGTCGAACACGAAGCTGGAAGAAGGTACAGTAGGAAGAAGAGGTGGAGGAGAAGAACGACGTCGAAGTGTAAAAGTGTAAAAAAGGAATAGTTCGACACCATCTTAAAAATTAGCAAAATTAGCATGGTCTTCATCACCGTCATCGTCATCATCATCATCATCATCATCATCATCATCATTATCATCATCATCATCATCATCATCATCATCATCATCATCATCATCACTACATTTTTGCCACCATCATTATCACCATCATCATCATCACTACATTTTTGCCACCATCATTATCAAGAGCACTAACGTAGCATAATGTGATAAAATCAAATTATTTCTACGAAACAGTAGACATAACACAGCCGACGGTGCTTTTTCAGTTATACAGCAGTGAGAGGGTGACTTGCTAAAATCTGTAAAAAATCTAGTAAAAAAGGATTTGTTGCCCTATGATTTTGGATTTTAAAATAATTTATCCTTAGACACCTTTTAAACTATTTATGTTCAAAAAGTACTTCAATTTGCGGGTTTTATTCAACACCTCTTTTAGTTGGTACATTTCGCTATATACGAATGAGCACAGGAAAACGTTGACTAAATTCCAATCCACTTAAAATTAACTTCCAAATTCCTTTTTGCAGCTATTTAACTTTTATTACTTTCTAATGGTGCAGTTTAAATTAGTGTGTGAGACAATAATTAATCTAAAACAGCGTGGCTTAATTTGAATTAGATCCTGTTATCTCAGTGTATGAGAATAGAAAGTGTTAAATATTGAACATTGAAATTGGTAAGTGATAAAGCTTCAGTCAGACGAATTTTGTTGGTGTTCCTAGGAAATATTTTTAAAATGCAACGTATCTTTTCCGTATTGTCGTCAACGGTCATTGATGTCATAGGACGACATTAAACGTCTTATTAATAATAAAAATTTCGACTCAGAAGCAATAATTTGTTACTCCGAATCTTTGCTACACGTATGTTCAATAAAGACAATAATTTATTATATCAACGCAATTCATCGTTGAGGTGTGCTTGTCCCAACTGAGTCAATTTAAGCTGCGTCTGTGTCAGCTTAATTACGTTAAGTAATCGAATTGATTATTCGATAGGATATCCATTGAATTATCTTTGCCCTTATACACCTCTTTTAAGGTATCCAGTCAAAGAAGTACCTCAAATTGAGGAGTAATAACGGACACCTTTCCTATGGTTAAATTCAATCGTATAAGTATAAGTGGGCGATGAGTTGCGAATTCGAGTTCATCGGGGATATTGAATTTCACACGAAAAAGAAGAGGCAAAGAAACAGACAGTCTTCTCTGACAGAAGAGAATGATGTTGATGATGAGAAGAAAGGAGAAAATAAAGAAGGAGGAGCAGCACAAGATGGAGAGGGGCAAGGGGAAATCGGGAATTATATTTTGTCCCAAGAAAACAGAGAAGTAGAAGGAGAAAAAGACAGAAGAAAAGGTGGAGGAGCAATGGAAAAAGCGGGGGTTATACAGTGCCCTAATGGTAAGTTAAAGGCAGGGCTTAAAGTGTGACAGGACGGTCATGGACGGCGTCCTGGCACTTATTTTCAAATCTCGATGACGTCCTGCCACTTATATGGCCAGCACACCTGAAAATATAAGGGGCGTCCTGGCACTTTTTTGGATAGGTAAGGGTGTCCAAGTACTTTTTTGAACTTTTAGCACTTGTTGTAGGACGTGGTGAGAGTACTTACTGTGAATGCATCCATCCTTAAGAGCGTTTCCGAAATAACCATCGGCGCATGTCTCGCAATTGTGACCAGATCTGTCTTTTGAACAGACGCACTTCCCTAGCAATCAAAGATCAATTAATCAAACAATCAATCAGTCAATCAAAGTGTCAATCTACTGTGCATTTGTTAAAGTCAATATATATTATTGGCCTAGTTAGCTACACCGGTAAGCGAGAGCGGCATTCGTCTGTTGGTTGCAACGGACTGCGGTTCAAGCCCCGGGCTGGTAGTTGACATTTAGATATTTCGATATTTCGGGCTAGCACGTGTGGGACGCAGTGGCGCAAGCTCCTGCGGAGCGACTTTGGGCAAGTTGCTTACCCATCATTGTCTATAGGGAAGGCAACGAGAAACCACCTCACTCATCTCATCCCCAGGGGCGTAAAGCCAATGAACCTGCCTTCTGGCAGAGAACCATCATCATCACATTGTTAGTATCATTGTTGTTATTGCTGAAACTGCTCGTATTGCTATTGCCGTTGTTCACTTTTATTATTGCTATTACAATTTTTTATTACTAGTATTATTATTTCTAGCACTATTACTAATAATTATTGTTTCTGGTATGACTATCGTTGGTATTATCATTGTCATTATCATAGTCTTCCAATAATATTCATGTCATGATTTCAATAGTCAATAATATTCTACATGTATATATAATTATAGCTTAATGTTCTCTAATTATTACAGTTTATTATAAACTGACAGCAAATTTTTCATATAATTCTTTCCACTTTCCAATCAAGCATACAATCTTCTTCAGTCTTCTGCTGTTGAGCAGTTTTGTGACATGAACGACCTCGTGATCCCCTCCTCTGTCCTGCGACCATATCGATATCTTCTTCTACCTCTCGTTGCCTTGGCCTCCATACGTCAAGCTTACATTTTCTTCTTCTTTAGTATTCTGCCCTTAGGCAGATCGTTCAAGATTCCAACGACACCATTCTTGTCTATTCTGTGCTTTTCACTTTTATTTCTTTATATCATCGTCCATTTTCTCTGTCCATCAACCAGTCCAACATCATCTTTCTCGGTCTCCCGTATTGTCACATTACAGAGATTAAATTCGAATAAAGGTAATCTGTAACACGAATCTGCTGGTTCGAATGAGCGTGATTATTTAGCGCTGATATTTATAAACCAGCTGACTCTCTTTAAAAAGGTGTTTAACATTAACACTGTATTAGATTGGATGCATACCTGTGAGTGTTATTTATAGAACAGCTAAATCTCTTTAAAAAGGTGTTTAACATTATAATTGTATTTGATTGGTTGTATACCTGTGAGTGGATCACAGGTGGGTGTTGGTTCTACATCATCGTGGTCTTCATGACCAGGTGAACATTTACATGGAACACAGACACCGTCGTTCCAGAAGAATCCATTGGAACAACCCATGCAATGCTTTCCGGTGTATGGATGGAGACAATCGCAGGTCATCGTGTCCTCTGGATCTTTCGCTGGAAGTAGATGGAAGAAGATAAATGTTCGAATTGGAGGAGGTTTAACGAGGAGGGGGATGGGAGGGAAGGAGTGGAGAAGAAGGAGAGGATGGTGGGAAGAGGAGGAGGAGGAAGAAAAGAAGGAGGAGGAAGAAAAGAAGGAGGAGGAGGAGGAGAAAGACATAGTTTTCATTATAAGAAACACCTGAAGGTTGTTCTTCAGGCATTGGCATCTCTACACGTTCACATGCTTTGTTGTTGCTCTCACTGTCGAAACTTTCATAGTTATACAGTATCCGCCAGTATAATTATCGTCAGTATCTCCTTATCACTCAATCGATTTGGTCGCTTAGATGTGCTAATTGTAGCTCATCCATATAGGAACAAAGCCAAAAAAGGAATTTGAGAAACTATGCCTTTTAAAAAAGTTATGCACGAAATATATGAAAAGGGTCTGGCCAGACCCCCCCCCCCCTTGTTCGGATTATCGTTTAAAAAGAGGACATTGAAAGAAATTGGAATCGTTAAAAAGGTGTGGTGAACAAAAATTAAAGGAGCTGTTTAAAACAGATCAAATGAAACAACCACTTCAGAACTGGTTGAATTATTCGAAAATCTACGTAATTCGCAGGAAATTTTGAGTTCTCTGGCCTACTTCCATAGTTTGCAAATAAGGCACGCAAAAGTAATAGTTTAGTCAAAAAATTTCATTTTTATACATTTAGGTTAAAACTTGAAAGAGGTGTTAAATAGTGCATAATTTGAAATGGGTGAACAAATCTGCATCACTTAGTTTATGCCGTGCAAACTTATCCATTCCATAGCCATAAAGCTTTTGCTTCACAACGAGTTGTTTGCCGCTTGTTTCTTTATGAGTACTAAAAGATGTGGACGCCTGAATTGTCCTTTACACGCAAATTAATGCAGCTAAAAAAATAAAATATTGCCCTACTGTGTAACACTAGCGGGTCTAACTTTAGACACCTTTATAACCTTAAACAGTATTTTAGGTAAAAATCAGGCATATTAAAAATTTATATCAAACACATAAACAATTTGAAAGCAAAAGTTGGACATAACAGCAATTGAATTCAAGGTCATTAGATTGAAAATACGATCATTCAGCAAATAAAACTGGGAATCTCTTTTTAGGTATAGCCTTCGATTATAGGTAGATATTGTTGTAGGATGTTATGAGCTGGTTGTGTTGTTACTATTTTAGTTGACGGAGCGGTAGCCGGAGACTGATGATTGTGATTAGTCTGTCTCTTTTATAGAGCAACGAATTTTTTTGTAAAGGTGTTTAATCAAAGCCAATCAATCATTTTATAAAGAAATAAATCTTCACGAAAATCTCGGTAAAATTTAGTGACTGGTCAACAGTGACGCCCACATTTTAATGAACGTCAAACTTAAGTAATTGTTGTTTCGTCTCATCATCATCGTTATCATCATCATCATCATCATCATCATCATCATCATCATCATCATCATCATCATCATCATCTTTATATTGACACAAGAGTTAATTCAGTACTAGTAGTTTTGCTCACAGGCAAACACTCGCCAAAAAACTACAGTAGTTATAGAGCACGGAATCTGTTTTAAAAGGTATGCAAGCGGAAACCATTCCTTCACTGAAATAGTTACAAAGCCAAAGTAAAGAAATTATTACCACAATCACTCTAACCAGAGCTTGAAGTGTGGAAAAAGAATTGCCTGGACATCACTTACCTTTCCAAAACAAGTGCCTGTATGGACGCTCTTACATTTCACGCTGTGCTGGCCAATAAGTGACATGACGGCGTTCATATTTTAAAATAAGCGCATGGACGCCGTCCATGACCATCCAGCCACACTTGAAGCCCCGACTGTAACTATGGTTTTGATCACTTATAAAGTCATTATCATCATACGTAAAAGTAAATTTCGTTTTAATGTTTGGGTACGGCCCGCAAATCAAACGTCAAAACAGTGCAATACATTTAATTATAGAGTGCTGAGTAGCTTTTAAAAGGTGTGCAAGAGGAAACCATTCCCTTCACTGAAATAGCCTATTAAAACCGTACGAGGCCGAGGTACAGAAATTATTATCACAATCACTGTAACTATGGTTTTGATCACTTACAAAGTCATCATCATCGTCGTCGTCATCATCAACAGCATCATCATCTTACCCTAATCTCTGGCTAGAGGCAAAAATCACCATGTTTGAGGGAACGATTGTTTTCTTCTTGCACACCTTTTAAACAAATATTTTTGCTTTATAAGTGAAAAAGAATTCTCTGGGTCATTGCTGGTTCGGCGGACTCCAAAACATCTTTTCCACCTAATAACACAATCTACCACCTGAAAACATGACCTACTGTCAGGTCCACAACCATCGGTGAAGGTCGTAAGCGTCCAAGATCGAGGTTCATGTTGAGTAGTGTAGTAGGCTACAACGTAGTAGACGTATTTCGATCCTGGTTGAAGGTCACTGAAAAGGTGATCGGTTTCGTTGAGGTTCTTGATTTCCAACTGCCATCCTGGAAAATGGAAAATCACGGTATTGGAAAGAACAAATAATGTTATCAGAGAATTAACTAACAAATTGTTCGATAATTCAAATAGCCAATCAATCAGTCAATCAAACAAAGAATCGATCAAATAATCAATTGATGAAATAATATGAAAAAATCAATCATAAACTCAATCAATTCAATAATGAATAGATCAAATAATAAAGATCAAACAAAATTATAAGCAACCAGTGAGTGGGTGAATCAAAGATTTCAATCGTCATAAATTCAGCCAATCAATGAATCAAATGCTAATTAATTGGAACATTTTTGAAAAATCATTTATTCAATCAATCAATCAAACAACATTAATCAATCAATTCCTATATCTATAAACAATCAATCATTCAATCCGTAAGTTAATAAATTCATCAACCAATCCATGATTAACAGATTTTATTAAATATTCAATCAATGAATGAAAAAAAATATTTCTTAACCACAAAGAAAACTCCCTTAAAGCAGGTCAACAAAATAAATCGCACTCAAAACAAAGTCCCAAGTCAAAATAACACACGCACACACACACACCCACTCAACAAAGTTAACTCTAAATCAATCAAATTCCATAAAATAAGCGTCATCAAGTATTACATTGTACTAAGACATTTATAAAGACGATTCTTACGCAGACCAATTAAAAGAGAATTACAGTTATTACTGTAGTCAATTCGGGAGCAAACGAAAGCATAAAACAAGTAGACTTGTAACCTTAGAAATCTACGAACTGAACATTAGACTACAGAAACCCATTCTATGGGTCAAACCCGACCCCAACCCAAACACCCCCTCCCCCTCCCCCCCAACCTGATGCGTTGTACTCACTCGTGTTGGGTGATTTCTCCTGGTACCAATACAAAATGAATCCACAAAGTTCTTCCGCATATCGTTCATTTGTGTCCAACTTCCAAGCAATTCCAATTGACGTTGTGTTGTGTGTCGTTCGAGATATGATTGGAGGATTGGGACCACGATCATAGGACACCTTTGTATCAGTATTCAAAGGATCTATAAATAAAGAAATTAGTTATATAATATTTATTTTATATTAAGTGCTGTACTATGCCAAGCAAATTTCTGTACAGGGTAACAGCCTCTGTTGTCATAGACCTTAGTCAAATCGGATCCATCCAAGAAGATTTGTTACTTATCAACAACATTAAAATAATACAATTTATAAAGCCTGAAATCCTGTTTTAAAAGGTGTGCTAGGGCAACATTCTCATGTTGTCGTCAATTTAAAACCATATCATGCAATAAAATAAATAAATTTCTAAGAAGCTATGAAAAAGTTCGCAAGTGCTGCAATAATTTATGACGAACAATTTTTTCAATTACCCTCGTCAAGTCATAAGAAAGGATGTTAATCATCATCAATTTCAAAATAATATTATATATAACGCATGAAGTCTGCTTTTAAAAGGTGTGCTAGTGGAACACTCTCATTTTGTCGTCAAATTCAATCCGTATCATGCAATGGCCATAACAGTCGTCGTCGTCATCGTCATTTTCAAGATCAACATAAATGTTTTCATTATCTCTTTAATCGTCATCTAAGATTGATTTTATATAAAAAAGACTTCATTAAGATATCACAAACCTAAGCATACAACAATCCATATTACACATATTTTCATTAAGCATTTATGAAGCGCCACAATCCAATAACAAAGTAACTGTCTAATAGGTAGGAAGCATGCGCCACATATTCAGGCTGGTAATGGTAGGCCTAATTTTTTATGAAACCCAAAGTTATTATACAGTTGTTTGCAAACGATTAACGCAACAACTGCGTCCCATACTCAGGATTTTATAGACATAATTTATTATATTTAAAAGGTGTTCAAGGCGATTGTAATAATTTTTATAAGAAAATGGGACACATAACAGAGGCCACTTACTTAACGTGTCACAGATCGGTGGCCTCACAGGTCTGTCACCGTCTGCGTAGCAAAGGCCAAACAAAGCAAAAGCCACATAACAAACGCAAAACGCAGACATTATCCTTTTAAACGCTGCTTTCAAACTTTTCGCAAAGATATTTCAATTAAACACCTTTTTTAACGAATTTCTAATCTGAAATCGAAAACGCGGAAGTGATTGAAATGTTCGCACTGCAGTTTGTCCTATTTCATTTGTGTACACAATACCTGGGCCTATGATCAATCAACCAAGGTGAACGTGTGGCATGGCGGGTGATCTTTTGTAGCGCATTTCTTTCGTGTGGGCGACTTGGACGGTTGAAAAACAGCACTTGATCATTAATAATAATAATAATAATGACAATTTAAATGGCGCTGTAACACGTACAGTCATGCTGACATGCGGGATAGGCTTTAGCGATCAAGTATATTTTTTAGCATCGATATAAATATTTAGGCTTAAACAATATTTCTTGGTAAAGCGACGTTTGTGAAATTGTAAAATTTAAGTTTAATGGATTTTAAAATGGTTGACTTAGGAATCTTTTAACCCTCGGAAGTACCCCTGAGGGTTATTTTGACCCCAGCATACATTTCTTGTATATATTTCCTCAACTATGCAATGCATGCGTATTAACTTCTAGGACTTTGATTCTATGTTTCTACTCAACAGATTAATTCAATTTAGTACGTCATTCTTGAAGCAGGGAACCAGTGTTGGTGTTTGACAGAGAAAGTAAACAAATAGTAGTGCAAATATGGCGACATACATACATACATAATTTGTACTTGTACATGTACATACATACATACATACATGTACATACATACATACATGTACATACATACATACATACATACATACATACATACATACATACATACATACATAGTTACATACATACATACATATATACATACATACATACATACATACATACATACATACATACATACATACATACATACATACATACATACATACATACATACATACATACATACATACATACATACATACATACATACATACATACATACATACATACATACATACATACATACATACATACATACATACATACATACATACATACATACATACATACATACATACATACATACATACATACAAACATACATACATACATACATACATACATACATACATACATACATACATACATACATACATACATACATACATACATACGTAATTATAAATATTATATCTACTATGTTGATATTGTGCATTAGTTGTTTCAAATATTATACTCAAAACATGCTTAAAATAGTGGGGTCATTTTAACCCCCAGGGGTACTGAAACGTGTTTTTCAAAAAGGGGTGCCAACGAGGGTTAAGCTCGTAATCGTAAACTCGAAACCTCTAGAGCGCTACGTAAAAGACAAGTGAGGGGCACCAGCTTATTCACGAGCGCTGCATCTAGTCGGATGAGTTGTCCTTAAGGTGGCACAAGGGTCAGAACAAGATATGCGATATGAGTTCATGAGCAGGTTAGGTTTAAACTATGGTTTTCAGAGAAATGACCGAGGCATGCATGATAGACGACATGCCAGATTTCGGAATTGCTTTCTGGTGAAATTGCATCAAAAAGTAGCCCAATCGCCGCCTGAGAATTTTAAAGCTCTATCATGAATTTTTGAAAAAATCGAGTTTGGTATCAATTTTATCAGGGTAGCATTTGCTCTATCATTGGACAAAGAAGCTAGCTGATTGAAGCGGCCGTTTCTTAGTTATATTAAGTCAGTATTTAAATGCTCTATCTTGCGAAACTGTTTCCAATCTAGACTTTCTTAGGGTTATAATGCTCTATCATTACTCGTCGGCAGCCAATCACAAAGCTGCTTTTGACTATGATAGAGCAAAGTTTCACTGAATACAAAATTTCAGGGTATAAATGCTCTATCATCATCATAGGCGAAACCATTACGCTGAGTTAGAGCAAAAGCATATACTCGCAGTGTATGATAGAGCAATATAATACTGAGGACGCGATTAGAATAAATACTTCGTGTATTACTTTACGTGGTTTAATTTGCTATGTCTGATCGAAACGTTTTGCTGCAACATATATTTTTGCATTTTCTTAAATTTTTTCTATATTTTTTACTTTTGTTCAACAAAATATATATTTTTTTTCAAAACAAGTCACTGGCAGGAATCTAAAAATTATAGAATTATACTGCAAAACAATGAAATTAAGCATTTTGGGCCTAAAACAGTGACCAAACTTTAAAGTCGTTTTTCTCGGTTTCGCCAAAAGCTATGATAGAGCATTATAACTCTAGGGCGGCGCAATGCAGTCTTGTCTGAACTCATACGCCAAGGCTAAGAAGATGGTATCGCTATTAGCATTTCGTACGTTACTTCTAATCGTTATTGTCTAATGACCCTTTTGTGGTAACCTACGGGAGACGAAAACTAAGTTTCGTGGAAATATAAATATTTATAGAAAAAGTGAAACACTTAAAATAGGTGTGTAAGGAATTGCTCTATTCTAGCGCAATATTCACAGTATTCAATGATAATATACACACACGCACTTTCTCTTTCACTTTCACTTTCACTTTCACAAACACACACACACACACACACACACACACATATATATATATATATATACATATATACATATATATATATAGGCCTACTAATTTGCATATTATCATAGGCCTACACATTGTCATTATTTTAAATTTGGAATTGTGCATAATGTCATTTATACCATAATTAAGTTGCGTCTTCCACAAATAGACCACACGAAAAATTATTATAATAATAAAAATTATTATTAACCCAATGAAAACAGAATGCGCCGGTTAAGTCTTCAGTCCAGATTTGAAGGAGTCAACTGAGTCAGCCGCTCGCATGGCGGTAGGATGACTGTTCCAGCATCTGTTGAATATAGTAGTTAGACAGCTTAGACAGGTACCAATGATGTCAATATACTAAGAGTAGTTTATCGTTAGGACTACGAGTATTATACCAGTGTTATTATTTCTGTTACTTCAGCACCTCTTTTATGCTGAAAAATATTACTATAACTAATGAAAACGTCAATCCGCAATTAATAACAACGATCCTGTTCTGCAAATGGTGAGAACTGCATCCTCCTCCTCCTCCTCCTCCTCGTCCTCCTCCTCCTCCTACTTTCTCCTCCTCCTCCTCCTTCTCCTCCTCTTCCCCTCCTCCTCCTCCTTCTCCTCCTCCTCCTCCTCCTCCTCCTCATTCTCCTCCTCTTCCCCCTCCTCCTCCTCCTCATCCTCCTACTTTCTCCTCCTCATCCTACCTCCTCCTCCTCCTCCTTTTTATTAGTATTTTTATCGTCATTTTTTTGACGCTGAGTTATTATGAGCAAGTATTACAGCATGGCAATACGAGATGTTAAACTTGGGATTGCTTAGGTCTATATATTTTTCTTGAAGATCTTACTAAAGCTGTCTGAAAGAGACAACATAAAGCAATCGTGTACATGCAGTTGTAGTCTACACGATTATAGAACTCTATACGAGACGGTCAAATAAATAACAGAAATCTAATCATATATAGCCCCCCCCCAGCGTGGCTATTGGAGCATCATCATCATCATCAGCAGTAGCAGCAGCAGCAGCAGCAACCGTGGGCTCAGCCCCCGTAGGTGTCCGGTGCCTTCTTCACCAAAGTCCTTCCATTTTTTCCTATCGAAATCATCGCAGTTAATTTAAATCACTTTGACACCTTTTTAAACGTAAAATAAGAACAACAAATATCAGCCTCATCCTTGAAAATCACTTTATATACAGACCATTTGCATTAGTATCTGTATTCGTATTTAAACATTTCTAAAGCGTATATAAAAGGGTGAACCGTTCAGAGGCGCTCCCGGTGCGCAAGGCCCCGCGAGAAGAAACACGTTTTGAGAAGAGACAAAGCAGAGGAGATACTACCAGAAAGAAGTGTAGAGCGAACAGAAGGAGAGGGAGCATTCCAAGGAGAAGGATGAATTGAGACAAATGATCGAGACTGAGCCATAACGCATTATTATCATCTACATTCTACAAGAATGAGTGAATTAAGTCACCAGCACTTTGTACCTACACGTTTATTTTACTTTCGTTGTCCCACCTGTTGACGTTGAAACCGAAGGTGTTGAATCTTACTGTCTCAGGCCAATCATCAAATTCTTTGTTTACTTTTAAAAAAATGCATCACTTAAAAGAGGTGTCTACAAGATTGTTCTTCGTCAGACATAAGCACACGCACATAGCATTAGTAATTTCAGTTTAACTTCACTATTTGATAACTAAGATCCTTAGCTACGACCTCCTCCTTCTTTACATTATATTGAAACTGGAGCTCCGGTTATTCTCGCGCTTCATCTCTAGAATTGCATACGAATAACTTTTTTCACCATTTTTGAATCACGATAATTACTGCCCTCCTAGATATGTTCAAACATTGGTCTGGCATCGTTTCAGTCCAGTATGTAGCTGCTGTATTTATCATCACATGTTACCGATTACCGAGCATGGTTTTGACTAGAGACATTGATTACAATAATAACTTACGGCTATTGCCACGTCTTTAATAAAATTATTATTAGCAACACAAAGGTGTGTTGTTGACGCTTTTTTGGGTGGTTGAATAAAAAAGTATAATAGCGATGGACGCCAAGGTAACGAAGGGCGCCAGACTGCCAGACCTGATATGGGCGCCCATTCTACGTGGGTCGCCACATGGTCTCGACGTTCTACAGGGCGCCACGCTGATCGAGATTGAACGATTTGGCGCCCACATCGATGCCGGAAGTGATTAAATGCAAACCGGAAATGATGACATCTATACCGGAAGTTGCGACTTTTCATTCGGACATTCGAGACCGAAAGTAGTCTGCGAATTCACGGACGACGTCACGTTTAAGCGAGAACTCGATTTGTCGCCATAGTAACCAGGTTTTCCCATTCAAATAAAATGAGTCCAATACTGACAGCGTTGGAAGTAAGATAACTCTAATGACACTCGTATCTGCCGAGACCAAGAAACTGTAGTCGCCGTAGATGAGAAACGATTTCGTGTCACTTGCTTTGTTGCTTACTCTGAAGACAATTATAATTATACGAGTGTTGATGATGGCTGATAAGAAAGAATTTATACAGTTATTTCAATATTCAATATAATTATTCCAAAGATTGTATTTGTAGCCTGCATGAAACAATTAGAAGAGGTGTCTAAATTATGCCACGATTGAATTCAAAAGATATTATATTTACGATACTTTAAAATTATATAAGATAAATAAATTTTTTAGAAGAGGTGTCCTACTACGGATAGTGGGAGGGAGGTCATTTCACAAAGAAGGACCTACAACGGCAAAGGTGCGGTGTTGGGCCATGGCAGTCCTTGCCCTTGAAACCGAAAGATCAAGTCGATCAGCAGACCGGAGATGGCGGGAAGAGACTGCATAGACATGCCTGTGCATCAAGTCACAAAGGTATTTAGGAGTCTGTCCGTTTTGAGTTCCAAGAGTAGTGCCTTGAATTGTATACGAGAGGTAACGGGAAGCCAGTGAAGAACATCAGTCATGTAGGTAGAAATGTTGGAGTATAGCGAGGTAGACGAGCAATGAGTCTGGCTGCCGAGTTCATAACTGACTGAAGGAAGGATAAGCGAACATTTGGAAACCCAGCAAATAGTGAGTTGCAGTAGTCAATTACGATAAAGTGAACTGTGAAGGTGGTCCGTCAAACCTTATCGTCTCCACTCTCTTTTTTCGAAGGCATTCAACACGCGCGTCACCAACTTATATTTATATTTGTCTTAACTACCTTTAAAAAGGTGTGTAATTTGGCATTTAAAAAAAGGATGAAGAAAAGCGAATTCAAGCATTTGAGAACAAGTGTATCAGAAAGCTGCTGAGAATTATTCCATGGACTAAAATGATGACCAATGAACAGGTGTATGTGTCAGCGGGAGCCACAAGAGAACTATTGGCCCACACCAAAATTCGGAAACTTCGATATTTTGGTCATATCATGAGACAACAAAACGGTAGCATCGAAAGCAGCATCATGACGGGTTTTGTGGAGGGGAACCGAGGACGAGGAAGGCCGAGGATATCTTGGATCGACAACGTCCTGAACTGGACAGGACTTGTAGGCTCTGACTTAACCCTTATAGGGTAACCCCTTTTCGGTTACAGTTGTTGGTAACCGGGGGGTAAAAAAATACCCCCAATTTATTTTCGTCAAATCTAGGAAAATGTTTAACCAATTTCGGTCCTGTTTAATTTATATGATAGACAAGGACATTGTTGAACGCAATGAGTAACAAATCTTGAATTAAAATGATGACTCGTGATTATAAGAGGTGTGATTAGCTCATGACCAACTTCCAGCAGGAACACACGGCGCTTGTCCAAACGTAGGCCTACTGAATGTGCGTGATCTCGCCATGTTGGATTTTGCAACTTCTATAATTATGATATATGCGTTGAGCGCTGCTACATCAACCAAGAATAGAATAGGCCATCTTCTGGTCTTGTAACTGCAAGTGTATCCCTTTGTTTCCTGGTCGAATGAGTCCACGGCGCCTTTTGTGGCGTTGTAATCACCTAGTTCTTTCGATAGCTTTATGCAAAAGTACGTAAACTACACTAATATAATGCAACCTGAAATATAGAAATCATACAGCAAAGAATGGCTAATTCATATGCAAAAATACAAGAACCACATATCTCCAACAATTCAGTTCTATCAACTACTATGCTTACATCTACATAGTGTAGAAATGATTTATCCAGTACTGGAATATGAAACCTTACTTTTCACACTAGTCTGCCGCTAGGTGGCAGCGCAATTTGGCACAACTGAAAACGACATTGTGAAGAAAAAACATATTTAGGAAAAGTCACAAAAGCACAAGTCTATTTTCTTTTATTCAAAAAAAGTATACGAAAAAAAGTAGGCTGGGGGTTTTATTTTACCCCCCGGTTACCCTATAAGGGTTAATGAGCGCGACAAGGAACAGAAGACTCTGGGCATTAAAGGTCCATTCATGTAGCCAACCGTCGCGATGCGACGATGGCGACATGACATGACATGAATTTGGCATCAGCAACCTATCACTCGCAATTATTATTATGGGTGACAATTGACGGCCTGAGCCTAACCGTTAGATGGAGACTAGCAGAAGTGGTTATCGAATTCACTGTCGATAGCTAGATTCGTCGCCATAGTGACTATGTTACTCTTCCAATTCACTTCAAAGGTGGAAACATTGGTGGAGTTTATCAGAGGCTAGGGGTCTAAGCCCCTCCAAGAAAGCCCGGATTCAACTTTTTTACCATTAAAATGGTATTTTTTCGGGGTTAGCGCCCCCAATAAGGCCCAGATTCGGGGTTAGCCCCTCCCGAATGGAAATCAAACTCCGCCCATGGGTGGAGATGACGTCAAATGCCGACAGCATAGGAAGTAAAGAGAACTGCAAAGACGTTTATCTTGCTTAATGCAACAAGCCACACCCGAATCAAATCACGCACGATCTCACGTATAAACGAGAACAGAAACGGTCGCCATAGAAACGACGAAGTATTTATGCTGTCTGGCCACAAGCCCTGAGGTCTCGCGTGCACTCTATTTGCCTCAGACTCTCTTCAACGTTGCAAAGGTCGTGGAAAAGACGTCGAATGCTTAGGATGTATACAGCTTAGAACGGCCAGAAAATTCCGTGTGAGCCAATCACCAAGAATCGTGTCAGCCGAGACCGAGAAACTGTTGTCGCCAATGCTTAGCAACCAATGTCAAAGTGCTGCATTTTTTTCTCAACCCGTGGATCCATTCATAATTCAATTTCCTTAATGGTGTTTTCGTTACCCGCAAGTTTAAATTGAGACGGTTATAATTAAGTATCATAAAGGACATTGAAGCAAATTCTTCGTTGAAGTGTAAATATATTATTGATCATCTGTGAGTGTTTTCAATGAAGAGATGCTTTATAAATACTTGAACGAGTGGACAAACAACGGTGGAACTCGTCACTCGTCGTCACTGTGTGGTAGCAAGGACCATTAGCGACGCCCTCCTTCTTTATCCAAGCTTGGGACTGGCACAGGCAGAGTGCAAACAGTGGCGGAGTTTAAAGAAATGGTGATGATTAATGAGGATTTGACACGAGTACAACTTTTTCGAGCGTGTTCCAAACTTATTAAGCGTTAATAAAAACCGTTTTAGAGGTGTCTAGATGTTCCCAGCAAGACAATGATAATTTTGTGCATTTTTATATTCCGAAGTTTTATGTCATTTCATGACAACCACGTTCGTTGAACAATAATTATATTAAATGCAAATAATTGTCAAAACGGAGCTTTACAATCTCATTAACAATTAATTTTTTTATGACATGAAGAAGTTCTGCTGACTGAGACCAATACATTGTGAGCAATAATGTAAATTAAGCAGTTCGATTCTACATAAATTTCCCATGTTCGTTACCATTTAATATACCGTAAAATATTAGTTTCATTTTCGACATAATTATTCATGTTAATTCTTTTTTCGTTCTTCGCCGCAGAAAACTTCAATAGTAACAACATCATTTCCTATTTGCCCGTTCCACATTTAAATAATATTAGTTAATAGTGATTTAAAGGTTTCCAAGACGACTGCGTTCAACAATAATGTCGTAAACCGTATATTAACGTCATTGGTTCTGTTACCTGTTGAAAAGCAACGTCTGTAATCTTTCGTCGTTGTATGAATTTCTTGTGGTTTCCTTCGTTGAGGAATGGGTAGATAAGCAGAGGATGATGATGACCATGAAAAATGCTTTCTAGAGTTGACTCTTCAAGCTCCATAATTTTTTTTTCACCGTAGTTGGACTGGGAGCGCTTCTGTGTGGTCTTCTTGATGGGGCGTTACATAAATTCATGAAATTAATGAATGAATGTAAATCGCCTTGCTCCCGGAGGTAAATTGGAGCAAAACTGACGGTGTGGACTCTTATAATTAGTCGCTGCAGAACTTTTCTCCATTCTGTTGTAGTCCTAGTTGACCGGAACTCTGCTGGTATACTACAGTACGAAACATCCCGGTCTGATAGTGTCCAGTCATACGACCAATTACTGAATGGAAAATTTCAAACCAACAATGTTCAATAATTATTGTCTTTATTTTCGGTTATTTCCTCGTGTAATGGCGATGTCAGGAAGAGCCATATGACCAGACATTTAATTGAATTAGCCTATTACAGGTTTGATGTTATAGAGCAATTTAATTTGTTTAAAAAGGTGTTCAATTTCTTCCTATGAATCAGCAACTTTTACCAGCTGGCGAGCGTGACCCTTGTGAAACTGAGTGGCGTCTCTCTGAGGTACATGTATAATACACGTAAAAACAAAGAATCGAACAATCTTTTAAGAGTTAAGGCCCCACGTCCATTCTTCTTGAATTAGTCATTAAATTATAAAAAAGAATTAAATACTAATGTCACGGTTTTTTAGTGTTGCTGAATTCTTATTTGTTTATATATTTCCACAAACCCAATAATGACTTGGCTTCAATTAATGATGACGACGACGACGATGTCGATGACGATGACGCTGACGATGACGTTTGCCTCGTTGCTTGTTTTCAAACCACAACCATTCCATCGCATGAGGGGAGGTCACCGCAGAAAGCCTAATCAATGTTTTATTACATTTGTCATATTATTTTCAGCATTAAAAACACCTTCAAATCAAGTTCAATCCAAATTATATAAAGTTTGTTCTCAACTCTGGATATATTAATATTAAATATAAAAAATATGTATTTATAATCTTGCATGTCACCGTTTAAGAGGTGTTTAAACTTTTACATTTTGCCAAATAAAAATAACGAAGGCCACACATGACCTTTGTTCTGTATAGTTAGTGGTGCTCATCACAGAGCAACTGTGTGAATATGCCTCGAAAAGCAACAGCGTTATATCTTTGGGTACAAATTGAGAGACGTTGGAAAAGGTGGGTGGTTTCGGGTGGGTTTCCAGTTACAACTGACAAACGCCGACCTAGTTCAGTTAAAAATTCAGTGCCTGATGTGTTAATAGGAACCATGTGTTTCAAGAGCAATATAGATGAAATAATGTGTTGCTGGTAGTTTTTTTAATTTTTTATATTATTTCATTATCAAGAACACCTTTAAAACTTATTTAATTTCCGTTATATAATATCAATCTTGGACACGAACATGACTTTGCTTTACCCAGTAAATCATAACTTTATATTCTCATTTGCCAACGTTTAAAAGGTGTTTTGTAAAAGGTAACATGTGATGATGAACTTAAGTTTTCCAGATGAAATAGTGATGAAATAGTGTTTAATTATTACTCGGCGGAAGATTCCAAGAGGTGAACGAGTGTGAAAGAGCAAATAATTTCTCCGTCCATAGTCAAAACTTCCCGCAACTTACACATGTAGGAACTAGTTGCACTCTGCCAGTGCCAGTCCCAGTCTGCATAAATGAGGAGGGCGTTGCTAATAATCCTTGCTGCCGCACAGTGACGTTAAACTGCAACACACGTAGGCCCTACACGCAGTTGTAAATTTAAGACTACACTAACAGTAAAGTACAATTTTGCAATACAATACAATACAATACAATACAATACAATACAACACAACACAACACAACACAACACAATACAATACAATACAATACAATACAATACAATACAACACAACACAACACAACACAACACAATACAATACAACACAACACAACGCAACGCAACACAACACAACGCAACGCAACGCAACGCAATGCAATGCAATGCAATACAAAGCAATACAATACAATACAATGCAATGCAATACAATACGATACTAGTAATCAGCGCATTGAGTTCAAAAATCCGACACTTATGCCCAACTTCCTTCCTGAGGTAGCCTCCTCATATCTTCGGGGATTGTATAACCATAGTCTCCACTTTGCCCTCCGCTTGGCTGCCAATGGCCTTCTGGTTGTTCCTCGCATGCGTGGAGCTACAGCACAATCTAGAAGCTTTGCCTATGTTGGCCCTTCTTGTTGGAATCGGCTTCCTTACAAGCTACGTCTTGACTTCTTGGTCTCTATCTTCCCTTATTTCGTAAACGATTGAACACTATATACTATTTATTAGCGTGAGCACTAACTTGTGTCGGGTGCGCTACTGAATCTGTGAGCGGCGCTTTATAAATGTTCAATTACAATTACAATTACAATCTTCGTTTATTCAAGAATCCGATTCGAAACGCGTGCCATAAGCACTCCAAGTCAGATTGAAATCCATTATACCACCCCCACCCCCGAATGAATAATAATTATGGCAACAAATGATGCTTACATGTACGATCATAGACGGCAGAAATTATTTCTAGACGCTTTTTGAAATGAAAAGCATAACTACAGTTACTGTAGTCGTCGCATGGCTCCTGTGACATAAGGTGAGGTGAAGGAGATCTCAAGGAGTAAAAAAGTAGCGTTAAAATGAAGGCATTGTGATTGGATGATTATTTATATAAGGATTGCATTTTAAAAACAGGTTTCTAATAACTGTCAACTTTTACAAGAGTTTAGTCTACTCGGGGGGTGGGTGAGAAATTTATCAGTATTTGTGCTTTTACAGCAATAACCTTTACAAGGGTCAGTGACTTCAGACTAAATATTAACAATATTTATATCGTCCGTTGACCATTTTGTTCATTGGGGTGGGGTGGGGGTGGGGTAGGGGTAGAATAATGGCCAAGACTGCGAGAGGTAGTGAGTTCGAGCCCCCGTTGGGCGGATTTGCTTTGCAGGCTGCTATAGATTAGCGCCGATTACTACAGGCTGTATGCTCAGTTAGAATAGTTAAGATTCACGCATTCTGTAATCTGAGTTCCTGTAAATGATGTTAGGTTGTTAGATTGTAAAGTGTTTCAACTGTTTAATTGTACACTGTAACCGGTTGCGGTCTGCCAACCGGATTGTTGAATAAACGAAAATATTTTTATTATTTTAAATTTGTTGGCCTAAAGTGCCTGGATACATCTTTTGACAATTTGAATACTGTTTCGAACATTTCCATATAAATTCAAAAATTGCCAAGTATGCGCTAACGTCGGCTTAACCTACTTGGCCATAATTACAGAAGCTACCTTTATTATGAGTTTATCTGGATGTAAATAAGCATTTCACAAGCAACAATAGATAAGTTGTTCCAATAATTAGGTTGTATACCATATTATGAGGTTAATTAACATTGAGTAGAATTATGCAATCATTTATGTGGCCTCGGTGATGAGTAAGGGGGGGGGCTCAAATGTTTGCCTCACAATTGCTCAACTCCTTCAAATGATGCTAGGTTGTTAGATGTAGGCTATATCATTGCATAGCAATAATAATGTCTCGATGACTCGACGATACACATTTTGTGGGCCACAGTGGGCGCGGTGGTGTAGTGGTGGCGTCGTTGCATTGAAGCCGGAAGGTTCGAGGTTCGAATCCACCTCGCCGCGTAAGAACCTTGGGCAAGTCCTTCACTTACAATTGCTCAGCGTGAAACTCCGATGCAGTGTCCGCTCTGCATCGGGAGCGCCTCTGAGTAGAGTGAGCTTGAAGGGGCGCTATAACAAGTGTACATAAAAATTTCTGGAATTTGGCATTTTTGAAGATTAAGTTATAGAAATTTTCGGTACTTTTCTTTTTGCTTAGAAAATACTATTTGGAAAGGTACTTTTTACTCTCACTTAAGTACAATTTGCGATGAGTAGGGCTACTTTTACATTATCTTAAGTATTAAAGTCCATTTTACATTTACTCAAGTACGTTTGCGTGATACTTTTAACAACACTGAATATTCACATAATATTAAGTTTACTCTGGATGGATTCAAGCTGTTTTGTTGTGAGTTCTTCTTAAGTTGTTTTCTGTATCTTGTAAAAAAGGTGTTTACTCTCTTCCTATGAGTCGGCGGCTTTTAGAAGATTGTGTAATATAAAGCGATGTTCATCGCCACTTCAAAGGCAGCGCTAGTATCTTCACCGGTGCTATATCAAATCAAGTCCGCAACAGCCAGAGCTGCCCATTTGGTTCCGGTGCCAGGTCAAAATCGATTGCAACATACTCCATGTTGCAATCGATTTATCCATCTATATTATATAAATTGGAAACAACCTTTTCTTTTCATGTTTAGTTAACTGGATAGTGTATTAAAAAGTAATTGCTCAGTGATAGATTCATCGCCTTAAATGCTTTCACCAGACGAAGAATTGGTTTGTAAGTTGTCAAACTTTTGATTAACTTAAATGGTACAAGTTTGACCCTTCAGCATAAATCCCAAACTAACAAAATCTATTAATGAATGGATGCTGTTAGAGAGGTTGGTTAGGACACCTATTTTATATAAATTGGAAACCACCGTTTCTTTTCATGTTCAGCTAAATTAAATAGTTTATTATAAAGCACAAAATTAGAAACCTTTTAAACTTTATCAAACGGTACTATAAATTGCGCACTTTCAATTCCGTCGCTCAATTATTGCTAATTGGCTATATATAAAGCACAGTTAACCCAGTGATCCCCAATTTACATGATTCGCAGTGAATCTCATGAAAATGACATTATTATTTAGATCCCTTTAAAACAAATCTAGACGAAGTTATAAAAGAATAAACCTGCCCAATTTGATAAATCCTGCCCTTCCGAAACCATTTGTCACAATAAAAATGCTGTTTGAATGATACGAACTAATAAAAGCATTGCAGTATTTTCCAAACTAGATTCCGCAGAACACAAGGGCTCCGCGGGGGTGAAGAACTCTCACGGGTTCCGCGAAAAGTTGTCAAGAAAAGATTTTACTGAGAAATATCTATGGAATACAACATTTCGAACAGTTAAATAGAAGATGCAATGAAAGTAAGTAATCTTCTGCGTTTTGTGCTCATGGACGGAGACTTGGGCGGAGACTGTGGGGGGGGGGGGACGAACGAGTGACTTCGAAGAAAGGACGCGAAATTTTTGGGCCGATGAATGACAATTGGGGGGGGGGCAAATACATGGGTCGTCCCCCAACACATTCATCGAGGGGACCGTCCGCCCTGACAGACAGACAGAGACAGTCAGATTGAGACAGACAGACACAGAAGGAAAGAGACAGACATACAAACGGAGATAGGATAAAGAATGACAGACGGTCGGACAGAGAGAGAGAGAGAGAGAGACAGACAGACAGACAGACAGACAGACAGACAGACAGACAGATAGACAAACAGAGCAAATACTCCAAATTTCGAGCAAGTCTGGTTTTTCGGGCAAACTCAGCCCCGGACGACTAAAAAAAAGGTCGTCAACTTTTTGCCGGATATGTTTTTCGGGCAGAAGTTCAATCTTTGCCTCCCCCCCCCCCCCCCCCCACTGCCGAAATCTTCCGTACGCCTATGATCATTGATCATGTCCGTTGCTCTCTTAGCGAGTCTATAATTATTTCACGTCTATACTGAAAATGTGCATTTCCCAGTCTACATTTAATTAATATATAAATAATTTATTTCAATATTTCTTATGTTTGTCGGTTATTGATATAAATATACAATTTATTGCATACCAGCTGGGGTACCCGGTGCTACCCTGGAATTTTAGGATGCAGGCCGTTTCCCGCCAAACACTACCTCCATCCTTCCAACCATCCGCCCTTCTCTCTTTCCCCACCCCCACCATACCCCACGACTCCCCCACCACAAGCCGACCTCCACCGGTACACCAAACGTGCTGTATTACATAGAAGTATCCAGTTCAGGTTAGTATATAATATTGTCTGAAATGTTCACATGTTTGTGAACGTATTTTGTTTGTCCATGCTAATTTAAGACACCATTGAACCTAGTACTGTGAATCTAATTATAAATCTTCAAACTTTATATACCTATTTGCCACCGGTAAAAAGGTGTTTTAAAGCAAAATTCTTTTTACAAATAATGAAGGGCAACAGCTACGGGGCGGTAGCTACAACTCTTCCTAACGCTTTGTATAAATGATGATTTCTTAAACACCCATTTCGAAATGTTCTTAAGATCATAAAAAATTAATGCACGTCATCTTTGCAAGCTGATATCAAATTAATACATTTTTTAAAATGGAGTTGCCTATTAGGTGCTGTAATATGCAGAGCAAATTTCTGTTAATGGTAACGGCCAGTTGTCATAGACCCTGGTCAAAATTAATCGGATCCATCCGTATCGCTGTTTTTCTTCAGGTCTGGCTTGATTATTAATGTTACTTTAATTATTGCATCCATGTGTTGCTAACGGGGCTGGATAATTTCCTTTCGGAGGTGGTATATAAATACTTGGAGGAACTAAGAGATGCGACGGAAGATCGTGATACGTGGAGAAAGTTTATCAAAGCGGTCGCTAGGGTTCAAAGAACCGACGGCACAAGGTGACAAGGTGATATAAATGCTTGAATGAACGATATTGAAATAGTGAAAATCTAGCTATCTCTACATCTAACAAATTTATATTGTACCTTTTCAAAATTACTATTCAGAGCTATCCACGACAGTGGGAATGTTGAAAAGAAAAGTCATGAGTAGTTTTACAAAAGAGCTAGACAAGTTCCTTGGATGGTTACGCAGGCCAAAGGGAAGAGTTTCCAAAAAAGCACTATTCACATTCGAGGAAGTCCTAATCTATCTTATGGCTGTGTGTGTGTGTGTTTGTGCAAATATGGAACCATAAACTCGCCTATAAAATGCGTTTAATTTTATTCAAATATTTGATTTAATTTTTTTCTTATTTCCATTACAAGTCACTCATCCGAATCTCTAAACTCGATGAATCTCTGAAAAGTGGCGTAGAGTCAATGACGCGCAACAACTTAAAACTCAGGCGTAAGTTTCTATTCCCTTGACAAATGTTTAAACTTTTACACCTTTTAAATATTTATAAAGCGTGCTATATAAGTTTGGGACAGAAAAATTGTATTTGAATGGGATTTCCTCAGAACGTCAACTTTAAGAAAACTGCAGATTGTTAATCTAGAATATGATTTTATTCCATGGCATTGTGCTGAGCATCGAATTCACTCAAATCCATTCTTCCTGAGCAGGGTGTTAGGTTAGTCGACAAGATATTTCAGTCTAGTTGCGATGCTCAAATTAATCATCATCTTAGATCAATTTTATAACAACATCGAATGCAAACGTTATTTATAGTAAAGAAAATATCCATTAAAAAGCTTTCTAAAAGAATCCAACAATTTTTAATTTAAAAATTTCCACATACGAACTCAAGACTCGTGGTCACGCATGATCATGTATTATTTTCCATTCATATCGTACTCAATAATCAAGATTCCAGAGAGCGAACGAGTGTGACAGTGCTATACATTCCATAACCATAGTCATTGCTTCTCGCTTCCTATGTAGAGACTGGTTGCACTCTGCCAGTGCCAGTCCCAGCATGGACAAATGAGGAGGGCGTCGCTAAAGATCATTGCTGTCACACAATGACGTTAAACTGCAAAACACACAGTCATTATAAATCTAATGCTACACTGATTAAAGTTATTCTCGTTTATTCATTGTTAGCTAGTTGTTAGGAGTATGTGTATATAGGCTAAACCATGAAAGAAAAAACATTCGAAAATTTTCAGATATATTGACAAATCAATTGCAACGGTACTTACTGTACAGAAACAGAAACAAAGCGGAAAACGAAGACGAACTTAAGCTAGTATCTATGCCTATTACAGGTGTCTTCCACAATAATGGAGACTCAAATAATGAATAAAACGTAACCACCATGGGTTCGTACAAAACTGACAGACCACACAATGGCACACAACAGAGCAGCTTAACTAACTTAACTATGACCGGTCCTCCTAGCCTCAGAAACACTTCTATTTATACGATCTAAAATGGGGGTGCGGCTATACGTCAGTGCAAGTATGAATGAATGACAGAGTGAATGAATGAATGAAAGGTCCAATCCCAACAGACCCCCCGACAACAAAAAGAGGATACATATACTGTGTATCCGACTTAAAATACAATGTTCGGTGAAAATTTTGAACCACTTAGGCTAAACAAAGTTCATATCGAACCTAAAAGCCTAACGCTAAGCAATTAACATAGGCCTATGACTACACATGCCATATGAAAGTCTAGAAAGTTACTCTGAGGGACGGCTGAGAATGTCTGGCAATAAATTATTCCGACAAGGTCGGTGTTTAATAATTAGATCGTATTGCTGAAGCTCAAGAGACCAGCGTAAAAGTTTCTAGTTTGCCGTAGCCATCCTGTTTATGAATTGCAGTGGACTGTGATCAGTGTACACAACCACTGGAGCAGAACCAAAGTATACGCTGAAGGCGCGTACACCAATGACCAGCGCAAGCGCTTCCTTCTCAATTGTCGAGTATCGTATTTCGGCCGGACTCAGTTTGCGACTCATGAAGCAGACCGGGTGTTCCACATCGTCAGTCACCTGGAACAGACAACCTCCCACACAAAATTGAGACGCATCAACAGCCAAAGAAAATGGCTTATCAAAATCAGGTGGTTTAAGGATGGGCCGTGAAGCCATCCTAGACTTCAATTCAACAAATGCGTTTTCTGCATCCACCGACCAAGTAAACCTTTGACCCTTCTTGAATAAAGCAGTAAGAGCCAGCGTAATGTTTGAGTAATGTGGAAGGAATTTCCGGTAATATCCCGCTAACCCAAGAAAAGATTGAATTTGTTTTTTATTCTGGGGCCGTGGAAAGTTCAATAAGGCCTCTACCTTCTGCGTGCGTGGCTGCACAGAATTTAGCCCAATATGGTGGCCAAGAAAATCCAGTTCGGCCTTAGCGAAAACACATTTCTTGAGGTTCAGAGTTAGGCGAGCCTCAGCAATGCGAGTGAGAACACGTTTCAAGTGATCCAAATGATCAGACCAAGATGAACTAAAAATGATCAAATCATCTAAGTAACCATCACAAAACTTATCTAAACCATGCAGTAATTAAGAAATCAACCGTGAAAAGGTAGCAGGCGCGTTCTTCAAGCCGAACGCCATGTAGCGCCACTGATAGTGACCACGTGGGGTGACAAATCCAGTTAATGGAATAGATTCAGGATCCATCGGAATCTGCCAAAACCCACGTGTTGCATCAAGCTTAGTCAGAAATTTGGCTTTTCCAACTTTATCAATTAGGGAATCCACTCTCGGCATCGGGAAGGGATCGGCCACTGTAAGGGCGTTCAAGCGCCGGAAGTCTGAACATAATCTCAAGGAACCGTCTGGCTTAGGTACAAGCACAACAGGTGCGGCCCATGCACTGTCTGACTCTTCAACAATGTTGGCCTGAATAAGGTCGTTAATCTCTGCGTCTAGCTGTGCCATACGCTCAGGATGCAGCCGATACGCCGTCTGACGTACAGGACGTGCACCTGGCGTCAATTCAATATGATGTGAGACAAGTGAAGTTTTGCCTGGTACATCGCTAAATACGTCGTTAAACGCACGTAGCGTGCACAGCAATTCATCCTTCTGCACAAGATTCAAAGGACTGTTAGAGACAACCTCAGCTAAATCAGGCTGCGGTTTCGGTTGAACAGGCATGACCGGAGACACACCTTCAGACACATCGACCAGAGACACAGGCACAACCAACCCAACCCCAAGTGCACACTTATCTCGAGATTCATACCTCTTCATTAAATTTACATGCACAACACGCTTGCTTTTGCGCCGGTCGGGTGTGGCAACCAGATAGTCAACCGGCCTCAATCGTTCCAGGACGACATATGGGCCACAATATTTGGCCTCCAGTGGTTTACCGATTAGCGGAAGCAACAACAGAAATTGCTCTCCTGCTTCAAAGGCAACCGTTTTGGCACCTTTGTCATACCACTCTTTTGATTTAGATTGGGCCACCAACGCATTTTCATTAGCTAAACGCACAGACGTACGAATTCGTTCACGCAAATCATTCACAAAATCAATCAAATTCGTTTTCCTCACACCAGACAAAACATCGTCAGCCAACCAACTTTGTTTGATTAAACGTAGAGGACCATTTACACACCTTCCAAAAACAAGATCAAAGCTGCTGAACCCCAGACCCTGAACCGGCACTTCCCTGTAGGCAAACAGGACCCACGGCAAAATTTCGTCCCACGAGCCAGGGAAATCTTCAACTATTGCCTTAAGCATATCCTTCAAAGTCCTGTGAAATCTCTCACAGCAACCGTTCGTCATTGGATGGTAAGGACTGGTTTTTAGTTGCACCACATTACATTCGTGTAGAAATATTTGCATTAGATCCGACATGAAGTCAGATCCGCAGTCAGAAAGAATCTCATTCGGAAACCCGAACATAGAAAACACCGAGATCAATGCTTTTGCGACATCTCTTGCTGTATGGTTTCGCAAGGGAAATGCAAAAGGATAATGTGTGGCAAGATCAATGACAGTAAGTTTGAAACGATTCCTAGAATGATCACACACACTCAATGGCCCTACGACATCCATTGCCAGTCGCAAGAATGGCTCCGTAATAACCGGAAGATTAATCAGAGGAGCCCGAGAGGGAGAAACTCCCTTACCTAACCTCTGACAGATATCACAAGTCCGACAGTAAGTGCGAACAGTCGAATTGATACCCGGCCAATAAAAATGGCGCAACAAGCGGTCCAGAGTTTTCCTCACACCCAAATGGCCACTTACAGGAGTGTCATGGGCAACGTACAACAATTTTTCACGCAACTCCGTTGGAACCAAAATCTGAACACAGCCAATGTCATCAGGCGTATATAAATCTTTCCACCGTCGTACTAAGACCCCGTTTTCTACCGAGTACGACTGGCGCTCTATAGACTGACCATCCTTCTGTTCAGCCAACCGAAACAAGGGTTGCAATGTGGCGTCTGCCTTCTGGAGACTAATTAAAGTCTCGCGAGTCACATGATCAGTAACTTCAGTTTGACATATAGTAGACTCGTTGAATAAACTATGCAAATCAAGGTCAAGCTGTACACTAGCATCAACAGACTTAACTACTGGCTGAGCTTGCGTCAACTGGGCAGGTACAGACACAGAGTCAATGGAATTAGCTTGGGCACGAGTGGTCACTCCCACATCAACCACGGATTGTGAACCATCCAAATCGTTGCCAATCAGAATGTGTATGCCAGATGGCATATGGTCAACCAACCCGCATAATATATAGTGCCATCAGAGAATTTAGACCCAACCCTAATTTCAACCAATGGGACCTGAATTGTGACGCCCGAAATACCTCTAATAAGCCGTACCTCACTAGTATCACAGAACTCATTAGCATGCAACAATTCTTTGCTAGCCAGACTTTGCAAGGAACCAGTATCACGTAAGACGACCACTTCGCGGCCAAGCCCAGCGGGCGTATACACATACCCCGAAGAACAGAAAGACAAGTAGCCAGCATTGACCAATTTAGACGAATCGTCCTTCACTTGCCATGACCCATTTAATGTCGTGACTAATTCAACAGTTTTAGGAGTGGTTTGTGGCTGGGTGGAAACAGGAAAATCCCTTTGAGGCTTTAACCCTCAGGCTACCAAGCTTTTTTTGTAACACTGACTACCAAGGGGGGGGGGTGGTTACCACCCCCCCTGGATTTTGGGTTTGGTTTGAGATATCATAACTTGTAATACACCTATGGATTCAGCATTCATTTCTGCACAAAATGGTATATTTAGGTTTAAAATATATGAAAGCACCCCGAAGTTGTGAATTTTTTTACCGTAGGCACCCGTCGATTCCACAAAATGTATACTTTCGCATAAGCAAAATATTAGATTTTGTGTGTTTTTAACATAATTTATTTAATTAAAATAGTTTACATATAATAAAGTCCAATATTCAACTATAAAAACTAGTAATAAGTTAGTTTTAGTTACAATAAAAAGAGAAAAAACATGTAAAACATGCTGAAAAACGTTTACGCAGACTTATCGGTGTGCGTTGTAAAAAAAACCAACATTTTCACACATTTAAATTTATTTTGAGCACTTCCGGTCATCAAATGTCAAATTAATTGGTATAAAAAAATAGCCCTAAATGCCCTCTATAGAATGACATAATTTATTTCTCTTAAAAAATAAATTATGAATAATTTTTAATAGGAAAAACATGAAAATTTTATGAAAATAAAACACCTTTTTATATATTTTAATTTCTTTTGAGCACTTCCGGTTGTCCAAAGACAACTCCGTGACCACCACAATGTAGCCCCACATTCCCTCTACAGAATGGTGTAATTGGTGTCTCTTCATGTCAAAGGACGGATAAGATACAGCCGATAATCTAAGGGGGGGGTGGTATCCACCCCCCCCTGGTGCCTCGGGTATATCGGGTATAACTTTTGAATGGTATGGTATATCATCACACATTTTAGCTCAGAATGTGTGCAAATGAATCCTCTACAGCCACCTAAAACGTCAAAATTTTATTCCTAACGAAAAAAGTTTGATTTGGGAAAAACCTAGGGGGGGGGGGTGGATACCACCCCCCCCCTGGTAGCCCGAGGGTTAAAAAGGTTTCTAACAGAAACTAACAACTTTATATCTAATAATTTCTATACGCGACCTCTTGTATGTGCACTTATTTTAGCGCCACTATATTATGTTCTTATGTTTGTGACTGTTTTTGTTTGTCCGTCTCTCCATTTTAATTGATGACAGCATTAAAACTAGTAGCCTATAGTAAGCTACTTTCTGTACTTCCAGTGTGATGGCATACGTATTATGTTAACAAAATATCATTGACATTGTCCTCCTCTGCCATTCAGGCTTGGAACTGAGTGCATGCAATGGAACTGAGTGCATGCAATGGCGGTGTACCTTTAGAACATTTTATTATTATCTAATATAAATTTGTATTGTAACATAACTTATAATGACATGATATTATAATTATTTCAATCTTATTTTTGTTATGAAAATTACTTGCTGAACATTTTTGTCCTATGTTATTTCTTATCTCTGCAAGAGTTTCTCGTTACAATAAACCATTAAATTTGTTTATTTATACCATTGTTAACTACCATTTAAAAGGTGTTCTTTAAGATGATGTTCAATTTTCTCTGATAGCCAGTGATTACGCCGAGAAAAGCGACAAAAGAACTGCGGCTGTTGCTTAAACACCCATTTACAATTTATTCTAGTAATTATAATTGCACTGCGCTTATTAAAAATTGCAATCCTCCGGTTTCCACAGTGACTGTTGTATCGGGAATTTATTATTGTACGTCACTCAATGCTGAATGAACTTCCCTCCGAAAATTCCTAGCAGGATTCATATGTGTACTTAATCTGCATCTTTTTCGTATCTGAAGAAGTTTCTCTTTCCATGCGGAATCGCTTCTGATAGCCAGGCTGTGAGAAGCGCTTTAGATTAGATTAGAGTAGAGTAGATTATTGTGTAGCAGTCTTTTGACCGCTATGGGGTTAGAGTATTGAGGAAGCGATATAGAAATTCATTACGTTACATGTGGAGTGATCTCTTAGCTGACAAAATCAAGTCTCTCTAATCTCTCCCAATTGCACATTGTTCAGTGTTTCGTCTTAGCAATTAAGGACAAATCACTCAATCCTATTACGTACGCTGCACTATACGTTATTCTGCGTTTATACCAATAAATTCACTCGTTTGTATGTGTGTCTGTGCACTTGTTATAGCGCCCCTTCAAGCTCTCTTGCTACTCAGAGGCGCTCCCAAATGCAGAGAGGACACTGCACAGGACTTGCCCAAGGTCCTTACGCGGCGAGGTGGATTCGAACCTTGAACCTTACTTGTGTGAGCGCCACTACAGAAGTTCCGAGATAACTATCAAGATTTCTATCAGTGCAAGTGCACTCATGATTCCATACCACAGCTGCTTCCTCGTGATAGTCAACTTCATTTGTACTTCGTCCAAAAGATGATCAATAATTTGAACACCCCTTTTTTTTAAATCATGCTGGTTGATAAATAAAATTAGATAGGGTATTTTATTATAATACGCTGTTGGGCTTTCTTTTCCGGAGCAATAACACTGAAACTACATTTAAAAATTACTTGTACAGTTTACGCGAATAATGTAACCGTTGTAACGGTAGCACTTTGTTCGTACTACACCTTCCAAGGTCAAGTTGCCCTACAGTTCGCCTTCATTTATACTTCGTCCAAAAGATGATTCAATAATTTGAACACCCGTTTTTTGAAAGCATTTTGTTTGATAAATACATGGATAGAGACCGTGATTTAATGCATTCGCCATAACGCGTATACATGTAAGTACCGAAGAAAACAACAATACATTTTTAAATATAATTATTTTTAAAAATTGTAACAACAAACTTCCTCTTTATTCTTATAATGTGAACCGTCGGCAATAAATTATATATATATATATATGTATATATATATATATATATATGATAAATTATATACTATATATTTTATATAATATTTTGAATATATATGATACAGTACAGCATAATATTGTGTAATGTGCACAACCATGTCTCCAGTACTACGCACAACAACAACCTCACAGTCTACGCCACGTCGACAAGGATCACCATAGCAACAGTTACTACGGCAACAGCGGCTATCTGAAGTAGAAGCAGCGTACAGTTCTTTCAGAGGCGTACACACGAAAGTCGTGTACGACACAAGAAGCGAGTTTACAACGGAGGATGTAACGATAAGGATGAAGGTTAAAAGGGTCATAGGGGAGGATAGCTTGGGATGGGAAGAGCGGTTGGATACGGCGTTGGCGGAGGGGGTGCGGTTGCCGGATTTTCTTTCGTGGGAGGAAGAAGAAGAGGAGGAGCGTGATTTTTCCAGGTTGTGATTACCGTCTTCCAGGAGTGTGCGCTTCGGAGAGGAGGAGGAAGAGAGGTGATGCTTGGTGGCTGCAAAAACAAAATCTCCATTGACTTGGAACTCTATAATAATCAAGTTGCTGCGTCAGATTGATAACTCATTGTTTATGTTTAAAAATTTATTTCTAAACAGTTATTCTATTAAAAACGGGTATGCAAATTAATGACTATCTTTTGGACAAAATACGAGATGAGCGTTATCAAGAGTGTAGCTGAATTCAGTTATGAGTTTGTTTGTATGTGCACTTGCTATAGCGCCCCTTCAAGTCTCCACGCAGAGGCGCTCCCGACTACAGCGCGGACACTGCATCAGAGTTTCACGCCGAAGCGCAGAGCAATTTCGAGTGAAGGACTTGCCCAAGGTCCCTACGCGGCGACTTGAGGTGGATTCGAACCTGCAACCCTTCGGTTGTAAGGCGAAAAACATACCTACTACACCACCATGCCCCATAAATGACCCTTTTTATATTGCTTATAACCGAGGTTATGTTAGCAGAATCCTGAATTCATTCAGAGTGGAACGTGTCCGAAAATGACATAATGACATAATGACAACTTAATGACATATTGACATGTGTATATAATTATGTTATAGGCCTGTCTAGGGTTGTCTCGTCAGTGTTTTACAGACACCATGAAACTATTTTGTTTCACCGTGGTTTGACTGGGAGCGCCTCTGAGTGGGTTTCTTGAAGGGGCGCTATATAAATTCTTGAATTGAATGAATGAATGAATGAATGAAGAATTAATGAAGAATGAATGAAAGAATGAATGAATGAATGAATGAAATAATGAAATAATGAACGAATGAATGAATGAATGAATGAATTAATTAATTAATTAACGAACGGACGAACGAACGAATGAATGAATGATTGAATGAATGAATGAATGAATGAATGAATGAATGAATAAATTAATTAATCAATTAATCAATCAATTAATTAATTAAAGAACGAGATGATGTGCACGATAAAATAAATTGATGCTAATGCATTTCATCAAAGAACGTACGTGCGTTCTAGAAAAACCAAAATGGAATTTGTTTAAATAGATCGCTAAACACCTTTAAAACCGATGTCCATTGATCATAATAATGAGTCATTATGGATAACTATAATATTATTGGAGTTCTTTCGCAAGATGAGCAGTGAGTAGAAATATAACTATAGTAAAATTTTCGTTATCGTGATGTAAAGTGATTTCAGTTTAACGTCATTGTGTGATAACAAAGATTTTATTTAGCGACTCCTTCCTCCTCTTTCAGGCTTGGGACTGGCACTGAATGAGCTGGCGTTGAATAATACTAATAATATTAATAAGAGCAATCGTGATGGGTCACAGGATTGTATTTTTTCGAGCTTGTTCCAAGCGTATTAAGCTTGAATAAAAACCGTTTTAGAGGTGTCTAAATGTTCCCAGTTAGACCATAGAATTTTTGTATTTTTATACTCAATGACATTAATGCGCAGAATAATAATATTTTGTTTACCAGGTTGGAGTTCAGCGTTGTATGACGTCGTTCCGAAAGCATTTTCGGAGAAGAGCGTGTACTTCCGGAATGTATCGGATTTAACGAGTCTAGTGAAGAGCTTCGTCACCAGGTGTCCCTCCTCCTTCACCTGTTCAAACAGGTAAGCAGTTGATTGATTGTTTGATTGATTGATTGTTTCATTGATTGTTTGATTGATTGACTGTTGGATTGAGTGGCTAACAAGATCACTAGTTGATAGAAGGCTGGAAGGGCGGGAAAATGGGTGACTAACTTAATTTCTCACTCACTTACTTACTTACTTACTTATTTACTTAATTACTTACTTACTTGATTTCTTACTAACTTACTAATTTACTTTCCGGGTGACTTACTCACTTGCTTACTTACTTACTTACTTACTTACCTACTTACTTATTTACTTGCTCACTGACTTTCTTTCTTACTGACTGAATTACTCACTTACTCACATACATACTTATTGTCTTACTCAGTGTCTGACTCACTTCCTTACCTTGCATGCTTACTTACTGACCGACTGATTGAAAGAAAGCAGTTATCTTAATAAACTCTCCGATTTGTACCAACTGTTATAATGTGTTACAAATATACACGTCTAATATTGTGCCAAATGTTTATCCAGTATTCACCTACTTGCATACTTTCTTTTTTCCATTTCGTGCCGACCGTTTTAAGTAAATAAGTATGTATGTGTGTGTGTGTGCTTTATTGAACCGCCTGCAAACGCACTGTTAAAAAAAATAATAATAATACTCTTGCTCAAATAATAAAACACCTTTCCTAGGGTAGATACAATTCATTAAATACTACGTATTCTACCAAAAATTATAATAACTCAGTCCTACCAGTATTTATAATAAATCTTTGTCCTTACCGTAACCATCGTCCAGTATTCATTGATGACCTCATTGCTAGACACTGTTGTTCCGTTAGCATCTATCACCCAATACAGAACGATCAACTCTGGACGAGACCAAACGCTGCACTCGATGTAAACGTCCCGATCGCCGAGCTGCGCCAACGACGGTTTGCATCGGATGCGAGGAGCGTCTGAAATATATTTTGTAGCGCATTATTATGAGTTGTCGTTAACAACGGATTATGATGTCATAATATCAAATTAAACCTTGCTAACAGATTTTATCTTAGTATGTTGGTATATAGTTTCAGTGTGGGGCGCGTTAGTGTAGTGGTGGGTTCAGTGCCTTGGAGCCGGAGGGTTCCAGGTTCGAATCCACCTCAAGCCGCCGCGTAGTGACCTATAATATTATGTTATCAAAATATTATTTTATTCATACACCGCAACGACTTAAAAGAGTGTTCGATTTATACACCTTAAAAATTTTAACTCCCGATGTTATATAAGGAAAGGACGGGAAAAAATAATTAATCGTACTCAAAAAGTGGTCCGTCCAAGGCCATTATTATACAAAATGTTCGTAAGCGTTGTTATATATAAACAAGAGACCGGAAAAAGTCTTAATCCATTCTTTCCGCAAACTAAAACAACGAAGAAGCGCTCGCGAACTAATCTCGGCTAAAATTAACAGGAGAGTTACACAATATGCCAGTAACCTTCTGACCTTCTGTAACTAGTCTTGACAACTCGCAATTAGATGGCTGAAATTAATCTTGACGTTTCTGGGGAATTGAAAGTTAAGAAGTTAAACAATTCCTAGAAAATTTCCGTAGATTCAATCATTTTTATACGGTTGACCGCTTTCGGTAGGCCTACGTCTATTGATGGGAAAACCTCAAATGTATAAAAAAAATGTCAAATTTTTAAGAAAGTGGATGGGTTGAAAGGCTGCATATCTACTTTTTCTGAAGGCAATGCTACTTTTTCTCGATTTGTACTGTCGGTGGTTCTCATTCACAATCTACAGATTAAAAGCAGCATCAATAGCAGCAACAGAAGCAGTAGCAGTACTAGTATTTATGGTAGCAATGATAGTTGTAGACTTGCAGTAGCGTTAGCAGTAGCAGTAGCAACAACAATAGCAACAACAACAGCATCATTAGCAATAGCAGTAACAACACTAGCAGCAACAACAGCATCAGTCATAACAACAACAACAACGACATCAGCAACAACAACAACGGCAATATTAGCAATAACATAGTATCATTATTTCTTTCAAGCCGTAACTTCAACATTTTTTGTGAAATTTGAATCCTTCGCCTGGAGGTCATTTCTGTAATTAATCTCTCGGCCAAATTATAGCACTGCCAGCAAGCTTTTCAAAGGTGTTTAAAATATTCTATTTAATATACAAGCGTCTAGCGTTGCCTGGTGACTTTCAGGTTTTAAATAAAAAAACACATCGCTCGAGTAATTATTGCGTTTCATCCAGATTTTTCAAAGGTGTGTAAATATTTCGATTTAATTTCCAACGACAATAAAATTATTATCAACAACGAAGAAGAAGAAGAAGAAGATGATGATGATGATGTTGATGATGATGACGACGACGATGATGATGATGATGATGACGACGACGACGACGACGACGACGACGAAGACGACGACGATGATGATGATGACGACAACGATGATGATGATGACGACGGCGGCGACGACGACGACGACGATGATGACAATGATGATAACGATGACGATGATGACGACGACGACGACGACGATGATGATAATGACGACGGCGGCGACGACGACGACGATGATGACGACGACGACGATGATGACGACGACGACGACGACGACGATGATGATGACGACGACGACGATGATGACGACGACGACGACGACGATGATGATGATGACGACGATGATGATGATGACGACAACGACGACGATGACGATGACGACGACGACGATGATGATGATGATGATGACGACGACGACGACGATGATGATGATGATGTTACAATACTTACAATGTACGTATAGTCTGATCTGCGTCGCATTCCCCTCCATGCCTTGTCTCTGAGCGACCAAACATCTCAGATATTTCCCATCGTGATGTTGACCCAACACCAACGCTCCAGTCGACCTCCATGCAGTGCACTCCATCACCCTTAACCCCTCAACCCCCGTAACCATGACGACGGGTTGGGCCCGGTAGAAGAAGGGGGTGAGGTCGGTGTCCCCCGTCTGAAGGGTGAGGTCCGCTGACGGGCAGGGGCCCCGGGTGACGCAGCTGAGGGAGATGGGTTGACCGTCCTTCGCGGTGAGGTTCGTCAGGGGTTGGGAGAGGTTGGATGGGTTCTGGTCGGAGGTTAGGAAGAGAGAGGTCAGCGAACCTAGAGATAAAAATGGAAAAACAAATGGGCTATTTTATTTATTTATTTATTTGTGTGTTTATTTGTTTATTATTTTATTTATTTGTTTGTTTATTTGTTTGGTTGTTTATTTACTTATTTATTTACTTATTTATTTATTTAGTTGGTTATTTATTTATTTATTTAGTTATTTACTTTTATTTTTATTTATTTATCATTTACTTATTTATTTATTACGTATTTATTTTAAAAATTTAGGTAACGTTTTTGTCCGATTGCCGTCTTCTTGTTTCAATAATAAATTAGAATTATTTCCTAATTAAATAATTTTACAATTACCCGTGAAGCGTTTTTTCATTTTGTATACATTTCAAGTAAAAATGAAATACGATTAATATGATTTAATCATATAATAGATAAGGATATAATTAGAGAGATATCCATTAATTCGTTGTTTAATGTGTAAGTGAATCTATTATTGACTGACTTATCGTTCGACTGTAATTAGGAGACAAATAGAGACAGAGACGGACAGCCAGAGAAAGACAAACAGACTCGTAGAGACACAGAGACAAAAAGAGACAGACGTAGACAGACTCACAGAGAGACATACAGAAACAGAGACATTTTGGGACAGTGAGAGAAATGGATAGAGACTCATAGACAGATATAGACAGAAAGAGACAAACACAGACATAGTCATTGAGAGACATACAGAGACAAAGACAGATAGGGACAGAAAGAGAAATGGATAGAGACTCAAGGAGAGATATAGACAGACAGAGACGAACAGACTCATAAAGAGGCATAGTGAGACATAAACAGACAGAGACATACGGAGAGAGTGACAGGGTGACAGATGGTGGTCAGGTGGTCGTAGGTTTCCATGTGGATTACTCAAAGACCTATAATCGTTTTTCCATCTGTTCTTCCAAATCCAATCCTTAAACAATCGCTTCTCCATTATTTCTTCCCTCCAACCACACAACTCACGTTCGTATAGTTGTGTCTGTCTCTGTCTGTTTGTCTGTCTATATCTGTCTGTTTGTCCGTCCGTCTGTCTGTCTTTACCTTCTAACCACACAACTCACGTTCGTATAGTTGTCTCTGTCCCTGTCTGTCTGTCTATGTATGTTCGTCTGTCTGTTTATGTCTGTTTGTTCGTCCGTCTGTCTGTCTCTCTCTTCCGTCCAACCACACAACTCACTTACTCACGTTCGTATAGTTGTGTCTGTCTCTGTATCTCTGTCTGCCTGTCTGTCTCTGCCTGTCTGTCTCTGTCTGTCTGTCTGTCTCTGACTGTCTGTCCGTCCGTCTCTCTCTCTCTTCGTTCTGACCACACAACTCACGTTCCTGTCCGTCTATCTGTCTGTGTGCGTCCGTGTGTCTTTCTGTCTGCTTGGCGTGCTTGCCTGTGTCTCTGTATCAGTTTGTATCTCTGTGTGACTGTCAATACTTGTGTGTCTCGGTATGTACGTCTGCGTGGGTGTGTATTTGTGTTTATGTACTTGCATGTATGCGTGCTTGTTTCTGTGTCTGTATGTGTGTGTCTGTATGAGCGTGGGTGTTTTTATGTGTGCCGGTTTGTGTGCCTGTTTGTGTGTCTGTATGAGCGTGGGTGTCTTTATGTGTGCCTGTTGGTGTGTCTGTATGAGCGTGGAGTGTAGGACATTAGCCCCCCTGGACAATAGCCCCCCCGGACATAGTCCCCCCCGGACATTAGCCCCCCCGGACATTAGCCCCCCCGATTTTTGCTAGGACATTAGCCCCCCCGGACATTAGCCCCCCTTCTTGTGCAAATCATTGAATAGTGCCGTAACTGATAAATTGGGATGTAGGACATTTTCCCCTGGATATATTCCCCCCGGACATATTCCCCCCGGACATTTACCCCCCGGACGTTTTCCCTCCCGACCTAGGACATTTCTCCCCCCCCCCCCATAAGGTCCCTATTTTTGAATGACTGCACTAACCCTACCACTAACCCTAACCGACCCTCACGATGCCTAACCTGATCCTAACCGACCCTCACGATGTCTAACTTATGTTAATGAATGACTGCACTAACCCTACCACTAACCCTAACCGACCCTCACGATGCCTAACCTTACCCTAACCGACCCTCACGATGCCAAAGGGAAATGAATGACTGCAGGGATCGTATACAGTAACTAGGCCTACTTGTTAGTGTCAGCTTTTGCTACAACGAAGGTTTGTTAACGTCAGTTAACTACGTCTGAGCTTGACTGGGGGGGGCTAATGTCCTACCTCGGGGGGGCTATTGTCCGGGGGGGCTAATGTCCGGGGGGGGCTAATGTCCGGGGGGGCTAATGTCCAGGGGGGCTAATGTCCGTTCCCCATGAGCGTGGGTGTCTTTATGTGTGCCTGTTTGTGTATCTGTATGAGCGTGTGTTCCTGTTTGTGTGAATGTGATCATGTCCGTGTATGTACATGTATATTTGTCTGCGTGTGCGTGTGTTTGTGGTCATTGGTCAGTGGGTCTCTCCTCCTCCTCCTCCCTCTCTTCCTGGTCTGTAGTGGACAGCGATCCTTGACCACTTGACCGGTCTCCGGTCAAGACAAACTCTGTGATCAGTGGACGGTGTTTGATGACTCCTTCGCATGACTTCTCGTTGTTGTCCTATCGTTCCTCGAGACAATTTTCAACCCAACCCACCTCCTTCCAGAGTTATCTACCATCGCTTCTCCTCCCTCCCTTCCTTCATCATGCTCAGCTATAGTACGACTCCAGTCATTCTATCGTTAGTACGGAAATCAAATCTCGTCTAGACTAGCCTATTTGATATACATGTAGCCTAAATGGGTGACCCGACAAAAGCGCGCCGGACAAAAGCGCGCACGACAAAAGCGCGCAGGACAAAAGCGCGCAGGACAAAAGCGTGCAGGACAAAAGCGCGCAGGACAAAAACGCGCAGGACAAAAGCGCGCATGACAAAAGCGCGCAGGACAAAAGGGCACAGGACAAAAGCGCGCAGGACAAAAGTGCGCAGGACAAAAGCGCGCAGGACAAAAGCGCGCATCTGGAAAAAATAGACCAAATATTATTATTACAATGAACATTTAATACAACTCAATTATGCATGGCACAACATACATGTAAGAGTTATTTAATTATTTAGGTTTTGAAACTGAACAAATCTAGGCTAGAAACTGAGCCTAGTATGCATCATATTCTCTTTTGGTCTAATCTTGTCTATATTCTAGTCTTGTCTATTTTAGTCAAGTTTAGTCTAAACTAGACTATTCTATTCTATAGTCTATTACGGTCTACTCTATTCCAGTGTAGAATAATCTATTATATTACATTCTAGTCTAGCCTTACCTTATCTTTTCTTATCGTAATTGAGTGATTATATTTATTTATCTTGACTCGTCTCATCTTATCTTATTATTATGAACCCCCTTAATAGCTTCTTATTACTTTCAAGCGTTCTGGCTCCTGATCATATATATAATTTATAAACTTTATAAAGGTGTTGTAAAATACGTGTGAAAATGTTCGGTATTGAACACGTCACTGAAGCGCTAGTATGCACAGGCTGTTAAGAGAAATTCGTGCGCCGAGGTTGGAACTATTTCCTACCGCGTACGTGTACCGTGTGCGTCACTTTCCCAAGCACTCTCGACTTTCGACCTCTGACCTCGCAGGTGTAGTTACCACTGTCCTCCGCCGAAGTATCTAACAAAAAAACAGAAATTAATAATTATCAAGTAATAATAAATGGTAATCAATAAATGAATAAAAATCGGGGTTAAAACAAGTCGTTGAAATATTAATTAATAACTAATTAATCCATGATTTAAGCATTAGCGTGAGGGTGGCATGGAAACAGTTGTTAAGAGCCTCAAATTTAATTACCTTTTACATGCTTATTAGCATTGCTATATTAAAAGGAAAAACACAACTCGTTATGTGTTCTTTGGATAGTATTTACTCTTATCACAGAGCGTCATGACTTGTAAAAATGCAATCCTAATGACTGCCAGGTCGTTGTGATAAGCACAAGTTGGGCTACTTTTTTAATGCGCACGAGACTGAAGATTTCGTCCTTGCCTGCCACCCTCTATATGGGCTGCTTTTAACTTATCACGCGGGCGCTATGTGTCGATATCTTTTAATAAATTCAACGCAATAGGTTAGGCTACTATATTAATTTTATTAGCAATTATTCATAATTATGATTTTTACGGAGATGCTAAAAATGTTGCCTACAATAATTATTGCGTCGATGTTTTCATCAGGTGCTGGTTGGTGTTTTGTGACGTGACAAACAAAACAAAAGAAGTATGCTTTTCTTACAAATAATCTATCAATGTTTTCACCGAGATGAACATCTCGCTACGTTTGGGCTACTTTTTGACTTATGTGTTTTGTTGCGATTTTGCAACACGGCAATTCCGAAATCTAGCAACAGAGATCTGGACAGTTACTAGTTAAATGACACTCAATTCTATGACCACGCATTCTCGTTTTGTTCATCGCTCAACACAATTATTGTGTCATTGTCAAGCTTTAAAAAGGTTTGTAAAGCCACCTGGGTAGACTACGCAGATCCCTACTGTAACAGTTGTTCTCTGACGGGTAGACAAGGTTTATGCGATAATATTTTTTAACCCTCATGCGACCAACATATTTTACTCCTTGATATGACCAACTGGGGTCCCACGGGACCCCAATAGTCGATAACAGGTTCAGTGCTTTATTCGCTTGTAGAAACTTCATTTTATGTTGCTATAGTTCAAGTTATGGCAGTTTATTTTTTGTTTGATGTGTACCTGTTATAGCGCTTATCATAATAACTACTCAGAAGCGCTCCCGACTACTGCGCGGACACTGAATCGGAGTTTCACGTCGAAGCGCTGAGCAAAAGGTCCCTACACTGAGCGATTTTTTGGGTATTTATTAAGATCTAATAATATAATCGGCCAGATTAATGCTCTATTCAGCGTCAATTGAAACTACTCAGAAGCGCTCCCGACTACTGCGCGGACACTGAATCGGAATTTCCCGTCGAAGCGCTGAGCAAAAGGTTCCTGCACTGAGCGATGTTTCTTAGGGTATTTATTACCATCTAATAATATAATCGGCCAGATTATTAGTGCTCTACTCAGCGTCAATTGAAACTACTCAGAAGCGCTCCCGACTACTGCGCGAACACTGAATCGGAGTTTCACGTCGAAGTTGACCCTGGCTGCCGGGATTGAATTTCTACACCACAGTTCTTTATCGCAGCTCTGATTGGTGCTTAGTTTGTATGAATCACTGCTTGCTATGCCATGTGAGGTGTTACCATGTCATATCCAATTACTGTCAAGAAGGTACGTCGACGCCATGATCTCTGCGAGATCTTCCTATCTAGATTATTGCTGAGACACATATTGTAAGAAGCAATTCCAGTGATTCGAGGATGTTGAAGAACATCGTCATGGACCAACGGTTGACTTATCTTCTTGCGGTGCGCATTACAATAGCCAGGTGATAAATAATAATTGTCAACACTTTTGGTTCCATTATAATGGAGGGTTACTTCTGGCTTGTTGTTCATCAAGGCATAAGTGGTGGCATCGTGCTGCAGAGTGAATATAACCAGCAAAGCTCTGCCTGGTTTAGGAATAAATGATAACCTACAAGAGTAGGTTGGTCATGAAATCCAAACAAACCTGGCGCCCTATGCCTGACCTTCATTCAATATATGAAAACATTTACCTGGTACAACGTTTCTGCCACTGTGCCGCCATGGTGACTGGTGATACCAGTTGTTTCACAACTCTTGACTTGTCTCACGCTGTTCTCTCTGTCACTGCCCGGGTATAATCAATGGTTATGAAGTGACAGCATCGCAGCACACCATATCTTGATACCATAGTTTGCAGGTTTGAACTTTATGTGCTGCCTGAAGTTACATCTGCCACAGTAAGCTCATCCACTCACAGACTTGCAAGCTTACCAGGAAAAATTCCTTGGCAATGATACTGAGCAGAAAACATATTTCTTAGGTAACGGAAAGCAGCAACTTTGTTGCTGTTCACTTGTGTTCAGCCTTTCAGGGACATATGAAGTGTTTTATGCTCAATTGCCTTGTTGCAAAATCCCATGTACCGGTACTTCAGGATGCACGAAATCGTGTCCTGGACATGGTCATTATTTGTGCTATAGCGTTTTCCAACGCCACTCTATATTCCAGAATTGTCTGTATTGCTTCTTTTGCAATATATCTTACTGGATAAATTCTCGTTGCCATAATATCTTTTCATAAAATTGCGTTCGGCTCCATAGGAAAAATCGTCCTAAGGCTGGCGTCCCGCGGGACCCCACCAGATATTTTATATTTAAAAAATAACCGCAAAAGTTAAACCGGATTTAATTAGATGTAAATAATGAGCGATGTCCAAGTGACAAATTCATAAAACGTCGTTAAAAAATATTGATTAGCAAAAAAGTAGCACGAGCCGAAACAGTGCTGGGGTCCCCTGGGACCCCAGTTGGTCACTTGAGGGTTAAATTAATGGCATTGTTACCTTGAAATACTGTGTCTGGCTGTGTGTTTTATATCATATTAATCAAACAAAGGTTTTGCACGTGCAATTTTTATTCAATAAACATAGGAATTCACATCCATAATCAAGTTGATCTTCAAGTATAATTATTATTAATGATATTATCGTTTTTTTATAATATTATTTTACACAGCGCCTCTCCTAAGCCTAAGCTGATTGGCGCTGATATTATTTATAGGCTACATGTATCTACCTAATAATGGGGCAGCTATCGATAGCGCCCCATCAAGACATTCTCTTCAGACTATCTCGCGGAGCCATAATTTCAACATTTTCGGTGATATTGTCACTTTATTCCACAATGTTACTGCATTGATGATGCACGCCCTCCTAGGTCGTTGCATGTAGGCCTATGCCAACAGTTCTTCTCCACCGGTGATACGGTCTTCTGACAAGCTGACGGCCTCATAGACGTCAATGTACCGTAGTTCTCTTGAGATGTAGGACAGCCAGGTACCTCTCGGTCTCCCACGAAGTCTCTCCCATAACCAACGATAGAACCCGTCTCGCGTCTATGGTCCAAAAATGCCTAGTCGCCTCTTTTTTAATCGATGTCAGAGGTTGCAGGTTCGCTCGCTGTCGAACTTCCACCTTCGTGATAAAGCAATTAAATTAAATTTGGTGTTGCATACAATTCTCCTCAACAACCTTTGATTCAGAAAGTTTACCTTCACAGTCACAGTTCTACTGTCCTAAATTAATCGCTCGACGTAATTATTGCACGGCCAGTAAGTTTTTCAAAGGTGTTTAAATATTCGATTTAATTTCCAAACGACAAGCGTCATCTGGTGACTTTCAGGGCTGCTCACAGTCATGATCTCACCTATCGGAGCCAAGTAGACATACAATACCGTTAAAGCATCGCTCAAGTAATTATTGCGTTGTATGTAAACTTTTAAAAGGTGTGTAAATAATTCGATTTAATTTCCAATCGTCTTGCACCATCTAACGGCTATCAAGGGCCGTTCACAACGTTAGTAATGAGCTAATTAATTATTCACCCTACCACATGGGCGGAGTTTGGTTTCCATTCTTGGGGGGGCTAAAAAAAAATTTCCCTCGGCCCAAAAGATGATGATTTTTTAAGTCATCGATTTGAAATCTCATAAAAACCATACTATTTCCGCTGACACACCTTTTTTAGTCACCAAGTTTAAATAAAGTTTCATTAAAAAAGCAGTTTTCCGTAAACACCTTTTTTAGTCATCGAGTTGAGATCTCATAAAACCATACTATTTTTGAGGACACACCTTTTTTGTAATACAGTTTAACTAAGATCTCATATAATCCATACAATATGATAGTGTGGATACACCTTTTTTAAGTTGAGTAAATTGAAATTTCATAAAAAATACTTTGTTTCCGTAAACACCTTTTTTAGTCATCGAGTTTACCTGAGATCTCATAAAAGCCATACAATTTCTATAGATACATCTTTTTTAACCCTCGGAGGCTAACCTATAAAAAAATCACATATTGGATAACCTGGGGTATATTTTTCACCCCACACCATTATAGGCCTGTGATAGCCTATAATATTAGACCATGTTTAATCAAAAACGGCGCTTAATTCAAGTTTGGCATGGATTATACAATCCATGAAACCTAACTAAGTTAAAATATCAGCACAATCGTCGAGTCTACGGTAATCTATATACAAGTAACGCTTTGTTGCATGCTTTCCTCATACATTTAGGCTAGGTCTATGACATCATCGATATCAACATTTTCTGGCTCCGAAACATCATTACAATCAACAAACTCTACATTATCCTCATCACTATCATCATTTTCAATCCATTGATATCAATTCTTATATCAGTTTAGCGGCATTGGCTGCTGATAACCGTCGAAACCTCTTCAACACAAATGCATTACTAATAACAATGGCCATTGTCCGTCTTCAGTCACGTGACCGTGGATTAGATATAAAAATTCCCAAAAATGTGGAATTAAGCCAAAATCATCTATGAACAGATACACAAAAGTGTATGGCAGAATTTCAAAGCAGGAAAAAATCAGGGCAAATACTGACAGTGGGGTGAAAAAAACACCCCAGGTTAGCCTCCGAGGGTTAATCGTCGAGTTTAATTGAAATCTCATAAAAAATATTTTTTACCGTAAACACTTTTTTACAAATTTTTAGTGATCGTGTTTATCGTTTTTATCCTTAGACACCCGAAAATCGTTGATAATACTGGAATCAAAAAGATGTCCTTAGACACTCGAAAATCGTTGATAATAATAGAATCAAAATGATGTCCTTACACACCCAAAAATCGTTGATAATACTGGTATCGAAATGATGTCCTTACACACCCAAAAATCGTTGATAATACTGGAATCAAAATGATGTTCTTAGACACCCGAAAATCGTTGATTATATCGGCATCAAAATGATGTCCTTAGACCCCCAAAAATCGTTCATAATATTAAAATCAAAATGATATCCTTAGACACCCGAAAATTGTTGATAATACTGGATTCAAAAAGACGTCCTTAGACACCCGAAAATCGCATAAAATACTGGAACCATAATGATCTCCTTAGACACCTGAAAATCCTTGATAATATTAAAATCAAAATGATGACATTAAACACCTTGAAAATCCTTGATATTACTAAATTCAAAAAATATCCTTACACACCCACTTTAAGGATTGTGCGTGGCCGAGTGGGTTGTAGCCCGCTCGCCACGCCGGAGGCCCGGGTTTGATTCCCGGTCAGATATTAATTTCTCGTATCTTTACTGCGGGTGGCTCGGTCGCAATATAAACGTGGAGTGTGAGGTTGTACTCTGCCTCCGACACTAATCATCTTCGATATGAAACAGTGTCGTTAAGCCCGAATACAAAAACAACCCGAAAATCGTTGATAATACTGAAATCAATATGATATCTTTAGACACCCGAAAATCGTTGGTAAAACTGAAATCAAAATGATGTCCTCAGACACCCTAAAATGTTTGAAAATACTAAAAAAAATTTGATCTCCTTAGACACCCGAAAATCGTTGATAATAATAAAATCAAATTGACGACCTTAGACACCCGAAAATCGCCGATAATTTTGAAATCAAATGATGTCTTTACACACCCGAAATTCGTTTATAATATTAAAATCAAAAAGTTGCTTTGAGACACCCGAAAATCGTTGATAATACTGAAATCAAATGATGTCCTTAGACACCCGAAAATCATTGATAATACTTCACAGATCACAAGTCGCGGGCCAGGTCCCATGATCAAAGAGCAAATTCACAACTTTGAAGTTAAAAAAATGCTTAGAACTTCACCTCCAGGTGACAATACGGTAGTAATGTGATATAATATAATAGCCTACTAATAACTGATATCTACTTCCATCTTTTAGTTTGTCTCATTGTCCAAGATTTCATTCAGCCAACATGTTTTTGCGCATTAAGCGAGTTATACTATGATACTGCTACACATTGCCAGTCTTCGTTTTCACAGTCTTGATGTAGGGGGGGCTGGTGGCCAGCAGCTCACTGTCTGGGCCTTTTGCTCTTTTGTTGTCTCCGCAAATGTACCATTTTTACCCTTGGGAGTGCTTATTGATGCATGGTAAAGTCGGTGGATTCTTGGGGGGCTTAGCCCCCCCTAGCCCCTGATAAACTCCGCCCATGCCCTACCATCTCCCAGTCATGTATAAATGGTCAAAATCATCAAAGACTATAAAACGTATTTATAATGAGTACATGATTTAGGAAACAGGCATAGCCCATTCGCAATACTCATACACGACACTTTCCAAACAGGAGAGCCTAATATGATACACGTTGCCCTCCTTCTTTACCAAGATTTTGGACTGGCACTAGCAATGCATGTATTCAGCGTAAGGGACTTGGCGTGCAAATGTATGTCTAGCATTTAGCCGATATTGCCTCAAAATGGGAAGAATTAAAATCGGGGTCGTTCAATTATGTTAATTGATAAATTTATTCATTTATTTGGGATTAATTTCGCGATATTTTTTTCTCTCTTCAATTTCTTTCTTTCTGTCTAATGCTTCTCAATAGCGCCGAGCAAGATGTTGAATTTAAAGCCGAAAATAATTTATAATTATTTTAACAACCTAAAAGGAGGTGTTTAAGCATGGCAAATTATTGTGCACTTGTTACAGCGCTCCTTCAAGCTCCCGAATGCAGAGCGGACACTGCATCGGAGTTTCACACCGAAGCGCTGAGCAATTGTGAGTGAAAGACTTGCCCATGATCCCTACGCGGCGAGGTGGATTCGAACCTCGAAGCTTCAGGCTTCAAGGCAACGACGCCACCACTACACCACTGCGCCCCACAAACACACAACTTAGAGTCGAGGTAACCTGAAAAAGAGGAAAAAATTAAGACGCATAAAATCTACAATCGCTGACTCATAACCAGAAGCGACATGGCCGATGCAAAAACGAGCTCAGATCCGAATCTTGAATATCTTATCCCATCTCACGAACCCAAAAATGTTTTCACGGGTCCGACTAATTGCGCATCGGCCTCACCAATGACCGCGTATAAGATCCATTACCGTGTTGCAGCGTAGAGATGCCCATCTCTCTCTTTTGGCGTTTTCGCCTCATTTACCGTAATTTCGTCCAATCTTTCACAGCGTCTTGCTTCACAATAGAGACGCGATATTATCTATCTTCCGCTAGATGGCAGCTGTCACGTTTCATGCATATTCATAAATAGACTGATGAATGAATATGGAAATAATGTGTGTGTGTGTGTGTGTGTGTGAGTACACACGCACTCGCACGCTCACACGCACACACGCAAGCACACACACTCGCAAGCACACACGCACATATTATATAATATATTTTTTCGTTCTGCGTGGTTGGGCTCGGAGCGCCTCTGAGTAGTTTCTTGAAGGGCGCTGTATAAATGCTACGAATGAATGAATGAATGAATGAATGAATGAATGAATGAATGAATGAATGAATGAATAAATAAATAATACGCATGGGTAATATGCATATGAATATTACGGTATAAGCATGACAATATTACAGTGTTTTTTTAAATTAAATATTACACTATTATATGATTGTTATTTTCAACACACGATTAGCTCAGTTTTAGCAGTAAAGAAAAACTATTTCTATACATTCGTGTGTATCAATTATTAATTTATTATTATTATTATTATTATTATTATTATTATTATTATTATTATTATTATTATTATTATTATTATTATTATTATTATTATTATTATTATTATTATTATTATTATTATTATTATTATTATTATTATTATTATTATTATTATTATTATTATTATTATTATTATTATTATTATTATTATTATTATTATTATTATTATTATTATTATTATTATTATTATTATTATTATTATTATTATTATTATTATTATTATTATTATTATTATTATTATTATTATTATTATTATTATTATTATTATTATTATTATATCACGCGCATTTTTTTATCATCGTATATTAGATGGAGTTGTAATAGAATTTTTAACATTTGCCCTTGGGGTTTGATCACACCGTAAACTATATCTTTTATGCAAGTCCAAGATCCTGTCTACTTGTGTCTATCTGCCTGTCTGCATCTCTGTATGTATGTCTTTGTCTCTGTCTGTGTCTGTCTATCTGACTCTATTGCGAGAAGCAAAGACTTCTGGCGAAATAGAGCGTCGACCCTGGCCTAAAACCGAAACTCCCTGCGAGACATGTACGCGTGAAAGTAACAAGAGATATACACCGCGTCGCTGCGGAGAACGAAACAAAAGCAGAGAGAGACAGATAAGGACAGAGGGAGACAGACACAGACAGACAGCGTTTTTATCTTGGCTTCCTTTGCTAATTCGCTGTCTTACGTAACAAGAGACTTGTATAATAGGGCTACTACCAGAGCGAGAGACAGAGTGAGAGAGAAAGAGACATGGTGTGAGATAAGCACACTACGAAGAGAGAGACAGACAGACAGACAGACAGACAGACAGACAGACATGCAGACAAACAAACAGAGACAGAGAGACATACAGAATATGAGAAGAGGGAGGGATACAGAGAGTGAGAGAACACATAGAGTGGGAGAAATGCAGAAAAAGAGAGATTGGAAGACAGACTGAGGGCGACAGATAGTCAGAGACATACATGTAACTAGAGACAGTGACAGGTAAACAGACAGAGAGACAGAGACAGCGACGAAATGAAAAAAATCAGACAAAGACAGACAGAGACATAGAAACAGACACAGGGAGACACACATAGACACACGCAGGCAGAGAGAAAGAAAGACAGAGACACCTTTTTCCCAGTACGACACCTTTTGCAAGGAAAATCTTCTTCACCTCTAACTGCCTACCATAATATTATTATAACAACAATAACATGACGAATAGGCGCCCGTTTATGGCTGCCACTACGTTATTAATTATTCTTATTGCTAAGCTTTATTATTTCTTTAGTATTTTATTTTAAGTATTTGCCTTGTAACCTCGTGCTGCTTGTCACTTTGATCAAATTTGTCCTATTTCCAAACTAAACGAATACGGTATACATTTTATTTTACACACCTGTTTTAGTAAGATAGTTTCTTGATAAGTAAAGGAAGAATCACAACAATCAACATGACAATTATATAAAAAAAACCATCCCAACTAAATAGTATTATCAGCTCTTTCATGGTTGCTTTTATTCACCCGATTTAGAAAGAAATCCTGCTAATAAGTAGCAGAAGGGCACAATAAAACTAATGGAATTGTTCCTAACAGTTTGAAGGACACAGACGTGCGGCTGGATAAGTTGAAGTACTATTAATAGATATTGAATAGCATGATTAAAGGACAAAGAGGCAGGATGAGCGAGACAAAGACAGTATTAGACACAGAGAGATAGACAGACTGACGTAGACACACGCAGACAGAGAGACAAAGAGACAGACAGAGACAGAACGGCAGAAAAGTCGAGACATAAAACGACAGACAAACGCTAGACATAGATGAACAGTAAAAGGCAGACAGCAATACAGACAGACATACATATACATTGAGACTAGCAGAGAGAAAGATATATGCAGACAGAGACAAAACATACACATACACATTCAGACTAACAAAGACAAGAGAGAGACAGACTCACATACATCGACCTCTGAGCGACAGACATAGACCGAGGGAGAGACGGGACACACAGATAGAGACTGACGGAGACAGAGAGAGACAGACATAGAATGAGACACACAAAAATAAATACTTCCAACAGAGAGAGCCTGAAAGACAGACAGAAATACACACACATACACACATACACAGAGAGAGAGACAGAACAGACACCTACACAGAGACAGACAAACATACAGGTATATAGAAAGATAAACCACACGCAGACAGAGACAGACAGAGAGACAGCCAGAGACAGACATAGACAAAGAGGTAGAAAGGTCTAGACAAGAACAGACAGACAGACAGACACACCCAAACATACAGAGAGAGACAAAACAGACACACACAAATACACACAGACACACAGAGACAAACAGAAAGACATATAGAAAAATAAACCAACCTCTGACAGTTAGTCTCATTCTGTATCTCGGTGGTTTATTGAAGAATTCAATATCAAATCTTCTCGTAGCAGCAAACGGTTCCTGAACGACACCAGCCATGTTTATTCTCGTCTTCTCCTCCCTTTGAATCTTCTCCCAGATCGTCGGATTCTCGAAAACCATGAACGCTTCCATGTGGAACTCGCAGTCGAGGGATAGCTTCCCTCCGGATGTCACGTGGTAGGTCTGGTCACGTGACAGCATCGAGATGGAGGGAGAGACGATGGCGGAGTCTGGAAACAGAGAAGTGGAAGAGTTTTTAGGCAGGGCTTTTTTAACGTGCAGTTGCACACAAAATGTGCACTTGTAGAAGCACTTATTCTTTCTTTCTTTAGGTTAGCTGCCTCTCGGCAGGTCCAGATTCCCAACGACGCCACTCTTCTCGATGTTGTGCTTTTTCGTTGAGTTTTCCATATCCATCCTCCATCATCCAGTCCAAGAACTTTTCCCTAGGTCTTCCTCTTCCCTTTTCCCCTCCATTTTGCCCTCCACTATGTCTCTTTGCAAGGAGTTGCCTCTCAATACATGTTCTATCCAGTTCTTCTGCCTTATTCTAATTGTATTCATCAAGGATCTTTCCTCTTCCACCTTGAGGTGCGAAGCATTTCTGTGCAGTAAAAACTAGCAAAAAGTAATTTATCATTAAGGATGGGAAAGGAAAGAAAGAGTTCTGCACATGGGCGGAGTTTATCAGGGGCTAGGGGGTCTAAGCCCCCCAAGAAGGCCCAGATTCAGATTTTTTACCATGAAAATGGTATCTTTTTCCGGGTTTAGCCTATTCCCAAGTAAGCATTAGCCCCCCCCTCCAAGAACGGAAGCTCAAACTGCGCCCATGGTTCTGCAGTTCTAAAAATCTCCCTAATTAAAAACAGCCTTGCAATGGATAGATGAAAATATTTTCGGAAGTCTAATAGGTGTATAATATCGGAGAAGAATAATTGTAGAGGTTGAAAGGTGCAGAAATGGAGAAGTGAAAAGGTGGAATGGTGAGAATGTGGAGGGAAGAAGAGGTGGAGAAGTCGTGAGAAGGTGGAGAGGATTGGATATGAGTGGCAAGAAAGCAAATTAAGGCAATTACATGACACTGGATCGGTTTACAAGTCGGAAATGCACGAAAGTCACGACTCACCGCTGGGACTTGATTCGAGTCTGGGGAGATAAGATAGGAAAGGGCAAGCCTATTATACTGCCGTGCTAAGCAAAAAGACAGTAACTCAAAAAAGACGATTTTGCGTAAAACGATAAAGAAGAAATCGGTTTAAATCAACCAGAAATAAAGCTAGAATCTTTCTGAATTTTTGCAAGCAGTTATATATAAACTACTGAATTTTGAAACTAAACTAGTTTTTTGTGAAATTTGTGTAAAAATTGTATAAAAATGAGATACTGCTTTTTTGCTTAGTATCGAAGAATTGAACATCGGTTTGATGCTAAGCAAGAAAGCAGTAACTCATCGTATGGTAGAGCGGGCTGGTGAAAAATAATTGTTCTCTTTGCGATGCAAGAATGAAATTTGGTATGTACGACGAACATGTCCTAAGAAAAATATTTTGCTATAGGGCCATTGCAGATTTGCCCTCTGGCCCCAATGGCAGCCATTTTCCAAAATGGCCGACAGATATACATATTTCTAAATATCTCGGCTTCTATTTCACTTAGAAGTGTCATCTTAGTGTCTAATCATACATATTTAGGAACGATTATTCCAATAGTGCCATCTAAAACCAACTCTGGCTTCAACGGCGGCCATTTTTCAAAATGGCCGACCAAAATCGTGATTTTTTAATATCTCAGCATTAAATCCACTTAGAATCATCATCTTGGTGCCTAAATATACATATTTAGGGACAAAGATTTCAACGGGGCCACCCAAAACTTCATCTGGCCTCATTGGCGGTCATTTTCAAAATGGCCGTCTAAAATGTGAATTTTGCAAATCCCTCTTTTGGGGTCGGCCATTGTGAAAACTGGTGGTCATTGAGGTCACTGGAAACTATGTGATGGCCCTATTGAGATCCCTGACTGAAATGTGCATGTTTTGACACCAAGATGACAATTCCAAGTGAACTGAAAGCCAAGATATTGACAAATCTCCCTTTTTGGGTCCGCCATTTTGGAAAATGGCCGCCATTGAGGCCATGGGAAACTTTGTGATGGCCCTATTGGGATCCTTGACCTGAGATGTTTATGTTTTGACACCAAGATGACGATTCTAAGTTAATTGAAAGCCGTGATATTGACAAATCCTTCTTGTTGGGTCGGCCATTTTGGAAAATGGCCGCCATTGAGGCCATTGGGAAAATTTGGATGGCTCCACTGGAATCCGTGACCCTGAATGTGTATGTTTTGACACCAAGATGACGATTCTAAGTGAATTGTAAGCTGAGAAATTGAAAAATCCATATTTTGAACGCCATTTTGGAAAATGGCCGCCATTCAGACCCATGGAGAAACTTTTAGTTGACCCTATTGAACTCCTTGACCTTGAATGTGTATGTTTTGACACTAAGATGACGATTCTAGGTGATTTGAAAGCCGATATATTGAAATACCTGTAAATCGGTCGGACTTGAATATACATGGAATACTAAGCAAGAAGACAGTAACTCAAGTTACTGCTTTTCTGCTTAGCACGACGACCCAATTTTGAGATACTGTTAATTTCGTTTCCGTTTTTTCCATGTTCCCGGACCGATACCGTTTCCTTGCTTCCAGATATGATAGAACATGTTGTCAGGATGTGAAAACAAGTGCTAACTCAAAAACGGAAAAACTTGAGTTACTGTCTTTTTGCTTAGCACGGCAGTATATAAGGCGGGGTCTAGATTCTATATGGTAATGCATGGTGAGTTGAGCTAGATGATGTGTGTTACAGTAGGCATGGCTTGAGGGTATGATAGCCATGGGCGGAAACCTAGGGGGGACAGAGGGAACGGTCCCTCCCAATAAAAGTGTTGGGGAACGGCCCATGCATTGGTCCCCCCTCTAAATTGTTGAGCGTCAAGACCCCAAAAAGGCATAGAAAAATTTGGGCTGCGAAAATAGACATTTTTCTAGACTTTTTTGGTTAAAATATGTTTTTCTTGCTTTTTTTTAGGTGAGATGACTAAAAAATTGTTAACAACTTTTTTGGGCGGTGAAAGCAGGAAATTTTTGCGTGGGAAAAGGTCGTCAGAAATTTTTTCGTTCGTCAAAAAATTTCGCGTCTTTCCTTCGGCCACTCGTTCGCCCCCCCCCCTCAAATCTCCGCCCAAGTCTCCGCCCATGCTGATAGCGTTTTCTAAGGCATGGCAATATAATGCATGACTATGGAAGGATAAGGATGTTCAATGCATCATAAAATTATGGTAAAGGTTGTGTTGGTAATTTCGGGAGGGAAGCTGTATAAACTAAGATATTGTGAATGGGCATGAGATGGGATAAGCGTGGTCCAGAGATAAGATAGGAAAGGGCAAGCTTAGCTATAAGGCGGGGTATAGGTTCTATCTGGCAATGCATGGTGAGTTATGGTAAATGATGTGTGTTACAGTAGGCATGGCTTGTGGGTATGATAGCCATGGACGGAAACCTAGGGGGGCCAGAGGGGACGGTTCCCCAATAAAAGTTTTGGGGGAAGGCCCATGCATTGGTCCCCACTCCCAATCGTTGAGCGTCAAGACCCCAAAAAAGGCATAGAAAAATTTGGGCTGCGAAAATTAACATTTTTCTAGACTTTTTGGTTAAAATATGGGGGTTTTTTTGATGCGAGATGACTAAAAAAAGGTCATCAACTTTTTGGGCGGTGAAAGCAGGAAATTTTTTCGTGGAAAAGGTCGTCAGAAATTTTTTCGTCCGTCATAAAATCTCGCGTCTTTCCTTCGGCCACTCGTTCGTCCCCCCACCCCAAATCTCCGCCCAAGTCTCCGCCCATGCTGGTAGCGTTTTCTAAGGCATGGCAATATAATGTATGACTATGGAAGGATAAGGATGTTCAATGCATCATAAAATTATGGTAAAGGTTGTGTTGGTAATTTCGGGAGGGAAGCTGTATAAACTAAAATATTGTCATGGGCGGAGTTTATCAGGGGCTAGGGGGAGCTAAGCCCCTCCATGAAGGCCCAAGTTCAACTTTTTTTCCATGAAAATGGTATCCTTTTTGGTGGTTACCCCCCCCCCCCCCCCAATAAGGCTTAGACTCGGGGTTAGCCCTCCCAAGAACGGAAACCAAACTCCGCTCATGGGTATTGTGATTGGGCATGGGATGGGATAAGCTTGGTTCAGTGTTGTACGAAGAGCTTGGGTCAGTTAGAACACGATACAGTCAGCCAGAAATAATAAGTATTATGGATTGTATTTCGAAACTAATGGATTCCTTTAAACATGAACTCATAATATCTATGAAAACCATACTACACATCAATTTCTATAATAACACACTTGAATCGTGCGCTAGAAGAAAAACACAATCTTTGATATGCGCATTCTTTCGTTTCGTGACTAGTGTCACGTTTTCACAGGACTAAATGTGTAATTTGACAAATAATAATAATTGCAATAATCATTATAACGCGTCATATCGGCGATAAAAGGGTGTCGTGTTGGTTCCACAGCTTATACTAAGGATCGTTTGGCGGCGTTACAGTAACTAGAGAAGGTTTTCTTTAATTAGCTGTCTTTCTCAGTCTCACATTCGCCGATTTCTATAGCGCCCGATGTGATTTATTCTTAAAAGACCAGACAGGGGAAGATCAGTACATGATTGATCGATTCCATCCGCGCCACTGTATCACTACGCGCCAACCGGACGGATTTTATATCCATCCGCGGCCGCTGTCCGGACTTCATAAACTTCATTACTGGAGTCAAGTGATATTTGCTCTTTGCTCGTCGGCAATTGGGAGGATTGCATTGAGTCGCGCGGAGGAATATCAGCCGGGACTATTTTCCGGGCGAGTGGATACCGATGCGGCGACCCGGGGAACCGGTTTAAGCCGGATTTTTTCTCTCTCATTTTCTCGACGAATTGGAGAGATTGTGTTAAAATGGGAGTGAAGTGGAGTGTTTGAAGGTTGTGCTCCGTAAGAGGATTGAAATGTGTTCAGAAATTTTCAAAATAGTTTTAAAAATTTGGTAATTTTAAAATTTTTTGATTTGTATGCTAATAATTTCGATTTTTCGTTTACTTTTTCGTATTTCGTTCTTTGCCATAAGATGATGGATATGATTCCGTATTTTAAGCTAAAGAAATATATATAGCCATTTGAAAACCCTAAAAGAAGGTGTATAAAAATTCAAATATCCTGGTTTGCTCAGGAATATTATTTAATGAACATCATTGTCTTGGACATGTGAAACTTGTTTTAAAAAATGACGAATAGTTGTAAAAAAATCCCCAACAACGACAACGGTTGAATTAGACATTGATTTGCTATAATTTAATTTTATTTAAAATTTAATTATTAAGGACACAATTAATTGTGTATGAACCTTGAAAATAAAGACGATAAATTATAATTATTACCAAAATAGCCACTGCGACTGGTAATATACTACTGTTGTTGTTGTTTTAATAATTATAATCATCATCGTCGTTGTCGTCGTCGTCGTCATCATCATCATCATCATCATCATCATCATCATCATCATCATCATCATCATCATCATCATCATCATCATCATCATCATCATCATCATCATCATCATCATCATCATCATCATCATCATCATCATCATCATCATCATCATCATCATCATCATCATCATCATCATCATCATCATCATCATCATCATCATCATCATCATCATCATCATCATCATCATCATCATCATCATCATCATCATCATCATCATCATCATCATCATCATCATCATCATCATCATAAACATTAACAATCGGATATATAGAAACTTTATAGCGCCTTTTATTGAAACGTCACTTCACACACAGACTATAGTTATTGTTGCGGTATAAATAGAACTCCTACTTCGTTCTGCGGCTTTGGTCAAACAAGCGACGTAGAGAAGAAGAAAATTCACAGTTGCTATCATCTCGTTCTTCGAAGGACTGGACCGGTGAGGTTCTTGCGGGTGCATGACCGTGAACTTGACCTTGACTGTTCCTTCAACTTTAACGTGGCAACTTGTCCTTAGAATCGAGGTTGGGTGGAGTTGAAGGATGTTTTCACTGAAGCGATGTCGTGGAGCTTCTGCAATTATAGCCATCACTGTTACAGTAAACGTAATGAATTATTATCGTTACATTGCTGAATAAAAAAAATAATATATAAGTTGGACACCTCTTTTAAGGATTAAAAGTACATACAATTATAAATTAACTGTCATATTTTATATTGACAGATTGGGTCGATCGTGCATTCAAACAATCAATAATAACCTTCGGCTATAAATTATCTTTATTATTGGTGATTTTTACATAGCGTAACTTAGAGATAACTACCCAGAAGCGCTCCCAGTATAGCAACGATTATATGAGGCAGTTTTAAGCGACACAGGAACATAGTGGTGTGACCTCTAGGCATAAGGCAGAGTGCAACAGGGTTCTAGATACAGCCACTGAGATAGAACGCCGCTGCACAATAGTAATACGTCAGTGAGGGGGGCCAAGAAGTGATGTGCCAACTAGCGCTTTCACTGTCATCAGACTCCTTTCTTGACGTCATATCCTCATTAGTGTAAAACCGGATTGTTACATGATGAATGAATGGACGAATGAATGAATGTATGAATGGATGGATGAATGAATAAATGAACGAATGAATGAATGAATGAATGAATTAATTAATGCATTTTGAATAGTAATTTCGACGCAGTCAGCAGGTTTCCATTTCGGCGCAGAGAAGTAATGACCAAGGATAGAGCATTGATTACTCTATCAAACTCATCCACTTCCTGGGATTTCCCACCTCCGTCGATACAGTGGTTATGCATGTGTGGCTATTATTGCTATTTTTTAATCAAATAACAGCGGAGGAAAGGGGGGTTGAGTGTGACCACTTGGTGTCGTATGTGGCAAGTATCAGTTTTGAATTTGAGTTTCTTTCAGACACCTTTTAAACAGATATTTCCATTTCTATAAATAACTAGTAATTTGATTGTTGTGGATTCTGTCTGTAATTGACAAGTCTATGCAGTTTGCAATCTTGCAACGGAGCAAAGTCTTATTCAGGGTAAACAAACTGAAACATTGTTGACAGGTGCCAGTCAGATATCTGTACAAAGCGGGGAGGGCGACACTCACTAGTCATATTTATCCTAATTAGGAGGCGATAACGCGTAAATTCTTATAACGATTGATCAATTGAATGAAAAAATGAATGAATGAATTTGTTTGTTTGCATGTGAACTTGCTATAGCGCCCCCTCAAGCTCTCTATCTACACAGAGGCGCTCCCGAATGCAGCGCGGACACTGCATGCGAGTTTCACGCTGAAGCGCTGAACAATTGCGAGGGAAAGACTTTCCCAAAGTCCCTACGCGTCGATTTGAGGTGGATTCGAACCTGCAACCCTTCGACTGCAAGGCAACGAACATACTTCACCTCCGCGCCCGATGAATGAATAATGCTTTTTGAATAGTAAGGATTTAGATAGTAGTAAGGACTTAGATTAATAATACGGGCCATTCAATTTCAACCAAGTCATAAGAATTAAGCCCTATCGTTTGCGAGCAGTAATGACTAAGGACGGGGAAATGACTAATTATAGGTCTATCACTTTCATCCGCTCTCTGGGATCTTCCACCCAGGTCTAAACAGGGATCACTGTAGCAAATATTTTGCAAGTAATATCTGCGAAAGAAGAATAATCAAGTACATCCATTTGGGGTTTCATATGTGTCAATTTAGTTCCAAGGTTTTGCGTTTGTTTTAGATACCTTTTAAACCGATGTCAACTTTGCAATAAATCGTCTGACCATTTATTGTTTTTGTGTGTTATATCGAGTAGGGCAATTTGAAACATCGCACTAGAACAAAGTCGTATTCAGGCTAATTAAGTGGCCTGGTGCCAGACAGATGAATGTATGAAAGAGGAGGGCGACAATTATCATATTCAATCAATTTCTGAACATTATTTGCTGATATTAATGCGGGAATTATCTGACAAAAATTGTATGCTTTTACTAAGACAGTTTTTAAATAATGAAATTTACGTGATAATAATGGAAGTTCAGGGCATCCAATGTTTCAACTGATGGCAAACGAAGGCCTTAATCAGATCAATATCCACCCCTGTCGAAACTGTGATTAGAGCAGTAGATATTTTGCAAGGAATGTTTGCTGAAAGGATGGTAATAATGTGACAAAACGGGTCAAATGTACTTCACAGATATGGCATGTTAAACGCCAGTTACTTTTAAAAATTCATGATGTTAATCCTAAAGCCGGTGTTCAAGACAAACAGTTCTTTCGCCGCACTCATCAATGCAAATAATGTTTGTGTGGCAAAACGGGTCGGATGCAGCAATTAACATATCTTAAGTTTTGCGCGGTAGTACAGGGGCCGTTCGATGTTTGTTTGTATGTGCACTTGTTATAGCGCCCCTTCAAGCTCTCGCTACTCAGAGGTGCTCCCGAATGCAGAGCGAACACTGCACCGGAGTTTCACGCCGAAGCGCTGAGCAATTGCGAGTGAAGGGCTTTCCCAAGGTCCTTACGCGGAGGCAATGTGAGGTTGATTCGAACCTGCAACCCTGCAACTGCAAGGTGACGAACATAATCACTACACATAGCCCCAACTTTCTTTGAGCCGGAAGGTTACGGGTTCGAATCCACCTCAAAGCACTGCCGGATTGGGACCCTCGGCGAGTCCTTTGTTCGCAATTGCTCATTCGCTCCTGCGTGAAACTACGATTCAGTGTCGGGCCTGTATTTGGGAATATTAATGTTGAGAAGCGTAACGCTAGAGTTCATACATACACAAGGTGGTAAGTTTGTTTTAGAAACCCTTTATATTTGAATATCTGTATCTATAAATAGTTGCCTCATTAATTTCTTATTAATTAGTCCCCTTGTGGTCCACCGGATTACTGTAATAATTAGAAACTTCTTCCAAAGATATCAACCGATTGAGCTCCAAAAGCAAACATTAATATTGCATTGTATTTAAACATTTATAAAGCGCCTCTAGTAAGGTTGACAGTTCAGAGGCGCTCCCAGTGCGCAAGGCCCCGCGAGAAGAAGCAGGTTTTGAGAAGAGACAAAGCAGAAGAAAGACTGCCAGACAGAAGTGTAGAGCGAACAGAAGGAGAAAGAGCATTCCAAAGAGAAGGACCAATTGAGACAAATGATCGAGACTGAGCCATAGCAGCTCTAGCGAGTTAATTAGGTTTCTATATAATAGAGAATACAGGTCATAAGACAGAGAGTGAGACAGAGGATTTCGAAGAAGTTTACAGTGTACCGAGAAAATGTTTAAAATTCGTATAATTGCATACGCATCGATACGTAGCCTATACGAAAATACGTATTAGCGTTCAGATAATAAATGTAGATACATGCTGACAACACTATAATAATTATACTGCTGATGTTTTATACTTACAGCTTCTTATTGTGCAAGCAAACGATTTAATTATGTGTGGGGAAATCGGAGTTAATCATGGCGTGTTGAACACCAGCTATTTTTATAATAACAGTGTTAATCTAAATAATGGTATCCAAGACAAACCGCTCATTCACCGCACTACTCATTCCTCAATGCGAAGCCTATCGAAATCGTTATCGTCAAATCCCAATTTATAAGGCGTCACTCGTAAGCCATGCGCAGAGCACCAGCTTAATCACGAGCGCTGTGTCTAGTCAGACTGATATTGCTAGAGACACCCAGATGGGCGTGTATATAATTATAGTAAATTTATTCATATTGTGATTTGATTTGTGCATTTCATTATATAGCGATTAATACTTCAATGTAATAAAATTATGCTTAAAGGCATATTGCGAATTTCAAAGAAAATTGTCACTTGCTTACTTAGTCTACTGGCATTTCCATTGAAATAAATTATGCGGCTCCTATGTTTGCAACAAAACGGACTTTGAGTAATATACCCATAGTTAATTCTCACCCTCTTTTATATCAATTTTATTTTACTTAAAAAGGTGTGGAAAACAAACAGCTTTCAAATTATTAATCGAAGTGGTGCATGACGTTTTGGCGTCGCCGTTTTGGGCACCGGTTGTTTTTTTCTTCAAGGTTGGTACCCAACAATCCGACTTATATTAATTGGTAAGAATCATTTTCATCAATCCAGCTTCCATCGGAGCAAGAATTATTTTATCCATATGACTTCTGTTTGAATAATATACCACCAAAACAAATCCTGTTAAATCGATAATCTTTATCAGTCCATTTACATGCAAAGTTAAATAATTATCATCAATCCAACTTCTATTTTACCATGAAGTTTTTAACAATCGAAATTTGATTTTCACTGTATATGAAATTTTCACGTACTATTTTGAAGAGGCCCGTTTCTTTCTATTTAGGCAGGAAAAGTCCATTCGTCCAGCTTCTATTGAAGCAAGGACTTAGTTTCATCCAGCTTCCATTGATAGGGACAGTATTTCCATAAATACACTTAGGCCAATAATTTGTTTTATCAATCCAACTTCCATTTATGCAAGCACTTATTATCGGCAACATGCTTCGAAGTGATTGGCGAGGCGCAGAAAACTCAAGCGGTGACGTGTTATAATAGGTTTCGCCGAAATATTAAAAAAGCCGCCAACTTTGGTTGACATAAAGACTTTGGTCTTTAGAAACGAAACAATAAATTTCAAACATACTGCATTGTGTCAATAAAGTAAAACCAAGATTATTTCAACTTTTTCAAAAACATTTTGCCATCGACACCCTTTTACGCTCTATTTGACGCGTTATAATGTGTAGCGGACATTTATCGCCAATCAATATTACAAAAGATTATAATAATTTGTTGCATGTTTGAATTCACCTCAAATCGCATCGTATGGACCTTGAGCAAGGCCTTCACTAGCTATTGCGCATGCGCTTTGGCGTGAAACTCCGATTATGTGTCCGCGCTGTAGTCTATTACGCCCATCCGCTCCCCGGGCCCTGGGATCTTCCACCCTGGTCGAAAATTTGATTAGGGCTGACGATATTTTGAGGTGGTATAATTATGACAATAACATTATTAGTCCAAAGATGTGCGTATGACTGTTTGTAACACCTTTAACGTGAAATATTTATTTCTATAAAATTACGTAATTGGGATTTGTCTAATTAGACTAAGTGACATAGAATCGAATCTATAATAGGTATCGTACGTAACTATTCATTCATTCAATTAATTATTTTATTGCAAATAAGATAGCGCTTTTCAAGAGGATACTCAGATGCGCTCCCAGCTCCAGCACCTAAAAACCAGTTTTGAGTTTAATAAAATAGTCAAAATCGTCATCATAATCTCCAACTTTTTTCTTGATCGCCACTCAAGTGCCAAATGTTATAGGGTGGGCGGCGTTTTGGTTGAGATCTGGAAGATCAAAGTAAAAGTTCCAAAAGGAGCGAGTCTCAGATAGCTAGAAACACATAAATGATTGAGCTTATAAACCTATTAGACTTAGTCTACTGCTTATGTAGTTTCGACGGAAAGCATTATGCTAGGTTTCTCTGACTACCTTTAATTTGAGACATCGCATGTTGAACGGCAGCTATTTTTATAATACTTGTTTTAAACTTAAAAACGGTGTTTAAAACAAACCGCTGTTTCGCCCCGCTATTCAATGCCTATCGTCAACTCCAGATTTCTAAAGCGTCACTCGAAAGCCTAAAGCAAGCGCTTACTCACGAGCGCTGTGTCTAGTCAGAAGGGTTGTCTAAAAGAATTATAATCCGAAGGAGGTCGTAGTTCAGTTACCATCAGAGGTTGGAGAGCAGCTGGCGTGTAAGGGGGGGGGGCGTTTAGGTCGAGAATTTAAAGCTTGATGCTCAGGTTAGTCTTGGTAAGAGTTCATAAAGAGGTGAGACATATTATAGTTAGAGACACCTTGGGAGGGTGGACCTGCTAGATATAACGCTAGTATTTTAATAAATTTATTCTACTTGTGATTTCATTTGTGTCATTACCAACTATTACTTCGATGTATTATAATGATGATGCTCTATACCCCATTGCGCATTTCAATTGCAGCAATAACGAAAATTCTCACTGTCATTTTCAAATGATAAGTTATTCGGTTCCTATTTCTTTTTCGACTTTACGATTCCATCATTTAAATTAAAATCATCATACGCCACTTACTTATATACCAAATTTATATCCATTAAAAAGGTGTTGAAGACAAACTGCTTTTAATTGAATCAATACGTTTTAGCGTCGCCGTTATAAGCACCGGTTGTTTTCTTTTCCACGGTTGGTACACGGCAATCCGACTTCGATTTATTGGCTAGAATCATTTTCATCAATCCAGCTTTCATCTTAGCAACAATTATTTTATCAATATAACTTATATTTAAGTAATATACCACCAAAACAAAATAATACTGTATAATCGAAAATATTTATCAATCCATTTATATTTAAGGATAAAATAATTTTCAGCAATCCAACTTCTAATATTTTAACCAAGAAGTTTATCATCAAAAATGAATTTTTCGCTTAGAATTAATTTCTATTTAGGCAGAAAGAATTCTATTTATCCAGCCTCTATTGAATCAAGGACTTAGTTTCATAGAGCTTCCATTGATAGGGACAGTTATTTCCAAAAACCCACTTAGGCCAATAATTTGTTTTACCAATCCAACTTCCATAAACTTTATGCAAACACTTATTTTCGGCAACATGCTTCGAAGTGATTGGCGAGGCGCAGAAAACTCAAGCGGTGACGTGTTATAATAGGTTTCGCCGAAATATTTAAAAAGCCGCCAACCAAAGTCTTTAGAAACTAAACAATAAATTTCAAACATAGGGCCTACTGCAGTGTGTCAATAAAGTAACACCAAGATTATTACAACATTTTTGAAACATTTTGCCATCGTCAAACCTTTTATCGCTCGATATGACGCGTTATAATGTGTAGCGGACATTTATCGCCAATCAATATTACGAAAGATTATAATTGTTTTGATGCATGCTTGAATTCACCTCAAATCGCATCGTATGGAGCTTGAGCAAGTCCTTCACTAGCTATTGCGCATGCGCTCTGGCGTGAAACTCCGATTAATATGTGTCCGCGCTGTAGTCTATTACACCCATCCGCTCCCCGGGCCCTGGGATCTTCTACCCTGGTCGAAACCTTGATTAGAACTGATGATAGTTGAGGTGGTATATGACAATAATATTATTATTATTAAAAGGAGCGAGTCTTAGATAGCTAGAAACACATAAATGATTGAGCTTATGAACCTATTAGACTTAGTCTACTGCTTATGTAGTTTCGACGGAAAGCATTATGCTCAGTTTCTCTGACTGCCTGTATTTGAGACTTCGCATGTTTAACGCCAGCTACCTTTATAATAGTTGATTTAAACTTTAAAACGGTGTTTAAGACAAACCGCTGTTTCACCGCACTATTGAATGCCTATCGTAATCGCTATCGTCAACTCCAGATCTCTAAAGCGTCACTCAAAAGCCTAGCGCTTACTCACGAGCGCTGTGTCTAGTCAGAAGGGTTGTCCAAAAGAATAACCTGAAGGAAAGTTACCATCAGAATGATCAGAGGTTTCACAGCAGCTGGTGTGTAGGGCGGGTGGCGTTTAGGTCAAGAATTTAAAGCTAGGTAAAAGTTTCTAAAAGTTTGGACATAGTTAGAGACACCTTGGGAGGTTAGGCAGGTTTACCTGCTAGCGATAACATTTAAAAACTGTTCGGTTTGGCCTTACTGGAGTCGGGAACGCCTCTGAGTAGTTTCATTTAAAAGCGTTATATAAATACTTGAATGAATGAATGAATAACGCTGGTATTTTAATAAATTTATTCTACTTGTGATTTCATTTCTTTCGTTACCAACTATAATTACTTCGATGTATTAAAATGATGAATTGATGATGCTTTATGCCATATTGCGCATTTCAATTGCAGCAATAACGAAACTTTTCACTTAGTCTACTCGCATTTCAAAGGATAAACAATTATTATTCTGATCCCATGTCTGCTGCAGCGAAACGACTTTACGGTACCGTCAATTAAATTAAAATCAACATGCGCCACTTACTCATATACCAAGTTATGTATCGATTAAAATGGTGTCAAAGACAAACATCTCTCAATTGAATCGAAATGGTGCATGACGTTTTAGCGTCGCCGTTATGGGCACGGTTGTTTTCTTTTTCATGGTTGGTACACGGCAATCCGACTTCGATTTATTGGCGAGAATCATTTTCATCAATTTAGCTTAGCAACAATTATTTTTATCAATATAACTTCTATTTAAATAATATACCACCAAAACAAATCCTGTTAAATCGAGAATATTTATCAATCCGTTTCTATTTAAGATAAAATAATTTTCATGAATCCAAAATGTCATAATTAGTTAATAGATATATATAAAAAAAGTAACATTGGACATTTATTAATGATATACGGACCACTCAGCTCAACGGTGTTCTTCTCGCCGGTGAAAACTGAAAAGTAATGACTAAGGACAGAGAATGGATTACTCTATTATACCATGCGTTTCTAGAGCCCTGGGATCTCCACCCTGGTCGAAACCTTGATTAGAGCAGGCGACATTATTTTGTGGTCGTATGTAGCAATAATAATAAATTAGTCCAAAGTTGTATTTACGTTTGAAACACCTTTAACATAAAATATTCGTGTTTATAAATAGAAGTATTTTGGATTTTCTGATATGACTCGTTTATTTGGTGTCGACTTCATAACCATGATACGTAATTATTTATTCATTCATTTAATTATTTAGATGCAGAATTAATATAGTGCTTTTCAAGAGGCTACTCAGATGCGCTCACGGCTCTAGCACATAAAAGGCACATTTTTGAGTTTAATAAAATGATCATGATCAACATTGTAATCTCCAAATTCATTGATCGCCACTCAAATGCCAATCGGTGCAGGGCGCAAGCTTATTCATAAGCGCTGTGTCTAGTCAGAAGGGTTGTCCAAACGAGTAATTCGACGGAGGTCAATGTCAAGTTACCTGAGGATCAGATATGGCAGAGTAACTATTAGGGTGGATGGCATTTAGGTTGAGAATCGGAAGATCATGTGAGTCGAATTCCTAAAAGAGCAAGTCTTAGATAGCTAGAAACACATAGAATGGTTGGGCATAAGTCTCATAAGTCTCATGCGTAATAATTATTGCCTAACAGGCCAAGCTCCAATCTATCTTATGGAACTCTGTATACCTGTGCTATCCATTTCAGGCCGTAGATTCCTTCGCTCTGCAACTCATGGTGACCTGGTTGTTCCTATGGCTCGATCTTCCACAGTGCTGCATAGAAGTTTTGCTATATTGGTCCGTCCGTCTTTCTGGAATAAGTTACCCATTAGTCTCCGTAATGAACTTCTTTGTCTTTCTTTGCACCTTTTCCGCAAGCGTTTGAAAACCATTCTCTTTGATTATGGTTTGGTGTCCGATCGGGGGCGCCTCTGAGGAGTTCTCTTGAAGTGACGCTATATATATGCTCGATTACAATTAAAACAAGTCTGCTTTACTTAGTCTACTACTTATGTAGTTTCGACGGAAAGCATTATTCTCAGTTTATCTGATTGAGACGAGATTATCACAATACACACACTGTTTCGATCGCCACCATTTTTTATAACAAATTTAAAATACTTAAAAAGGTGTCGAAGACATGTACATGTACTTTGAGGCGAAGTAATTACCTGCGGAAATAAAACTTCTGGAGGTGGTGATCATAAACGAGAATCACGATCAAAATCGTTTCAAGATTGCATTATTCGCTTACAAAGATCTTCAACATCAAGGACTTTTTTCTGTACACCTTCTCCTGCATGCATCCTCATATTTAATAATTAATCGACGGGATTCATATAATGGGCTGTTAGAGGGCCATAGTGTAGGAATTACAAATTCAGGAGTTTCATTCGTCAGAAGTGCAACCGTTTCTCGAACTCCTTGCGTTGGAAACCATCTTGCAGGAAAATGTAAAATTAAGAGAGTTCCCGAATTTCAGGTAGGCCTTCCACTAATGAAACTTCTCTGTATGCCTAGTATTGGCCTTTGATTTTTACTCTCGGTTGAACAAAGTGAATTGACGTGCGCCTCCAGAGAAGAAATACCGACCGACACCATCAGAGATTTGCATGTGCGTAAAAGGCGGTCGGCTGCAATATCTCTCTTTCGAGTTCCAACTGCTACATTTTTGGTATTGCTACGAGAAGCAACTTTGAATAATTTTTCGTCCGTGAAATGTACTAGGCAGGCTGGGTAGCGACCCAACAAAAGGTGACTGCAAGCTTGCAACGATCTTGACCGTGCAGCGAATTATTGACTCGGCGGTGCGTGAATGGCGCAAGCGACTTCGCGCATGCGCATGCGTAGAAGCTAAAGGCGTGCAGTGAATTGTAAAAACTTTAATTTTTTTACATTGCTTGCTACTTAGCTATAATTTTCCTGAATTTCATTGACATTGTTTGAAAAATGTTAAAATAATAACGATTTTTCTAGGGGGCTCCTTTTTTATGCCTCACGGAGTAGATTACTTTGACGTTTAACATAATTATACATGTATGTATTAACCCTTGCCTAAACTGAGGATACAAACCTTTTCGATCTCCACCGACTTTTATTAAATATTTAAGATAGTGAAAAAGGTGTCGAAGAAAGATCGCTGTAATTTAAAACGAAATAATTGCCGACGCAAAATTAACTTTTGAAGGAGGTGGTCATGAACGAGAATCGTGGGGGATCATTTTTCGAGAAACGTACTAAAACATTAAAGATGTCGCCACCGACTTTATTATAAGCTTATGTTCAATGATTTGGAATCGGAAGGTTACGGGTTCGAGCTTCGAATCCACCTCAAGCCGACTTCGCGTGGAGACCCTGAGCGAGTCCTTCGTTCGCAATAGCGCATGCTCCTCGGCGTGGAACTCCGATTCAGTGTTCGCGTTGTAGTTGGGAGCGCCTCTGAGTTTAAAATGTTGAGGAGCGCGTTAGCAAGTGCTCTTACATACATGAAGTTATAAGTTTGATTTAGACACCTTCTAAAATGAATTATTTGTGGCTATAAATAAAAGTTCCTTTAATGTTTTGATAGTCAATTAGTAATGCCTGGCCACTAATTACATGTATTAGTAACTTCTTCGAAAGGTATATCAACCGAAAGCAAAGAATAATTATTATTGTAAACATGTATAATGCGTCTTTAGTAGGGTGAACCGTTCAGAGGCGCTCCCAGTACGCACGGCATCGTTTTTGTAGTTTATTATTGCAAAAACGCAGAATGTGGATAAACAATGCATTAGTATTGAATATAACTGTAAAAACTATCAAAACCTGTAATGTGAAACAGCGAAAACAAAAAAATAGAACATTTGCGGTCGGGAAGTTCGTGACGTGTTATGGGAATGGAGTACCTTGTTGATTATTAGTGAAACGGTGGAAACGTATGGCACGAAGTTAAGTTATGACTTAAGCCGTGACTTGGTTAGAACCTAAAAAGCCCCGATATCGTGTCGTAAGTACATAATACACAAATACGTTCGATATTTTGTGTTGATGGTGATGACTTTTCGCATGTTTGGCATTCTGGAATATAAGAGTTTGTAACGTTTCACAACATAAATTAAAGGAATATTGTTGGGTCTAGTATCACCAGGGAGCCTCAGGTAATATAATTTATGCCGAATCCATAGAAGCGCCGGGTTCAAAGGGTTAATGTTTTTCCCACGTCCACGGCATAAGTTTCCTGTGCCTGACTAAATCACTTCGATTCAATTACAAAGCTGTTCATTCTACACACCTCTTTTAGTTATTAACAATTGTTATAAAAGATTTTTGGTCTGCATCTCGTGATCTGCTCCCACTCACTCCGGTAAGGGCTCTAATGTGTTATCCATCCATGTCATAATATTAGGTATGTCTCTACCTTGCCCAACCGGTACCGTGCCCTATATCAGATCTTTTTCTATACAGCTTCCTTTTCCCCTCTGATAACAATTATATCCATCTTCCTCTCTTTTATTCATTCATTCATTCATTCGAACATTTATAAGTTTTCAGCTCAATAAAATAATCAAAATCGTTATCGTAATTTCCAAATTTCTGAAGCGCCACTATAGAAAGCCAATCGCGGCGCACCAGTTTATTCACGAGCGCTGCGTCTAATCAGAATGCTTGTCCATAAAGAATAGCAGAGTGGCTGTTGGGGTTGGCGGCGTTTAGTTTGAGAATTCAAAGATCAGGTAAGTCACAGAAAGAATTTTTAAAGAAGTGTGTTTTAGATAGCAACAGACCCAGATGTGCATTGAGGCCTCCTAGTCTTTGTCTATTATTATAATACTGCTCATGTGGTTTGGATGGAAAGCAATAATTATTTGTTCGGTTTTCTTCTTGCTAACAATTCAAACATTTTCGATCGCCACAGACTTTTATTACAAGTTTCAAATAGTTAAAAAGGTGTCGAAGACAGATCGCTTGTAATTTGAAACGAAGTAATTGTCGACGCAAAGGAAGCTTTTGAAGGTGATGATCATGAACTAGAATCATGGGAATCGATTTTCGAGGGACTTGCTAAAACATTAAAGTTGTCGTAACCGATTTTAATTACAAGTCTGTGTTTCCTCCACTCTGCGTGGGACTCTACTTTCAGAATCGCTATCTACATCTCTCTCTCCCCTCTCAATACCTTTTTTCCTCTGGGGGCTATCGCACTGAAAGCGCTACTGAATGGTCTCGGCTGTGTGCGGCGCTATAGAAATGACTAATTACAAAACATTACGGTACATTATAGTGGACAGCGCTAGTCGAAAAGTTTATAGCAGAGATGAACTTATAAGAATTGCTTATGCATTCACACGCCTTTACATTGATGCACACACATACATCATTAGCATGCATACAGCCTTGCTGATTATGCTATTAATGCTGCTAAGGTGGCTTGTATAGAAAGCATACAATTTTAAGTTGTTAATTGAACGACTATTATAATAATACTTCAGAAGTTAATAAATTTCGCTGAACGCCAGCTTCCTTTATTGCAAATTTATAACGCTTAAGAAAGGTTTGTAAGAAAAACCACTTTTTTTCGGTGAAGATTATTAGCACCCCCGTTACGATAATTAATTATTTTAGTCTCCCTGATACAAAGTCTCCCTCTGGCTGAAACTTTGTATTTTCGTCTTATATATTTTGGCAACGTAAACTAACGGTTTAATATGTTCATCTAAAACTTTTATGCGACTGTAGCCGAGACCTTATTTCGTAGACGGAGGAAATATTCTCTCACCCCTCGGAGACTTTATTTCAGTAGATTTCTCACAAAAGCTCCCGGCTCTAGCACGGCTCAAAAAGTTTGAGCTTAATAAAAAAGAAAAAAATCATAAACGTTTCCGCAATCTCCAAAATTTCCAAAGAGCTTTACGAAAGCCAAGGGCACCATCTTACTCACGAGCGCTGCGTCTAGTCCGAATTGGGTCAAAGTCCGGTTATAAAAGGATCATGGATGGCGGAGTAGCTCTTTGGGTGGGTGATGTACAGGTCGAGAATAGCAGACGGTGGAAGATCAGATGAGTGGGGTGGGGGTAAGAGCTCCTAAGAGGTGGGACTTAGATAGCTTGAGACGAAATATCTGACTAATGTTTTACTTTGTCCCCACTCGGCTTCCTCCCACCGTCCACTTCGTTCATCCAACAGTTTTGACCTCTTGGTTCCTCGGTCTAGAACTGCTATGGCTCAGTCTCGATCATTTGTCTCAATTGGTCCTTCTCTTTGGAATGCCCTTTCTCCCTTTGTTCGCTCTACACTTCTTTCTGTTAGTCTCTCCTCTGCTTTGTCTTTTCTCAAAACCTGTTTCTTTACGCGGGGCCTTGCGCACTGGGAGCGCCTCTGAACGGTTCACCCTACTAGAGGCGCTTTATAAATGTTTAAGTACAATACGATACAAAACAATAGACAAGTGGCAAGCTATTCCTCTGTTGGGAAATAGCTTACTACTTGTATAAATTATGTTTTTCTAATGCTGAGGTGGCTTCGAAGACAATATTTAGTATACAAGCACCGAGAGGTAATTATGGTCTCTTGTCGTTAGCCACCAACTTTTGTCTCGCATTTATTCACTTTAAAAAGGTGTCGAAAACAGATTTGTCATACGAATCGAGATGGTTGGCGCGAGGAAGATTAAACTTTTTATAATGAGCGAGATCCATGCAATCCAAGATTAAATTCGGAGGTGAGGTGCAGAAATATTAGAATTTTCGGCCTTTATTATAAAATCCGCAAAAATTTTATGCTCCCAACCAAAGCGACACTAACCATCAACGCAAGAGGGGAACATATGGTGATGGCTAACACTTTGGCAAGAAGAGATACATACAAGTTGCCATATATACTAACAATTATCGTAGAGCGCCAGCGTTTTTATTGCAAGCGTATCAAGCTTAAGAAAGGTGTGTAGAAAACCGATATTATTTTGTTGGCGAGTATAATTGTTAACTCCGCCCTTCACAGCGCGTATCATTCATTCATTCACTCATTCATTCATTCATTCATTCATTCAGTCAGTCAGTCAGTCAGTCAGTCAGTCAGTCAGTCAGTCAGTCAGTCAGTCAGTCATCCATTCATTCATTCATTCATTCATTCATCCATTCAACCATTAATTAATTCATTAATCTATTCATTCATTCAAGATTTAGTATAGCGCATCTTCAATGTACTTGCTCAGAAGAACTCCCGTTCTATCAAAAAAGCACTGTTTTTTTCAATAAAAACATCTTTATCGTATTCGTAATCTTCAATTCTCTGACGCGCCATGCACTCAAAAACCAATCGCAGGGCATCAGCTTATCCACGAGCGTTGCGTCTAGTCAGAATGATTCTCTGAAGGAGGTCGTAGTCCGTTTAACAAAGGATCAGAGGTGGTAGAGTAGTTGTTAGTGTGGGTGACGTACTGGCCGAGAATAATATGAAGGTGGAAGTTCATATTTAGTTGAAATAATAGTTCCTAAGAGGTGAGTCCTATAGACAGCTTGATACAACTATAGACAGGTGATGAATACTAATAATAGACTTTTTCTACTGCTGAGTTGACTTCTACGGAAAGCATAAGATCATTATTATTATTCTCTACTCAGTTATCTCTGGGTTATTAATCGTTTGTCGCTAGTCACCAAATTTTATTTCATATGGATCAACTTTAAAAAGGTGTCGAATACACATCGCTGCCTAGTGAGTCGCGATTTTTGGCGAGAAAGAGAACACATTTTTGAGGCAGTGGTAGACACTTGATGAGTGGCCTACTATAAACATTTTCTGATGAAAGGAAATAATAATAACAGCGTTATTCGAAAACGTTTACCGCAGAGATGAATGTGTAAGATTCGTTTATGCAAACATACATCTATGCACACAGGGACATACGTTTGTTTGTATGTGCACTTGTTATAGCGCCTCTTCAAGCTCTTCTACTCAGAGGCGCTCCCGAGTGCAGAGCAGACACTGCATCGGAGTTTCACGCCGAAGCGCTAAACAATAATTGTGAGTGAAGGACTTGCATATTTAGGTCCTTACGCGGCGAGGTGGATTCGAGCCTTCCGGCTCCAAGGCAACGACGCCACTACTACACCACCGTGCCCCACAGGAACCTATTAGCTTAGAGACAGCTGTGCTGGCTATACAATAGACAGTTTTCAAGGAAAACATACGATTTTTGTTCTTCTTTGGGATTGTCCTGATAGTTGTCGTTCGAACGCCATCTTCTTTTATTGCAAGGTTACTAAACTTAAAAAAGGTTTGTAAGAAACACCACTAATTTTGGCGAGGATCATTAGCGACGCCCTTCGTGAGAAAATATTTGAAGGCGAAGTGTTCCATGGTTCAAAAAGTTTGTGGAAATGCCTTCTTATACTTTTCTATCCTGCTGAGGTGGCTTCGATGAAAAGCATATTAAGATAATATTCTGTCCCTATTACCGTCCATTTAATTGTCTCTTGTCGTTAACCACGAACATTTATATTTTATTTATTTACTTTAAAAAGGTGTTGAAACACAGCGTTGTCAAATGACTCGATATGGTTGGCGATGAAGATTAAACTTTTCGATGCAGTTATCATGAACGAGATTCATGCAATCCAAGTTTTAATTGGGGGTGAGGTGCAGAAATATTAGAATTTTCGCCCTATATTATAAAATCCGCGTGATTTTAACCTCCCAACCAAAGCGACACAAACCATAAACGCAAGAGGGTGAAAATAAGGTTATGGCGAACACTTGGGAAAGAATAGATACATAAAGTTTTTATTTATTAATAATTATCGTAAAACGCCAGCTTCTTTTATTGCAAGTGTATTAACCTTAAGAAAGGTGTGTTGAAAACCGATATTATTTTGTTGGCGAGGATTGTTAACGCCGCCCTTCACAGCTCGTATCATTCATTCATTCATACGTTTAATCATTCATTCATTCATTCATTCATTCATCTATTCATTCATTCAAGATTTAGTATAGCGTATCTTCAATGTACTTGCTCATAAGCGCTTCAGGTTCTAGCAAAAATGCACTGTTTCTATCAATAAAAGAATCTTAATCGTATTCGCAACTTAAGCGTCACTCGAAAACCAAACGCAGGGCACAGTCATATTCACGAGCGCTGTGTCTAGTCAGAAATTCAGAATGATAATTATTCCAAACGAGTAGTCGAAAGGAGAGTGTAGTCCAGGTACCAATTTAAATCTCTCGTAGTTAGTCACGGTGTTTTATTTCAAAAGAATTGATTTTAAAAAGGTGTCGAATACACATCGCTGCCATGTGTATCTCGATTGTTGGCGAGGAAGAGGAAACTTTTTCAGGCAGTGATAAACACTTGATGAGTGTCCTACTATAAACGTTTTCTGATGGAAAAAATAATAATATATTCGAAAAGTTTACAGCAGTGATGAATGTTTAATATTCGTTCATGCATTCATACGCGCTTACATAGATGCATACAGGAGGATACGTTTGTTTGTATGTGCACTTGTTACAGCGCCCCTTCAAGCTCTCTCTACTCAGAGGCGCTCCCGATGCAGAGCGGACACTGCATCGGAGTTTCACGCCCAAGGTCCTTACGCGGGGAGGTGGATTCGAACATCGGACCTTCCGGCTCCAAGGCAACGACGCCACCACTAGACCACCGCGCCCTGCGTTCGGGAGCGTCTCTGAGTAGGAGAACTTGAATGGGCGCTGTAACAAGCGCTGAGCAATTGTGAGTGAAGGACTTGCCCAAGGTCCCTACGCGGCGAGGTGGATTCGAACCTCGAACCTTTCGACTCCAAGGCAACGACGCCACCACTACTGTGACACCACCGCGCCCCATAAGAACGTAGTAGCTTTTAGACAGCTGTGCTGATGATAGGCCTGTAACAGTATGCAGTTTACAAGGAAAAAATGCCATTGAATTTTTGTTCTTTTACAGCAGTGTTTTAATTGTTGTCTATTGAACGCCCTCTTTTTTTATTTCAAGGTTATAAAACTTTAAAAAGGTTTGTAAGAAAAACCAGTATATTTTTCGGCGAGGATCATTAGCGACGCCCTCCGCGAGAAAAAACTGGACGCGAAGGGTTCCATGACCCCAAAAGTTTGCCTTCTAATACTTTTCTATAAAATACTGCTGAGGTGGCTTCGAGGAAAAGCATAAGATAATATTTTATCCCTATTGCTAATGGCTTCGATCGTTCAGAAAGACTTGTCTCTCGTCGTTAACCACCAACTTTTATATTTTATTAATTTCCTTTAAAAAGGTGTTGAAAACACAGCGTTGTCAAATGAATCGAGAAGGTTGGCAAGGAAGAGGAAATCTTTTGAGGCAGTGATAAGGAATGAGATACATGCAATCCAAGATTTAAATCAGAAACATTTGAATTTTCACCCTATAAAAAAAAGTCCGCGTGATTTTAAGCACCCAACTAAAGACGACACACTCGTGGACTGCTATGCGACAGCGTCGTTCATTCTCTGTTGCTGGTCCTACCACCTGGAATGGTCTTCCTGTTACATTGCGCTTAAATTCCCATAGGTCACTCCGCTCTGTTCCTTTATGAACCTAACCACTGTTTTTTTAGCCGCGGTTGGGCAGGGAGCGCTTCTGTGTAATTTATGTAATAGAAAATGTATGTGCTGGTTAGTTTGAAATCAAACCAAGGTTATCATCACTCTTATTAAGTGTTTTAAATTTTAAAAAAATATGGATATAACTGACGAGAAGAATGCTATTAAGATGCAAGCTTATTATTTTTCTCACATGACTTTAAACTCATTGCCCTGCGATAACTTTAATAGATCATTCGCTCAGAGATGTTTTCAATTGGCTGTCTTTTATAACAAGATGAAAGAGTTAAAAAAGGTGTATAAGGCGAACCGTTGTTTCGCAACGAAGATGATTAGCGTAACCCTCCCATTGCTTCGAGGCCGTGAACTGGCACCGCCAGAGTTTATGGAAAGCAAGGCAGGTTCGTGGTCCTGTCTTTATTCCACGATACGAGGAAAAGAGATACAGAGACAGAGACATAGACAGAGACAGAGTCAGAGAGACAGAGACAGACATAAACAGAGACAGAGACAGAGAAAGCGATAGACAGACATACAGACAGACAAAGAAAGAGAGAGACAGGGAAAAAGACAGAGACACAGACACATACACACAGAGAGACAGACAGACAGACAGACAGACAGACTGACAGACAGACAGACATACACATACACAATCACGGACACAGACAGACATAGACACACATACACAATCACAGCAACAGACACAGACACAGACAGACAGAGACACACACAGACACAGACACACAGACACAGACACACAGAAACAGAAACAGACAGAGAGACACAGACACAGACACACAGACACACAGAGACAAAGACACAGACATAAACAGACACACACACACACACACACACACACAAACACAAACACAGACACATAGACACAGACACAGAGAGAGATGTGTAGTAATGAAATTCACTTTGACCGTTAATCGCATTACACGTGCAACTCGTGTTTGCAATGAACACTGCTTGTGCGCATGCGTGTTAGAAATACGACGTATGTGCGGACGTCGCCTACGCGCATGCGCAAGCCGATGCCGTCGTTGCTATGACAACCGATTTGGACGGTGTTGAATTTATAGTGCAGCGTATTCCTGATTTGTTGCTATGGTATGTGTGTGTGTGTGCGTGTGTGTGTTGTGTGTGTGTATGTGTGTTTGCTTGTGTGTATCAATCAATCAATGAAACAATCAATCAAGCAATCTATTAGAATTTATATACCGCCCCTAAATTGTACCTACTCAGAGGCGCTCCCGGCCGATATCTATATATGTTTATATTTATGCATGCATATATTTACCTAAGTAAGTAGGTATAAGTTTTACGTAAACATGCATGTATGCTTATATATTTATTTATTTCTCACATTTGCTATAGCACCCTTTCAACTGTGCTACTCAGAGGCGCTCCCGACTACAGCGCGGACACTGCATCGGAGTTTCACGCCGAAGTACGCGAGGTCCATATGCGCTTCATATGGATTCGAACCTGGGACCTTCCGGCTCCAAGGCACCAACACTACACCACAGCCCCCCACGATGCGTAAGCATATAGGCCTAGGCTACTATGCTGTCCTGAGAAGCCAAAACACAGTAAACGGAAAGTAATAGCAGCCTGAGTTATTGCGTTTTGACGGTTCTGAGCATTACTTCCTATTATACTAGCGTTCTGTCATTTTCAGCCAAATAACGTCATAGATTTTTCAAATTCCATTATGGAATATGGATTAGATTATAATCATAGAATCATAATCGCCTACTAATCGGCACTCTACCAGGATCGTTCCTTACTAAACTCAAAACTGTTCTTTTTTCGGCGCACGCTGGAGTCGGGAGCGCCTCTGAGTAGTTAATTGTTTTAACTTGAAGGAGAGCTATAAAAATGTCCGAATGAATGAATGAATAGAATGAATGAATAAATTAATTAATAGAATGAATGAATGAATGAATGAATAAATGAATGAATGAATGAATGAATGAAAGAATGAAAGAATGAATGAATGAATATCCGAATGAATGAATGAATGAATGAATGAATAGATTGTAGTAACCATGACAACTTGCGTTAGTTCTGCGTCTTTCCTATGGCAACGTAATTGTCCTCAGTTACTGTAGTCTTGGTGAAGAATTCTTATATAGCGCCACGATGATAGAGGACTCACCTCTTCTCCGTGACGTCTTGACGATAAAGAACAAAGTTCTCCAACCCTCATCCTACCAACACGTTTTACATACGTTGTTTACCAACTGGGGTCCGAACGGACCCCACACATATACATACATACTTGTACATATAGGCACACTAATACATAGCCAATATAATTGCATGTATATATGTAGCCTATATATGCATGTATGTATGCATGTTTGTATAAATGTATGCATGCATGTATGTTTGTATGTATGTATGTATGTATGTATGTATGTATGTATGCATGCAGGCAGAGGTGCATGTAAGTATAATATGCATGTATATGTACTATTATGTATGTATTTGTGAATGTATGTATGTACATACATACATACATACATAATGTATGTATATATGTATGTATGATACATTCATACATACATACATACATACATTATGTATGTATGTATGTATGTATGTATGTACGTATGTATGTACATTACGTATGTATGTATGTATGTATGTATGTATGTATGTATGTATGTATGTATGTATGCATGTATGTATGTATGCATATATGCATGATATAAGCATACCAAACATACATACATACATACATGCATTACATACATTGTGTATGTATGCATGTATTTATGTATATATGTATGTATGTATTGTATGCACGTATGTATTGTATGTATGTATGTATGTATGTTGTATGTATGTATGTATGTATGTATGTATGTATGTATGTATGTATGTATGTATGTATGTATGTATGTATGTATGTATGTATGTATGTATGTATGTATGTATGTATGTTTTGGGTCATGTACATAAATAACATTACCTTGACGAATTGTTCTGTGAAAAACAGTCCTAGAGCTCAAATCTTTTAGTGCAAAGTTGCAGAAATCCAGCTCTACATTGGCTAAAAGGCTGATATGTAAGCCTTTTTACGTTGGGGTCCGTTCGGACCCCAACAGAAAATAATTTATTAAAAATTCAAATTAATTTTTTTCAAAAAAGTAGCCACAGCATATCATGTAGGACCGACCTATAGACAAATTCATAAAATGCCGACTCTTAATCATTTAATGCAAAAAAGTTGCACAGCAGTTTATGTGCTTGGGGTCCGAACGGACCCCACTTGGTAGGATGAGGGTTAAAGTCGCCCAGAAGGTCAAGGAACAGGCATTGTTGATTGCGTGTATTAGTAGACCTATAGGTTCTGAGATAGGCTGCGTAGTAAATTTAAAGGAGCTGAAATAGGTTGGGATATTTTGTTACTCTTGCAATGAAATTTTACCGAGAAATGACTGATGAGTAATAAATAGGTTTTGAAACAGGTATTCGAATAGGTAGCGGAATAGGTAATCGAATAGGTAATCGAATAGGTATTCGAATAGGTATTCGAATAGGTAATCGAATAGGTGTTCCAATAGGTATTTGAATAAGTTTGCCTGTGTCCTGGAGAAGTGTAGCTACCGGAAAGAGACTCGGGATAGGTCGTTTTCCAGTGATAATAGAATAGCTGTGGGAAAAGACCGTGGAAAGTATTATAGACAGTGAATGAATCTGAACTGGAAAAGATTGTGGATTGAAATGTGCAATCGATTCTACATACACTGGAAAGGATTAGGAATAAGTCAACATAAGAGTCTCTATATTATACTGGAAAAGACCGTGGAAAGTATAAGCTTAGACAGTGAATAAATCTGAACTTCAAAAGAAACATACACTGGAAAGGATTAGGAATGAGTCAAGATAATAGTGACTCTATTTAGAATAGAAAAGGTCCTGGACAATAAAATAGATTCTATAATTATCCACCTACGAGTCCTCTAGAAAAGACCGTACATCCAAGAGCGCGATAGAGAAAACCTTTGCTCGTGCAGCACATGCGTATAAACAAACATTCAAAAAATCTTCGATTCTTTTCCGATCCGATGCGATTTATCCTTTCTTCAACCCTTCTCCACCGGGTTCGTGATCTTTGACTTCGCTCACCGCTAGACGTCGTCGCACTCACCGCGTCCGCGCCGGCGACGCTGCACCTCCTTAAATAGACCCTCGTTGGCTATGGTGATGATGATGGTGATGGTGGTGGCGCCCTCTAGTCTTCCCCTAACGTTGGATGTGTCGCCCTCTACCGTTGGGAATCGATCCATGGAGCGGGAAGAGGACGGGCTGAGGTGGCCCTATGCACTGTAGACGTACCCTATGCGGGTTTGTATGTGTGTATGTGGGATTAAGTATGGCTGTATGTCTGTATGTGTGTTTAAGTATGGCTATCTGTCTGTATGTGGGTTTAAGTATGGCTGTCTGTCTGTATGTGTGTTTAAGTATGGCTATCTGTCTGTATGTGTGTTTAAGTATGGCTGTCTGTCTGTATGTGTGTTTAAGTATGGCTGTCTGTCTGTATGTGTGTTTAAGTATGGCTGTCTGTGTCTATTTGTGTATTTGTCTGAATGTCTGTATGTCTGTATGTCTGACTGTATGTCTCTCCCTGTGTCTGTCTGCATGTGTGCATGTCTGTTTTTGTCCGCCTATTTGTGTCTCTCTCTGTGTTTGTATGCGTGTTTGTTTTTGTCTATCTGTTGCTTGTTCGTCCTCCTATTGATTCCTCTTTACTCATTTTCATCAGTTGTTACACCCTTCCGACTGTTCTTTTCCTACTCCATGTTTCTACTTTCTCCTCTTCCTCTTTCTCATCCTCTTCTTCTTTTTCTTCTTTCAGATTCCCTCCTCATTCTCTCCCCATCCTCCTCCTTCCCCTCTTCCTTTCTCTTCCTCCTCACCCTCCTCTTCCTCCTCTTCCTCCTCTTCCTCCTCCTCCTCCTCCTCCTCCTCCTCCTCCTCCTCCTTTATTTCTCTATTCCTCATCTTCTCATCTCTTTTATCCCCATCTTTCTTTTCTTTTTATCTCCTCATTCTATTCATCCTCCTCTTCTCAATTCAACTCATCTCCTCTACATTCACCCTCTTCTCATCCTCTGCTTTCTCCTCTTACTAAATCCACACCGACTCCTTCTCTATCAAACGCCACCATGATACCCACCCAAAACCTAATCCGCACTCAACGTCATAAGATTCACTCCACTCACCACAGAAAAATACATGAAACCGTACCCAACGCGATGCGATCGTCCACTCACCATCGGCGCCTCGTTCTGGCGTCTATTAGTTCCCGATCACTGAAATCGGAGAGACACTGGCGCCTCTGGTGACGACGAGGCACGCTGGCCAATCACACGACGTCTCTCATACGTCTAAGTCTAAGACAATGGTAGTAGTCACCACAGCGATGGTGAGACATGGATTTATCGTAACCTTGTATCTTAACTGATGGAGGGACCACGTGTGTGTGTGTGTGTGTGTGTGTGTGTGTGTGTGTGTGTGTGTGTGTGTGTGTGTGTGTGTGTGAGTGTGTGCATTTGTGAATGTATCATGTGTATTATTATGTGTGTGTGTATATGTGTCTGTATTTGTATATGTGTATATATGTATATGTGAATATGTGTGTCTTTGTATGTGTGTGTGTGTGTGTGTATGTGTATATTTTTGTGTGTATTTGTATATTATGTCTGTCTGTGTGAATACATGTGTGTAGGCCTATGTGTATGTGTGTATAATTATGTGTGTGTATTTGTATGTGTGTATATGTTTGTATTTGTTCATGTATATAATGTGTATGTGTGCATAAATGTGTGTGTGTGTGTGTGTGCGTGTGTATGGTCGGCAATGAGCGGTGACCCCGTGTGACCGCGGAAGACTTTAAAGCATAGTATTATTATCTTTGGCTCTTGGGATGATAATATAATGGCTCTCGATAATGTCTGTCTTCCTCACGGCGTCCTATATATATATATCTACTGAGTCTACTTCCAAAAGCAGGCGCTATATAAATATCGTTCTTATAACGGACTGATGGTCGCGGAAGGTTTCGCGCGAGTTAACTGAAACCGGTTTCAGAAGTGGATTCGAAATCTCCACTGCAAAATGAATGAAGACTTGTGCTGCTATTTGTAATTGTAATGCAAAGATGACGCTTAAAACAGGTGTTTAGCAGTAATTTCAGTTTTTCGTCACTGTGTGGTAACAGAGATCACTAGAGTCGCCCTCCTCCTTTATTCAGACTTTGGATTGTTACCAGTGACATTTGGTTGTCACCATTGACAGATATTGCTTTATCATATGCCAGCGTATTTAAAAACTCAATTTTAGATTTTGGACACCTTATTAAAGGCATTACAACAAATATATAATGATAGGTTACGATAACATATGAATTATAGCCTGCTCATGACATAAGTTAATGGAGACCATGTACTGTACAGTACACATAAATTTACATGTTACACTGCGAATGCAAGTCCATCTTGTAAATTGCTTGTAAGCATTTTGTACATTTATTAATTTAAAAGAAAAAGTTCAGTTTAACAACATAAATAATGATATGATAAAAAGATCAGTAGTGTCGCCCTCCTCATTTATACATGCTTGGGACTGGCACTGACAGAGTGTAACCAGTGGCAGAGATAAATGAAAGAAAAAATGTGAATATTCACTGCATAATATGTCTGTCTGTTCGTCTGTCTGTCTGTCTGTCTGTCTGTTTGTTTTTCTGTCTATCTGTCTGTCTGTCTGTCTGTCTGTCTGTCTGTCTGTCTGTCTGTCTGACTGTCTGTTTATCTCAGACTTGTCAGGGTTTATGACTATAATAGTAACGAACTTGGATTGCATTCCTCAACTTATATGTTCAGATCAGTGTGTTATAATAAAGCAATAATGAGTTGAGTATATCATACGCATATTCCTGTTCTTTATGTCTAAAGTGATTATCAATAATAATTATAACTATAATTATAATTGAGGAAGTAAATATTGTAAAGAGAATTGGGTAGAGGATGATGCTATCCAAAAAATGCAAATATATATATATATATATATATATATATATATATATATATATATAATATACATTTATTATATATAATCGTCGCATATTTCAGAATTACGATATTGACGTAACACTTGACAGCTTCTTTAACTCTGTCGGAAATTTTGCAAGGGATTGCCAGCTCACGTTATTCTAGTATACCCGCTCTACTCCGAGTCTATAACTCGCCGCCAGGGGGCATATGACCCGGCTAAATTTATCACCGCGCCTCTTCCCTTCTCATTCGCCGCGGTCTCTATTGCCGCCTATGTGTCCTTCTTTACCTCCTGATCGTACAGTGCCCCATATACCCTGTGCCACTTTGGCCTCGGTGCACCGCGCCTCATCTTCCCCCATGCAGCGGTAACTCAAAACATTAGAGACTGTAACCTATGTATACATTGCAACAAGAGTGTAAAAACGTCTATAATGTTATACACACACGAAAAAGAGAATATTGGATATGCAAGTGCTATTTATGTGTGAGAAAACTTCGAATCATATCAGAAATCTATATAAATAAAAATGTAACTGCGTTTACACGAATCTTAGGGACCAAGGATCTTGGAAAGTCCTCGACCGATTCTTTTCAAAATTGCAGCAAAACGTTCCGTTTCGATAGGCGAAGGTTTGCATAATGCTTTTTTGCTAAAATCTTTTACAACAAAAAACAACTTTCACTTCGATTCGACCGATTTCGAGTTCAAAAGGCGCTATACAAGTCTTGCGGAACCACCGTTTTCAAACGAGCCCGAATTGGGTCAAGGCATGCATAATTATTGACGGTTGGGTCAAGGCATGCACATTTATTGACGGGTTGAATTTTAACTCGGAATCGGTTGAATCGAAGTGAAAGTATTTCTTCTCAAGATTTTAGCAAAAGAGAATTATGCAAACCCGCGCCTATTCGAACGGCAATTTTTAAATTTCACAGATCTACCGTTTTCAA
>OX243821.1:33878744-33941177 GCA_945859605.1 Lumbricus rubellus
GCCTCTGAGTCCGATCCGATCCGAGTTTAGCCAGCGCCTATACTCATTCTCTGTTCCTAATGAACTACATTCATTATCCGGTGACATTCGGGCAATCCTGGGACCACGCCCGATTCTAAACCGAAGCTCTCTCTTAGCGGACAGATGCGCGTTCAATGAACAGATGGTTTATGTGGCCAGGGCTTGGAGTCGTGTCTGGATGGATGCAGACATTGCTGAAAGAGAAATTTTGACAAAGAAATTCGCTTGGCATATTACAGCACTTAATCAGCTACGTAAGCGATTAAACGTCGATGCAAACTAAGGGGCCTTTATTGCAAAATAAAGATCTTAAAAAAGGTGTGTACAATGAAATACTTAATCATTCACGGTAATGTTTAGATTATTACTTCAACTCACGATAGAAGTTTGGATTCATAGAATAGTGTATTTTTAATGAACACAAATTATTGAACGTCAACATGATGAAATTTTCGTCAGTAGATTTAAATTAATACTGAACTATGTTTCAGCGTTTAAAAAATCTTATACGAACACCTGTTTTAAGGTTTTTCATTTCGCTACAAAAAAATAATTTGTCAAACTTATTCGGTAATGATAAGCTGCTTCGACCAGAATGTAACAGTGGCAAACTCACTATTCATTGAGGGCCTAGCTAGAGCGTTCTTGGGAAATGGCCGAACTTTTCGATAAGAGTGCAATGTTATATTGTAAATGGCTGCTGAAATAGATTTATATAGCGCCTCTCACAATAATGACTATTAACAGGAGCCTTGCGCCTGAAAACTTAAGGAGAAAATAAACGTCTTTTAAGAATGAGAGACATATAAAGAAAACTAGTCATAGTTAAGCCCGTATTCCGGGAAGAAGGTCATTCCAAATGGAAGGACCACACTGATGTTTTGTAGAAGGGCAGTTCTAGTCCTTGTGGCATTTATTTTAAATTAGATAATTATAGATTTATGTGCAATATTCCGAAGTTATAATTAATAACGATGCTTTTAGTGGCAGTAGTTTTCTTTTAACAACACTGCGTGATCTTTTGGCCCTTCACTTTCATCCATACATGGGACTGAAATTGTTTATGAATTTGAAGGTAAATTCACGTTATTGTTATGTCTTTGTTAGGCAATCAAGGATATAAGAAATCATTAAGTGAGACAAAGGATGCTGGAAGAATATTACAAAGTAAATTGGAGGCACGCTTTATTTAAAATAAACTTGTAAAACACTAAAAAGGTGTCGAAATGAAAGTTCTTTAATTAATAAGTCTGGAAGTTTGTCCATCTGTTTGCATGTATGATCCGCTAACGGCACTTAAATGATTCCTTACGCTATAGTTTGAACTGGGACCGACGCTCATTTTGTACTTTTAAGACATGAACTTTAAATTGACGCTGATGAAATTAACATATAATACAGAAGCATTGTTGTGATTAAGCACAGATTATAAATGCAAACAGATGATACGCAAACACCTATTTTAAAGTCAAAACCTTTCTACAAAAACTTTAAAAGTTAAAGTTACCTGTATTATGCCAAACAAATTTTTTTTCGAGGTCAACAGCCTCTGTTGTCACATGCCTTCGTAAAATCTATATCTATCCATCCGTCCGTGAATATTGTGCTGAATGGCATTCAAAGACAGCTGTATTGTAATGTAGCCATAAAATTGTGGACCTATAGCTCATGCGTAATTGTCTAGCAGGCCAAGCTCCGATCTATCTTATGGAACTTTGTGTGCCTGTGCTAACCATTCCAGGCCGTAGATTCCTTTTGGTTTCGATCTTCCACAGTGCTGCACAGACGTCCGTCTTTCTGGAATAAGTTACCTATTAGTCTCCGTAATGAACTTCTTTGTCTTTCTTTGCCCCTTTTCCGCAAGCGTTTGAAAACCATTCTCTTTGGTTGTGGTTTGGTGTCAGGTCGGGAGCGCCTCTGAGGAGGTCTCTTGAAGTGGCGCTATATAAATGTTCGATTACAATTACAATTACAATAGCGCCTGTCACAGAATGATCGTTCTCTCAGCACAAAGTTCCGGGCGAGAATGCGGGGAATGCCTAAAAAAAGGAACTGCAGATGAAGAAAGAAAAACCATTAATTAATTTCGAAATCGCATCAGTTTTCAACGTTGTGTCATAACGAAATATGTAATAGTCGTGTTATTTAGATTTTAGAACACTTGTTATATGCAAACAAAGCACGTTACGGGGTTCTCTATCCCTGCCTTTGTTAGCTTCTATATCAATAGTGTGTAAAAAGATGTCTTGTAACTTTAAGCAATGAAAACGTTGCGAAAGGTTAGGTTGCAACATGGTATCAAAATATGAATGTTAATGGCACTGGAAAGAGTCGTTTAGAAGCCTTTAACTGTTGCATATCGAACTCGATGTATTCTGTACTTTTTACTGAACATAGTTTTGTACCGTCATGAACGACATGTGATGTCAAACTATGACGTCAAGCTTTTTAATCAGCACCTATAAAAAGGTTTAAAATTGGCATTAACGACACCTCTTTTTAGGTTGTCAATATTGCAATAAAAACTTTCCATTGAATTTTTTTCAATGAGCAACAGTATCGTCTCTTAGATTATCCCACGAGTAATTTGTAACATCAAACTGGACAAACAATGCAGGGTGAGCCGAGAAGAGTAAACAGCGACGGCTCCACTCGCATTTAACAAATGGAACCATGAACTTGCCAACTTAAGAGTGTTTTTTAAACATTGCGATTGCCCGTAGGTCAGCGGTGCCAGTCCAACGCTTGGATAAAGGAGGAGGTCTACATACATCAAGTTTTTGATACGATGCTGTGCTATATCAACAACAATTTGCGACATTTTATGTGTCCTTGGATTTTATACTTCATGATTGGATATAAGTTGCATGATTGGGTATAATACCATGGAGAAAAAACATTAAATAATAGTGTGAGATGAAGATTATTTATTGCAAAATAAATATGATGAAAGAGGTGTTTAAACTCTAAACTGACAGTATTTATCGTGCGTATTTATCCCTAGGCTAATAATATCCAACAACGAGGCAATTTTGTACTAATAGAATAATGTTCGGTTTTATATCACGCATGATTTTTTGGTGGAGTTCAAATATGCCAAATTTTTATGAGTCCAAAATATTTATTGAGTGATTAGTACACCGTCTAAAGGTGTCTAAGTATTTTTTTCTTATATAACAATAATTGTTCGTTCTTTAACAAGTTTTATCCATTCATTCACTAAAAATTAGATAGCGCCCCTTCAAAAACAAACTACTCATAGGCGCTCCCGAATTCATCGCGCCCAAAAAGTCATTTAATAGGCCTACGCAATGTAAGGCTGCATTGCTTTCGGAGGTAACTTTGGGCGAGGCCCTGCCAACATCGCCATACCAATGCAGTTAACTCAAACTGTCTTTAATGTCGTAATTCAGCTCGTCATTGACTCTAGCCTCCTCTTGAGCAACCCATGCCGCATCCCGGCGACTGGAAATGAGATTATGCCAGGGATAAAAAATTTATTAAGGCCGTATGGCGATCTTGGAAGTTGATTTTTTTTATTGCGATGCAAAAAATCAAATATATGTCACAACTGTAATAATTCAAATACTGTTTTTACTTCTCGATTTCTATGGCGCCATTTCAAGCCCCCTGTTAATACTCGATCTATGTCCCGAATACAGTTACTGTGCTGCTTTACCATAGGTCTAATTTTAACTTTTTAGATATTGACATACATAGTGAGGACTGCATGGTGTGTCGCAAAAATTGGTTTTAGGTTTAGGTGTGACGCGAGCGGTAAAAGGTTGAGAATCTATGTCATAGGGAGGCCTTCGTCAAATCTGGATCATCCTACCTACCTTTATAGAATGCTTAACAATGTTGACACCTCTTTTAAGTATTTAATACAACCTACAAAAGCATTATTCTGAAACAAAAAACCATTGAAGTTCCACTGTATCTATTCTAAACAGTCACACGACATCGGTGTCTCATCATCGGCGACTTCAGTTTCTCGGTCACGGCCGACAAAAGGGCGTTGGAGTTCTCTTTATGATATTCGTATGATATAATTATACTTACAACATCACTTTGCCAAACAATGCACGTTAAACGGAGAGAACCAGCAGTGACGGACCCATGATCACATGTAGAACGAGCAGCTTAAGAGTGTGGTTTTTTTAAACCTCGACACTCACCGAAGTTCTGTGGTGCCAGTACCAAGCGTTAATAAAGGAGGAGGTGGACACACATCGAGTTTCTGATACGACGTTGTGTTGTAATTATCAACAACTTGGAACGTTTTGAATCTTATTCTTTTAGGAATTGCCTGGTTGCTTCTACATGTATTTGACGACACTGTTGGATATCAAGGACGCACATAAACACATCATAGAATTTTTAGATGAAGAACTTTTATTACAAAATATAAATCTTTATTAAGACACCTTTATTAACATTTTAATGTTGTAATAAAGACTCTTTATGCGTTGTAAATTTTAGACTATAATTTTCAAAATATAAGGCGAGTTCATATCGCGGAGAAGATTTTTAGCGGATTGTTACTTTTAAAGACACAGCCATATAAGATGTTTAGTGTCGCCCTCCTACTTTGATGCTCGTCAGATGCAAGTAAAGGCTGCTTGCTTAGTAACTTACTTACTTACTTACTTACTTACTCGCTTGCTTACTTACATACCTACTTGTTGACTTTATCATGGTTTGGTAGTGGCACTGTCATAGTGCAACCAAGATTAGGTAGTTAAAGGATGTGTCTTTAAATTAATGTCAGACTTATTCTAGCTTGCAAAGATATTTAACTTGGACTCGAATCGACTTTTATTTTTAAAGGACTGAGCTTTTACGACGTGAACTTAAAACACCTCGTTTTTGTTGATTTATCTCGCCATAAAAAGTTTAGCGTCATATTTTGATAATACGTTTTCGAAATGGTCTTCGTAAACAGTGGGAACTTGAGAGCTTATGTTACTGATTTAGCCAGTGTTCAACTGTTCTTTGAACATTTTTTCGACATGTGTTAAGTTTACAGTTCATTCAAACTAATCCCCCTTGATATGGATTTGGCGATGGATAAAACGTGCATCTGAAAATCATTTAAAGCGAGACGAAAATGATTAACAGAAAAGTGAATAACGTGCAGAACCAAAAGATAAAAAGTGTTTTTGGTGCCAGTCCCAATTTAAAAAAAGGAGGAGGTCAATGCTAATCCACTTGCTGGTACGGGGCGGTGTCATAGCAACAACTCATTTTATGTGTCATTGAAATTTTCTGTAAGGGTGATAAGTTTTCTAGCTCGTTTGTGTTAGAATTCCAGAATTGTTCAATTTAGACACCTTTTAAAGATATTATTTTTACATTATATATAATTTCCAATCGATAATTGTTCAATAACACCTGAGCGTGGCTAATAAGTGACCAATTGTAATAAAATTATTATTAGTCTGATTCTGCATTTCATTTTACTCAAAGACAAGAAAAAATGCACGGCACCACCACCACCACCACCACCACCACCACCACCACCACCACCACCACCACCACCACCACCACCACCACCACCACCACCACCACCACCACCACCACCACCACCACCACCACCACCACCACCACCACCACCACCACCTCCACCACCACCACCACCACCACCACCTCCACCACCACACCACCACCACCACCTCCACCACCACCACACCACCACCACCACCTCCACCACCACACCACCACCACCACCACCACCACCACCACCACCACCACCACACCACCACCACCACCACCACCACCACCTCCACCACCACCACCACCACCACCACCTCCACCACCACACCACCACCACCACCTCCACCACCACCACACCACCACCACCACCTCCACCACCACACCACCACCACCACCACCACCACCACCACCTCCACCACCACACCACCACCACCACCACCACCACCACCACCACCTCCACCACCACCACCACCACCTCCACCACCACCACCACCTCCACCACCACACCACCACCACCTCCACCCCAACCACCACCACCTCCACCACCACACCACCACCACCACCACACCACCATCGCCGCCGCCGCCGCCACCACAACAACAACAACGACAGCAACAGCAACCATCACTTTTTACTTATTTGCATATTTTAAAATTATTTATTTGCATTAGCAGCAGTAACTTGGTGATTACAAATGGAGTGACCAAGAGAAATTAAGATTGATCAGAATGTGTGTTTAGCTGATGATATTTAAGTTTAATGACTCTGTGTGTTATAACATTGATCACTATAATTGTCGCTCTCCACCTTTATGCTTGCCCTCCCTTTACGAATCACTTTACGTAATAAACGAAGTTTGTTATAATATGTGTGTGTGTGCGTGCACGTGTGCGTGTAGGTGTTTTTTAATTGGAGTGTGTAAGAATATTGTATTTGATTATTGTATTCCGCATCGAGAAAATGATATCACGTATAATAATAGAAAGTTTATTTGATTTTCGAGAATTCTTTGTCGAAAATATTTATATTTTACAGTTAAAGTAAAAACGAGGTGTCAGCCTCGTTTCTGCTATTGTTGATATAGCATTTTAACAGTGCCATAATTATATCCGTTGAATTTTATAATCCTGCGTTAAATACAGTTTAAATTTACCATAATAATCATTATGCAAGATCGAATCCCTAAACACCTTTAAATAATTAAAGATCAGCACTTTATATTTGTCAGATTTGTTCCTTAGTGTACATGTATTCCATTTATTGGCGGCATCTCATCAGCTAACTATCACTTCAAATAGTGCTTTTTCACTGCATGGGGTTCGATCGTAACGTATTTGGATCGTTGACATCACGCAACAATTTCTCATAATATATATTAAAATGAGGTCAACATTGCTGTAAAATGCCGAACACACTTTTTTAAAGGGCAAAGGCCTCTGTTGTCATAGGCCTTCGTCAAATCTGGATCCAAAATCATTTGATTAATCCTACCACTAACATTATAAGTCTAGCTGGAACGAATCTAAATACATCGATTGAAAAATATATATATAGCAAAAATGCTTTTGTTTAAAAGGTGTCTAAGATGAGATTGCAATGTTAGAATTAGTAATTCCCACATTCGACCTCTGGTGGCCACACTTGACAAGGGTGTGGCGAGCTGAGGAGAAGGCAAGGGTAGAATTGGTCCGGAGTTCGCGCGGGGGCAGTATACCTAAAAGCTTGAATTTCCCTGGTCAGCGACTGATAACCAGAGGTGGGGAGTGACGGATCGGGGTGCGGCAGGGTGAAGGATGGGTGGGGCGAAGTGGGAGGAATATAGCTTCGGTATTCTTATATTAGTATTATATTTTAATGCAATCGATTACGACCAAGTGAAGAATGCGTGAATATTCTTTATTAGACCTCTAGAAAGTGCATATAAGTTTACATGAGAAGTAGATTTTGGAAACAATAATCCAACTCGTATACAACATTCTCACTTGAATACTTATTTGAGCGAATTCACGATTTCTGGAGAAGGCGATACCACGTGACCACGTATACTCCTTAACATTTGCAACTTCTCCAAGCCCGTGACAAATATCCTATCTGTCGTAATTTGAATAAGGATACTTTAATAGCAACGTGTAACATGTTAGAAGAGGTGTTTTAAATATTTAAATTGATCATGCTCGCACTTATTTTTTAACGCTAGTAGTTTCAATTTAAAAAGCTTGATTTTGAAAGGACTGGACTTTTAAGACATCAACTTTAACTCGAGGATGTTAAAATTGATTTTTACGAACAACAGGCAATGTTTGGGCTAAACACTGATCGGATTACTAAAAAAAGAATTATAACACCTCTTTTAAGGTTGTTTAGAGTGGTACGAAATAAATATTATTACTCCAATAAATGAGTTTATTGAAAACTGTATTTGAAGATCTCATAATATTACAAGACAGAACATTGCGATAAAAAAGAATTGTATAATTATGCCAAACAATTTTTCAGTTGTGCTAGTGTCAAGTACATAAGGGAAGAGATTAGTACTATAAGTATGCTCGCAACAACAAGCTGTACAACAGTAAACATAAATGTTAGAAGGAAGTTCCTGAGAGAAAGCAACAATAAATTATTTTTTTACACGATAAACAGTGTTAAAAGAAACACAAACAGTCAGCTAATACAATTATATAAATATGACTGTGATAATTATTATAGATGGTTGGAAGGATACATAAGGAAAATGTTTTGACTGGAAAAGAAAGTGATATGTTAGTTTTTTTTTCACCAAAGTTTAACGTCGTCGTTTGGCGTCAAAGGCCGTTGACGACAAATTTACATCTTATACAGTACAGTAACAATGAATTCATAACGTCCGAGATATACTATATAGCAAATGTTAGTCAAAGGTGAAAATAGATTGTATAGCCCAGGTCACAACTGTTACCAGGGTGTGTTTTAAATGTTTCTATTGCGTCCAATGCTGTAGGGCGCGGTGGTATAGTGGGTATGTTCACTCAGCGCTTCGGCGGGAAACTTCCATTGGGTGTCCGCGTTGTAGTCCGGGGCACTTCTGAGTTGGAATCTTGAAGCGGTGCTATGACAATTCAACATTCGTGCATACAATATTATGGCAATGTATTCGTGATCAAAGTCTACACTCAATAATTTTTTCTTTATAGGACCTTTAAAACACTAAAACAGGTGTTTAATTATAAATTATCTAATAAATTATAATATTCATTCATATCGAGAATTTATATAGCACCTTTTCATGAAATCTACTCAGAGTTAACTAGCTAACTAGCCGAAGTGATGTCAAGTGTCATAACAACAAGAAAATTTTATCAATCAGCAAAATAATCACAGTGAGCCGGAAACAGTCATCAGTGGCGATCCCTCGCAGACACGTAGATTCATCGAACAGAATCCCGTGGACAGCCTTCTCACCAAATATTAGTGTTTTCGTTTTTTCAAAGTTCATGGTAAGACCATTATACCTCTTCCCTTTCTCATTTAGATTCCGTGTTGTTTGTTTGTTTGTTTGTTTGTTTGTTTGTATGTGCACTTGTAAAAGCGACCCTTCAAGCTCACACTACTCAGAGGCGCTCCCGAATGCAGAGCGAACACTGCATCGGAGTTCACGCCAAAGCGCCGAGCAATTGTGAGTGAAGGACTTGCCCAAGGTTCCTACGCGGTGGTTTGATGGTGGATTCGAACCTCGAACCTTCCGGCTCCAAGGCAACGATGCCACCACTACACCACCGCGCCCCACAGTAGTCCTTGCTCGTCTTCGTCTATCAGGTCAATATCATCGGCGAAGCAGAGATTATTTATTTCTATGCCACTGATTTTCACTACAGTTACTGTACTACTCCATCCTTCTAACTGATCTTATCCTGGACTCAAGTAGCTTTTAATGTAAATACTAAGTCTTATCTTACTGATCTTGATTCGATGGCGTAATGTTCAATGTAAATTATCGCAATTTGTTTACGGATATATTTAAAACAGCAGGAATAATTGTAAAAGAGGTGTATAAATGTGACACTTAATAAAGCCTCTATAGATATTCTGACGATATTATTTTTACTAAAAAACACGTTCATAACATGGACGTTGATTGGACACTGCGCTCAAATTAATATGTACGCCACAACACTCTGTTTTGGTTAATTAATTATTTGCTGTTATTATGATATTTAAGACACCTTTATTAAAATTAAAAATCTTATTACATCTTGGTACAAATACTTCCAATGTTGCTTGATAACAACGAATTTGCTTAGGCCTTATAACGCCATTCATATCATTTTCAACCTAGATCTTTGCTTTTTTTATCCTGTCTAGGTTTCTATTTGCTTGTTATAATAGATCTTGCTTTTTTCCCACGTAGACTTTTTCACATCAAAAACGCAAATTATTGGCAATGCCTGGAAAAGTGCTAATATTTGTTTAAGGCATTTTCACCTTAGAGTCTAAAATGAACGACATGTTTGGATGAAAGTTTAGAGCAACGCCAATGCTCATTGTTATCATGCAGTGTCGTTAAACCGAAACAACAACTACGCTGCTACTCAATAATGATGATAATACTACTGAGTAATAATATACTGCGAAAATTGTTAAATAAATCTAGAGACACAATCTAATAAAGAGATTTAGCAAATGTTTGGAAAAGTCACATTATATGTCATAACTATACCACAAAGAATTTCAAAGATATCTTATTTTTCGCGGACTGTACACAATGATATTTGGTTTGCAAGATTTAATTTTTGTGTGTTAAAACAAAGTAAAAAAGGGTTTATATGTCTAATAAATTTTAATGCATTCGATATATCGAGCAAGTAAGGAATTTAAGAATATTCATTTTTAGACTACATTCGAACTCAGTAGTTTACAGTAGAAATAAATTATAGACATCACATTGCTATGCGAGATCATACAACATTCTCATTATAAATCATCTTTTGCAAATACATCAATGATACATAAAGTTAGGGTCAGATAACTCGACCATGTTTCGATTTCGAAATTTTACAAAACATAATAAAATATATCTTTATTAACCAACCAAATTTCCCATAATGCTTTTCCTCCACATGTCTTTCACTAGAAACTGGAAACATTGCTTTTATATTACCTTACTGGTCTTAGTGCTTCGGGATAGAAATGAGTTACACGTGTTTTGTATATATAATTATTTATAACAATAGATAATTGTTAAAAGAGGTGTCTAAAATGACACGCAATTAAGGCGGAAAAGATATTCTGACGTTCTAGTTTGGACTTAGAGCCACGCTAATTTTTGAAAAGACTGGACTTTATTAAACATGAGTATTAAAATGAAGCTGTTCAATTGATATCTACAAACACCAGGAATTGTTTCGATTAAGTACTGCTCAGCGCTGAGAAAAATATTTAGAACACCTCTATTAAAGTTATCCTCCTGCTACAAATGCATTCATATATCGCACTTTTTTAGATAGTTACCGAAATTGGTTACAATGTGAAATGTTATTGAGCTTTGTTCGGTATTGAAGTGTGGCTATAGAATCGTTTGGTTTGGTGTCAGGTCGGGAGCGCCTCTGAGGAGGTCTCTTGAAGTGGCGCTATATAAATGTTCGATTACAATTACAATTACAATAGCGCCTGTCACAGAATGATCGTTCTCTCAGCACAAAGTTCCGGGCGAGAATGCGGGGAATGCCTAAAAAAAGGAACTGCAGATGAAGAAAGAAAAACCATTAATTAATTTCGAAATCGCATCAGTTTTCAACGTTGTGTCATAACGAAATATGTAATAGTCGTGTTATTTAGATTTTAGAACACTTGTTATATGCAAACAAAGCACGTTACGGGGTTCTCTATCCCTGCCTTTGTTAGCTTCTATATCAATAGTGTGTAAAAAGATGTCTTGTAACTTTAAGCAATGAAAACGTTGCGAAAGGTTAGGTTGCAACATGGTATCAAAATATGAATGTTAATGGCACTGGAAAGAGTCGTTTAGAAGCCTTTAACTGTTGCATATCGAACTCGATGTATTCTGTACTTTTTACTGAACATAGTTTTGTACCGTCATGAACGACATGTGATGTCAAACTATGACGTCAAGCTTTTTAATCAGCACCTATAAAAAGGTTTAAAATTGGCATTAACGACACCTCTTTTTAGGTTGTCAATATTGCAATAAAAACTTTCCATTGAATTTTTTTCAATGAGCAACAGTATCGTCTCTTAGATTATCCCACGAGTAATTTGTAACATCAAACTGGACAAACAATGCAGGGTGAGCCGAGAAGAGTAAACAGCGACGGCTCCACTCGCATTTAACAAATGGAACCATGAACTTGCCAACTTAAGAGTGTTTTTTAAACATTGCGATTGCCCGTAGGTCAGCGGTGCCAGTCCAACGCTTGGATAAAGGAGGAGGTCTACATACATCAAGTTTTTGATACGATGCTGTGCTATATCAACAACAATTTGCGACATTTTATGTGTCCTTGGATTTTATACTTCATGATTGGATATAAGTTGCATGATTGGGTATAATACCATGGAGAAAAAACATTAAATAATAGTGTGAGATGAAGATTATTTATTGCAAAATAAATATGATGAAAGAGGTGTTTAAACTCTAAACTGACAGTATTTATCGTGCGTATTTATCCCTAGGCTAATAATATCCAACAACGAGGCAATTTTGTACTAATAGAATAATGTTCGGTTTTATATCACGCATGATTTTTTGGTGGAGTTCAAATATGCCAAATTTTTATGAGTCCAAAATATTTATTGAGTGATTAGTACACCGTCTAAAGGTGTCTAAGTATTTTTTTCTTATATAACAATAATTGTTCGTTCTTTAACAAGTTTTATCCATTCATTCACTAAAAATTAGATAGCGCCCCTTCAAAAACAAACTACTCATAGGCGCTCCCGAATTCATCGCGCCCAAAAAGTCATTTAATAGGCCTACGCAATGTAAGGCTGCATTGCTTTCGGAGGTAACTTTGGGCGAGGCCCTGCCAACATCGCCATACCAATGCAGTTAACTCAAACTGTCTTTAATGTCGTAATTCAGCTCGTCATTGACTCTAGCCTCCTCTTGAGCAACCCATGCCGCATCCCGGCGACTGGAAATGAGATTATGCCAGGGATAAAAAATTTATTAAGGCCGTATGGCGATCTTGGAAGTTGATTTTTTTTATTGCGATGCAAAAAATCAAATATATGTCACAACTGTAATAATTCAAATACTGTTTTTACTTCTCGATTTCTATGGCGCCATTTCAAGCCCCCTGTTAATACTCGATCTATGTCCCGAATACAGTTACTGTGCTGCTTTACCATAGGTCTAATTTTAACTTTTTAGATATTGACATACATAGTGAGGACTGCATGGTGTGTCGCAAAAATTGGTTTTAGGTTTAGGTGTGACGCGAGCGGTAAAAGGTTGAGAATCTATGTCATAGGGAGGCCTTCGTCAAATCTGGATCATCCTACCTACCTTTATAGAATGCTTAACAATGTTGACACCTCTTTTAAGTATTTAATACAACCTACAAAAGCATTATTCTGAAACAAAAAACCATTGAAGTTCCACTGTATCTATTCTAAACAGTCACACGACATCGGTGTCTCATCATCGGCGACTTCAGTTTCTCGGTCACGGCCGACAAAAGGGCGTTGGAGTTCTCTTTATGATATTCGTATGATATAATTATACTTACAACATCACTTTGCCAAACAATGCACGTTAAACGGAGAGAACCAGCAGTGACGGACCCATGATCACATGTAGAACGAGCAGCTTAAGAGTGTGGTTTTTTTAAACCTCGACACTCACCGAAGTTCTGTGGTGCCAGTACCAAGCGTTAATAAAGGAGGAGGTGGACACACATCGAGTTTCTGATACGACGTTGTGTTGTAATTATCAACAACTTGGAACGTTTTGAATCTTATTCTTTTAGGAATTGCCTGGTTGCTTCTACATGTATTTGACGACACTGTTGGATATCAAGGACGCACATAAACACATCATAGAATTTTTAGATGAAGAACTTTTATTACAAAATATAAATCTTTATTAAGACACCTTTATTAACATTTTAATGTTGTAATAAAGACTCTTTATGCGTTGTAAATTTTAGACTATAATTTTCAAAATATAAGGCGAGTTCATATCGCGGAGAAGATTTTTAGCGGATTGTTACTTTTAAAGACACAGCCATATAAGATGTTTAGTGTCGCCCTCCTACTTTGATGCTCGTCAGATGCAAGTAAAGGCTGCTTGCTTAGTAACTTACTTACTTACTTACTTACTTACTCGCTTGCTTACTTACATACCTACTTGTTGACTTTATCATGGTTTGGTAGTGGCACTGTCATAGTGCAACCAAGATTAGGTAGTTAAAGGATGTGTCTTTAAATTAATGTCAGACTTATTCTAGCTTGCAAAGATATTTAACTTGGACTCGAATCGACTTTTATTTTTAAAGGACTGAGCTTTTACGACGTGAACTTAAAACACCTCGTTTTTGTTGATTTATCTCGCCATAAAAAGTTTAGCGTCATATTTTGATAATACGTTTTCGAAATGGTCTTCGTAAACAGTGGGAACTTGAGAGCTTATGTTACTGATTTAGCCAGTGTTCAACTGTTCTTTGAACATTTTTTCGACATGTGTTAAGTTTACAGTTCATTCAAACTAATCCCCCTTGATATGGATTTGGCGATGGATAAAACGTGCATCTGAAAATCATTTAAAGCGAGACGAAAATGATTAACAGAAAAGTGAATAACGTGCAGAACCAAAAGATAAAAAGTGTTTTTGGTGCCAGTCCCAATTTAAAAAAAGGAGGAGGTCAATGCTAATCCACTTGCTGGTACGGGGCGGTGTCATAGCAACAACTCATTTTATGTGTCATTGAAATTTTCTGTAAGGGTGATAAGTTTTCTAGCTCGTTTGTGTTAGAATTCCAGAATTGTTCAATTTAGACACCTTTTAAAGATATTATTTTTACATTATATATAATTTCCAATCGATAATTGTTCAATAACACCTGAGCGTGGCTAATAAGTGACCAATTGTAATAAAATTATTATTAGTCTGATTCTGCATTTCATTTTACTCAAAGACAAGAAAAAATGCACGGCACCACCACCACCACCACCACCACCACCACCACCACCACCACCACCACCACCACCACCACCACCACCACCACCACCACCACCACCACCACCACCACCACCACCACCACCACCACCACCACCACCACCACCACCACCACCACCTCCACCACCACCACCACCACCACCACCTCCACCACCACACCACCACCACCACCTCCACCACCACCACACCACCACCACCACCTCCACCACCACACCACCACCACCACCACCACCACCACCACCTCCACCACCACACCACCACCACCACCACCACCACCACCACCACCTCCACCACCACCACCACCACCTCCACCACCACCACCACCTCCACCACCACACCACCACCACCTCCACCCCAACCACCACCACCACCACCACCACACCACCACCACCACCACACCACCATCGCCGCCGCCGCCGCCACCACAACAACAACAACGACAGCAACAGCAACCATCACTTTTTACTTATTTGCATATTTTAAAATTATTTATTTGCATTAGCAGCAGTAACTTGGTGATTACAAATGGAGTGACCAAGAGAAATTAAGATTGATCAGAATGTGTGTTTAGCTGATGATATTTAAGTTTAATGACTCTGTGTGTTATAACATTGATCACTATAATTGTCGCTCTCCACCTTTATGCTTGCCCTCCCTTTACGAATCACTTTACGTAATAAACGAAGTTTGTTATAATATGTGTGTGTGTGCGTGCACGTGTGCGTGTAGGTGTTTTTTAATTGGAGTGTGTAAGAATATTGTATTTGATTATTGTATTCCGCATCGAGAAAATGATATCACGTATAATAATAGAAAGTTTATTTGATTTTCGAGAATTCTTTGTCGAAAATATTTATATTTTACAGTTAAAGTAAAAACGAGGTGTCAGCCTCGTTTCTGCTATTGTTGATATAGCATTTTAACAGTGCCATAATTATATCCGTTGAATTTTATAATCCTGCGTTAAATACAGTTTAAATTTACCATAATAATCATTATGCAAGATCGAATCCCTAAACACCTTTAAATAATTAAAGATCAGCACTTTATATTTGTCAGATTTGTTCCTTAGTGTACATGTATTCCATTTATTGGCGGCATCTCATCAGCTAACTATCACTTCAAATAGTGCTTTTTCACTGCATGGGGTTCGATCGTAACGTATTTGGATCGTTGACATCACGCAACAATTTCTCATAATATATATTAAAATGAGGTCAACATTGCTGTAAAATGCCGAACACACTTTTTTAAAGGGCAAAGGCCTCTGTTGTCATAGGCCTTCGTCAAATCTGGATCCAAAATCATTTGATTAATCCTACCACTAACATTATAAGTCTAGCTGGAACGAATCTAAATACATCGATTGAAAAATATATATATAGCAAAAATGCTTTTGTTTAAAAGGTGTCTAAGATGAGATTGCAATGTTAGAATTAGTAATTCCCACATTCGACCTCTGGTGGCCACACTTGACAAGGGTGTGGCGAGCTGAGGAGAAGGCAAGGGTAGAATTGGTCCGGAGTTCGCGCGGGGGCAGTATACCTAAAAGCTTGAATTTCCCTGGTCAGCGACTGATAACCAGAGGTGGGGAGTGACGGATCGGGGTGCGGCAGGGTGAAGGATGGGTGGGGCGAAGTGGGAGGAATATAGCTTCGGTATTCTTATATTAGTATTATATTTTAATGCAATCGATTACGACCAAGTGAAGAATGCGTGAATATTCTTTATTAGACCTCTAGAAAGTGCATATAAGTTTACATGAGAAGTAGATTTTGGAAACAATAATCCAACTCGTATACAACATTCTCACTTGAATACTTATTTGAGCGAATTCACGATTTCTGGAGAAGGCGATACCACGTGACCACGTATACTCCTTAACATTTGCAACTTCTCCAAGCCCGTGACAAATATCCTATCTGTCGTAATTTGAATAAGGATACTTTAATAGCAACGTGTAACATGTTAGAAGAGGTGTTTTAAATATTTAAATTGATCATGCTCGCACTTATTTTTTAACGCTAGTAGTTTCAATTTAAAAAGCTTGATTTTGAAAGGACTGGACTTTTAAGACATCAACTTTAACTCGAGGATGTTAAAATTGATTTTTACGAACAACAGGCAATGTTTGGGCTAAACACTGATCGGATTACTAAAAAAAGAATTATAACACCTCTTTTAAGGTTGTTTAGAGTGGTACGAAATAAATATTATTACTCCAATAAATGAGTTTATTGAAAACTGTATTTGAAGATCTCATAATATTACAAGACAGAACATTGCGATAAAAAAGAATTGTATAATTATGCCAAACAATTTTTCAGTTGTGCTAGTGTCAAGTACATAAGGGAAGAGATTAGTACTATAAGTATGCTCGCAACAACAAGCTGTACAACAGTAAACATAAATGTTAGAAGGAAGTTCCTGAGAGAAAGCAACAATAAATTATTTTTTTACACGATAAACAGTGTTAAAAGAAACACAAACAGTCAGCTAATACAATTATATAAATATGACTGTGATAATTATTATAGATGGTTGGAAGGATACATAAGGAAAATGTTTTGACTGGAAAAGAAAGTGATATGTTAGTTTTTTTTTCACCAAAGTTTAACGTCGTCGTTTGGCGTCAAAGGCCGTTGACGACAAATTTACATCTTATACAGTACAGTAACAATGAATTCATAACGTCCGAGATATACTATATAGCAAATGTTAGTCAAAGGTGAAAATAGATTGTATAGCCCAGGTCACAACTGTTACCAGGGTGTGTTTTAAATGTTTCTATTGCGTCCAATGCTGTAGGGCGCGGTGGTATAGTGGGTATGTTCACTCAGCGCTTCGGCGGGAAACTTCCATTGGGTGTCCGCGTTGTAGTCCGGGGCACTTCTGAGTTGGAATCTTGAAGCGGTGCTATGACAATTCAACATTCGTGCATACAATATTATGGCAATGTATTCGTGATCAAAGTCTACACTCAATAATTTTTTCTTTATAGGACCTTTAAAACACTAAAACAGGTGTTTAATTATAAATTATCTAATAAATTATAATATTCATTCATATCGAGAATTTATATAGCACCTTTTCATGAAATCTACTCAGAGTTAACTAGCTAACTAGCCGAAGTGATGTCAAGTGTCATAACAACAAGAAAATTTTATCAATCAGCAAAATAATCACAGTGAGCCGGAAACAGTCATCAGTGGCGATCCCTCGCAGACACGTAGATTCATCGAACAGAATCCCGTGGACAGCCTTCTCACCAAATATTAGTGTTTTCGTTTTTTCAAAGTTCATGGTAAGACCATTATACCTCTTCCCTTTCTCATTTAGATTCCGTGTTGTTTGTTTGTTTGTTTGTTTGTTTGTTTGTATGTGCACTTGTAAAAGCGACCCTTCAAGCTCACACTACTCAGAGGCGCTCCCGAATGCAGAGCGAACACTGCATCGGAGTTCACGCCAAAGCGCCGAGCAATTGTGAGTGAAGGACTTGCCCAAGGTTCCTACGCGGTGGTTTGATGGTGGATTCGAACCTCGAACCTTCCGGCTCCAAGGCAACGATGCCACCACTACACCACCGCGCCCCACAGTAGTCCTTGCTCGTCTTCGTCTATCAGGTCAATATCATCGGCGAAGCAGAGATTATTTATTTCTATGCCACTGATTTTCACTACAGTTACTGTACTACTCCATCCTTCTAACTGATCTTATCCTGGACTCAAGTAGCTTTTAATGTAAATACTAAGTCTTATCTTACTGATCTTGATTCGATGGCGTAATGTTCAATGTAAATTATCGCAATTTGTTTACGGATATATTTAAAACAGCAGGAATAATTGTAAAAGAGGTGTATAAATGTGACACTTAATAAAGCCTCTATAGATATTCTGACGATATTATTTTTACTAAAAAACACGTTCATAACATGGACGTTGATTGGACACTGCGCTCAAATTAATATGTACGCCACAACACTCTGTTTTGGTTAATTAATTATTTGCTGTTATTATGATATTTAAGACACCTTTATTAAAATTAAAAATCTTATTACATCTTGGTACAAATACTTCCAATGTTGCTTGATAACAACGAATTTGCTTAGGCCTTATAACGCCATTCATATCATTTTCAACCTAGATCTTTGCTTTTTTTATCCTGTCTAGGTTTCTATTTGCTTGTTATAATAGATCTTGCTTTTTTCCCACGTAGACTTTTTCACATCAAAAACGCAAATTATTGGCAATGCCTGGAAAAGTGCTAATATTTGTTTAAGGCATTTTCACCTTAGAGTCTAAAATGAACGACATGTTTGGATGAAAGTTTAGAGCAACGCCAATGCTCATTGTTATCATGCAGTGTCGTTAAACCGAAACAACAACTACGCTGCTACTCAATAATGATGATAATACTACTGAGTAATAATATACTGCGAAAATTGTTAAATAAATCTAGAGACACAATCTAATAAAGAGATTTAGCAAATGTTTGGAAAAGTCACATTATATGTCATAACTATACCACAAAGAATTTCAAAGATATCTTATTTTTCGCGGACTGTACACAATGATATTTGGTTTGCAAGATTTAATTTTTGTGTGTTAAAACAAAGTAAAAAAGGGTTTATATGTCTAATAAATTTTAATGCATTCGATATATCGAGCAAGTAAGGAATTTAAGAATATTCATTTTTAGACTACATTCGAACTCAGTAGTTTACAGTAGAAATAAATTATAGACATCACATTGCTATGCGAGATCATACAACATTCTCATTATAAATCATCTTTTGCAAATACATCAATGATACATAAAGTTAGGGTCAGATAACTCGACCATGTTTCGATTTCGAAATTTTACAAAACATAATAAAATATATCTTTATTAACCAACCAAATTTCCCATAATGCTTTTCCTCCACATGTCTTTCACTAGAAACTGGAAACATTGCTTTTATATTACCTTACTGGTCTTAGTGCTTCGGGATAGAAATGAGTTACACGTGTTTTGTATATATAATTATTTATAACAATAGATAATTGTTAAAAGAGGTGTCTAAAATGACACGCAATTAAGGCGGAAAAGATATTCTGACGTTCTAGTTTGGACTTAGAGCCACGCTAATTTTTGAAAAGACTGGACTTTATTAAACATGAGTATTAAAATGAAGCTGTTCAATTGATATCTACAAACACCAGGAATTGTTTCGATTAAGTACTGCTCAGCGCTGAGAAAAATATTTAGAACACCTCTATTAAAGTTATCCTCCTGCTACAAATGCATTCATATATCGCACTTTTTTAGATAGTTACCGAAATTGGTTACAATGTGAAATGTTATTGAGCTTTGTTCGGTATTGAAGTGTGGCTATAGAATCGTATAGCGCCTAATGATCGTTTAGAGGCGCTCTCAGCACAAAACCTCCGGGGAGAAAATAAATGTCCTTAAACTGTGAAAGGCAGATGAGAAAAAAAATAATCAATTTGACTATCGTAATCATAATCGTAATAGATTATCATCTCCGAATTTCTGAAAGCCCCACTCGATAGTCAAGAGCACCAGCTTGCTAACAAATATTTTTATTAAGCAATCGATAAGAAAGGAAGGTTATGCTAACTGAAGGGACAAACCGCAACAAACGCCCCAGAATGTTGGGCAAGAGTAGCCCTAGTCCAGGGGGAGAATTTGATTAGCGTTGCCAAAATAGATTGTTTATATAATTATGTGCAATATTCTGAAATTAGTATTCATATGAATGCGTTTAGTTATAGACAAACCCAGCGTGCACATAATACCTTTAAAAATATATATAGAAATATAATTCAACTGAAAGAGGTGTTTAAGTTGAAAGCATCAAAGAATCTTATTCATTCGATGTAGAGCATGTAAAGTGTGTTTTTTGACGACGTTTTTCGTTCTTTGTGTGCATAAAACGACGTTTATTTTTTCGGTTTCTGTCGTTTTAGATACCTGTGATTGTCAGAATGCATTCATCCATCGTAACTTCTCAACAATAGCTCCAACCTACGAGACAAATTTGTAGAATAACGTTTAGTTTCAATGAACACAGAATTAACAAACGCTAACATGTTGATATTGTTAGAATTATACTTCAATCGTTTTAAAGGTTTGTTGTTGTTGTTTTTTAGTGAATTTTATGAGTGCATCGAGTGATTGACGTTAAATTTGTTGAATTATTTTAGAGTTTGCTGTTTGAGACTTCTTAACGATCATGATAGGTCTACCACTATTTCCATAACCCAGAAAAATTGCGACTGTCAAAGTTCATATAGCAACTTTTTAAAAGCAGGATTTAATAGCTTAATTAATACAAGGTATGTGTTCACTGTCTGAATTAATCAAGAATGCATGGATATAAAACATCAGCGCTATAATAGTTTTGACTAAGAACAAGCTAAGAATAAGCTTGATTTTGAAAGGAAATAATTCATAACCTTTTTGAGCTCTGTCAAAGAAATGAACTTTAAATTGACGTTGTTAAAATTTATCTTTACAGCTTCAATCATTGAGATGTATGATTATCCTACGCTAGAGAGAGTATCACGTCTGTAAATCGATGTCGATTTTTCTTTCATACCGACCGAACACATACGTCACATGTGACGTGTCTTATTCATACCGACCAATCACATAATATGTGATACGTCACATATTCATACCGACCAATCATAGGCGATTTCTCATACCAACCGTCGCTCGGCTGGTGACGTATATTTGAATATACGGCTCTGGTGACGTGCCTTCACATTTTCATGCAGAGGAGATAGGCCATACTCTCTCTCTAGCCTATATATTTTATATATATAGCGTACATCTCAATGGCTTCAGTCAAACTCGCAGCAACAAGGTAAAGTCAACTTTAAAACACCTCTTTTAAATGTATAAATATTGCTACAAAACTTACCACATTGCTAAAATATATATGAGAAAAACTGATAATAATGGTTGAGAAGTTGAGTTCGTTAAAATATTAATCGAATTATATTATTATGATGGGAAACATTTCTTAAAAACCATGGCGTTATTATGTGGTAAAAAATTCGACCTATTATAATAATCGTCGTCATAATTATTAGGTGAGATTGTGAGGGAGACGTTATGCATCACATTTCCGCAGAGATTTAGTTCTTTTATGATTATTCTCAGAATGAAGAGAGATATGTACGTTTGCTTACATGGTGTTACGAATTCTCAACTCCAATTTTGCAGAAATGAGCTCAAATTAGAGACAAACCAATTTATTTAATCGTCTTTTTTCACATACAAACAAACATGAGATGTGAGTTACAGTAGTCTATAAAATTCCGAGATAAAAAAAATGCCTGCACACTGTGGCAAAGACAATGTTGATACATACTCATTAATGTTTAGTGATTGGTGAAGACTAGGAGTGACGCCCGGATATCTAACACGAGATGAGAAAGAATTTGTCAGTAAACAGTGAAAAGTCATGCTATCAGAAGCTGATATTTATACACACCTCTTTTTAATAATTAATTCTTTTTACAAGTACCTATGTAACCACAATTCTGTCAATTTCATCAAATCCCGATTTTCTTCTCCTCTCAGTCATAACTCTTGCAAAAAATAGTGCTCTGATATGCCTATCAATTTTTTTCCCAGATTGCAACGGCTTCTGTTGTCAAAGCTGGATAATCCACCTCAAACATAACGCTTAACTGATGTGTATTAAAACTACCAGATTAGAAAGTAAACTGAGGAAATTTATCATGCTTAAGTAATAATAATAATTATTGTCGTTTTGTTCCATGATTAGTAGGGAGAGCTTGAATGGCGCTATAGCAAGTGCATAAACAAACAAACAAATTAATTAATTAATACTTGTTAGGTTAGTTCACTCTGCACACCCGCGTTGACATCTATTACAGCTCTTGTTGATTGCTCGTTTTTGACACATTTTAAAAATAACCTATCCTGGTTATAAATAATTTTATCCATTCAAAATTTGTAATTATTTATCTGTATTGGACTTCTTTCATTCATAGTAACTCTTTCTGGATCATGCTTTCAAAAATAAAATGAACATTGCCCAACATTAAGTACTGCACTGAATATCTTCACATGAATCCTTATATCACTCAAAACAATGTATCGTCATATTAATCACTACTACAATGCTACAAGTACAACAACGTCGAATATTGTGGGGCGCGGTGGTGTAGAGGGCATGTTAGTCGCCTTGCAGTCAAAGGGTTCCAGTTTCTAATATTATCTCAAGTCGCCGCGTATAGGGACCTTGGGCAAGTCCTTCACACGCATTTGCTCACCGCTTCGGCGTGAAACTCCGATGCTGTGACCACTTTGACGCGAAATTTGATCCCCTATTACCGATGATAAGGATTTTGTTTCTGTCTCTTTAGACGCGAATTTTAATGAGACCAGATAATTTATGGAGAGTGTAAAATACTTTTCAAAGGTGTCTAATTGCTTGGTATTTTCTTTTATCACTAAGACCGCTGGTAAAACATCATTAGCCTATATGCTAGAGCTAAAGAATGTCATTAATACATGTGATGTGTCTGTGTGTATTGTGTTCGAGTGTGTGTGTGTGTGTGTGTGTGCGCATGTGCGCGCGTGCATACCTGCGAGGGTGATTTTATAAAATATTCTCTTTCTCCTTCTGTTCGTTTTACATTCTCACTTCCCAAAAGCTGCTCCTTCTTGCGAGGACTTGCGAATTGGGAGAACCTCTGAACCGTTCACCCTTTTGTGGAGCCCCCTGTATGTTCGTTGCCTTGCAGCCGGCAGTATCGGCGGCAGGGGAAGGGCTATGGGGGCCAAGCCCTCCAAAAAGGCGATCCATTTTTCCCATGTAAAAATGTGAATTTTCTACATTCAACCCCCTCCCTCAAATTGAAGCTGATGAATAAAAAAATGTCATCATAATTTTGGCGGTGAAAATTGATTTTTTTTCCGGAAATTCAGTTCCCCAAAACTGAAATCCTGGCAGGTTCGAATTCACCTCAAGCCGCACCGTAGCAATTGCTCAGCGCTTCAGCGTGAAATACCGATGCAGTGTCCACGCTGTAGTCGAGAGTGCCTCCAAGTAGTGAGCTGCCAGATGCGCTATGTAAATGAAGAAATAAAAAATAACAAAATAATGAGAACATTTGAAGCGAATTCAATCTTAAGAACCATCGTGATATGCAGCTGCAAAAACATAACATAGCCTACATATTCAATGCTATGTGATGGGAAAAGAATATAGAAAAAAAACAGTGTCGTAAAGTCACTTGAAAAGCATGCGTCCGATAAGCAGCACTAGTTAATGTATCGGCGTCAGGAATTTCACGGTTATGCGAGCGAATTATTATAATGAGACATCCGTTAATGTTGATTACAAACAGACATCGAATGGTGAGGCTATTTATAAGAAATAATTCATATATTTAAATGGTGTCTAAGGAAAACAAACAACTTTATAAATAGTAGTTGGCGCAAACACCCCGAATTGGCCACACTTGACCCGCCTTTCCTCAGGTGTTATTTACCAAAATATCTCCTACAATAATCCATAGGCGGAGACCTGGTCCGAACTTTGGGGGGGACGGACGAGCGGCCGATCGCTGAATTAAGCGCGAAGACTAAAAAAGGTGTTTTTGACGACTAAAAAAGTGTCCATAAATTTTGACGACTAATTATAACAGGGTTGGGAGATTTCGAAAAAAATTGTCGCGAGATTACGAGAAAAAGTCGCGTAAATCTCGAGATTATCACAAAAAAAGTCGCGAAAATCGCGAATTTAATTCTTGTATAATGATTATTTCTTTAAAAGAGGTGTGCAAGCACTATGAACAGTATTGACATGAAAGTTAATTTTTAAAGTAATTGTAATTGTTCGAGACGCTTTTCTTGTAGGATGAAAGCCTCACAAAAGAATTTTGAAAATACTGTGGACAGTAATCACAAAAAGTAATGAATATTAATTTTTAAAGTAATTGTGTTTGCTCGAGGGCGTTATTCTTGTATGATGAGTATCTCTTAAAAGAGGTGTGCAAATATCGTGGACTGTAATCACAAAAAGACATAAGACATGGATACAAATTTTAAGTAATTATAATTTCTCGAAGGTGTTATTCCTGTATGATGCGTATCTCTTAAAAGAGGTGTGCAAAATACTATGAACAGTAATCTCAAAAAGATATGAAAGTTGACTTTATAAAGTAATTGTAATTGTTCCAGAGGTTATTCCTGTAGGATGGGTTTCTCTTAAAGGAGGTGTACAAAAACTATGAACAGTAATTACAAAAAAGACATGAATATTAATTTTTAAAGTAATTATAATTGCTCTAGGGTGTTATTCCTGTGTGATGAGTATCTCTTAAAAGAGGTGTTCAAATATTTTGGACAGTAATCACAAATAATTGTATGACTGTTAAATTTAAAAGTAATTGTAATTGTTCTTATTGTTATGACTGTTGGATGGGTAACTCTTAAAAGAGGTGTGAAAATACTATGAACAGTTTTCACTATAATGCAAATTTTTAAAGTAATTGTAATTGCTCGAGACGCTATTTTTGTTGGATGATTATCTCTTAAAAGAGGTGTGCAAAAACTGCAAATAATTATCATGAACAGTAATCACAAAAAGTTATATGAATGTTTATTTATAAAGTAATTGTAATTGATCCAGGTGTTTTTCCTTGTAGAATGAGTATCTCTTAAAAGAGGTGTGCAAATACTATGAACAGTATTCACAAAAAATTACATGATTGTTAATTTTTAAAGAATTTGTAATTGCTCGAGACGCTATTCTTGTAGGATGAATATCTCTTAAAAGAGGTGTGCAAATATTTTAGACAGTAATCACAGAAAAAATATGAGTGTTATTTTTTTAAGTAATTAAAGTTCGCCTAATGGTCAATCTTCTCTTTGTCAATCTTCTCATTGAAACTGATTCGTTTGCGCGACAGCAAGATTTGAACGGCGATCTGTACTTACACGATTTCAAAATGTCGCCGTCGCGACCACGAGACAAGTCAAAAGTCGCCCAAAAAGCGCGAGGTCGTGAGAACGAAATTTTCTGTCGCGAGCACAATAATAGCAAAAATCGTTTGATTTCAATGCCTATTTAATCTATTACAGAATTAGTTAACACAAACACACACACACACACACACACACACACACACACACACACACACACACACATACACACACAAACCACACTAAAAAAGCAAAAAAAAACAAATACAACTAAAATTCTAATTCACATGCATTACTTCTTACATAATTTTTCTATTAGTTATGGTCATAAGTATATTATAAGCTTCAAGATAAATACAATTATAAAGCTTTTATGAAGAAAGAATTTAAGGGAGTCCAAGTAAGTTGTTTTCAAAAAGGGACCATGTATCCCGGTTCTTTTATGGCATCGCTCTTATGCGTTGAACAGATTTTTTATTAATTTGTTCGAAAATCTCTTTATAACATTGTAAAGTCGTCAGTCGCCTGCAGTGTGTTCATCAAGTGTCCAAGTTCTGACAGTTAACGATTGGGGGGGACAAATACATGGACCGTCCCCCCACCACATTCTTTGGGGGGGACCGTCCCCCTCTGTCCCCCTATGTCTCCGCCCATGCAATAATCACTGCATTGACTGGGTTGGAAGATCCCAGGGTCGAGGGAGTGGATGAATGTGATAGAGCAATTCATTCTCTGTCATTACTTCGCGTCGCCGAAATGGCTGCCCGTTGACTGCGTTGAAATTGAGTGGCCCGTATGGGAATCGGGAATCACGGCTGGTGTATAATTAACAAAAAATCGGGTGTCCAATCGGTGATAGGTAGTCGTTAAATTCATTAAATTAATGTTTATTGAAATGGGATGCTAATATATATTGATGAGGTAATTTGCCGAAAATTCGATTTTGGCCAAACGTCGATACGATATTATCTGAAAGTTCGAGGAAGCAATGCAATTATCCTGTGATTATGTTAGTTCTATAAACACTGAGACAAATTTTAGGATTCCTGAAAGGTCAAAATGGATAAAAAAATCCAAGGTTTAAGCATTCAACTATGCACTACTGTAATTCAATAAGATCATTGCTGACGAGGACGACGACGATGATGATGATGATGATGATGATGACGACGATGATGATGACGATGACGATGATGGTGATGATAATGACGACGACAACGACGACAACGATGACGACGACGACGACGATGATGATGACGACAACGACGACGACGATGACGACGACGACGATGACGATAATATCATAACACCACACCGCATAATTACATCAAAACTTCTTCACCCACAAGGGAATCGAGAGGGTAGGACGGGGCAAGTGTCAACACCTCAACTGAATCATTATCTACGTCGTCTTTGTCTTCGTCGTAGGTTCGAGAGTAGTGAACAACTTCCGTCGCGTACGTCACTTCCTGTTTCTTCAACGACGATCGTAAAGAACTTGAAGAGGATCATGCGACGCCTTCAACGCGACCGCTAGATGACAGCACAGTCATTGTGTCGTTGGAATGCTATCGACGTCAACGTTTGACGTCATCTCTTGAGTCTTGCAAGACTCTGTTGCTGCAGGCCACAACTGTTGCTGGAGATGAAGATCTTAGTGTGGCCAATACACATACACGCGAACACACACATACACACGCACGTACACACGTACACATACACACGCGCGCACACTCACCCACGCACACGCAAGCACTCACAAGCATACGCTCGCACACAAGCACATTGCACACGCTCACGCACATACTTCTTGTGCTCAAGTTAAATGGAGTACCGGTCATCTTGTACACCTTTTAAACGTTTTCACATTATGCTATATAATGAAAAAACTCAGTTTGTTTATAATAATTTTGCGAAATAATAGTCGGTTATTTACACCTTTAAAACGCTTCTCAGTTGTTTTATATAAGATTTTTAATTAATGTGATGGTTACTCGGTTTGTGAAATTGCTTGGTATCAGCCAGTGTAACGGATGCGTAGAAACGTTAAAAAGTTCTCTTCTTCGCCGTCATAATTATTATCAGCGACAGTGTACAGTCAGTGAATGTTTCATTGTAGCTGATGTAATTGAGGAATAAATTCTAATGGAAGGCTTTATTTTGGATCATTCGCCTATGGATGGATCCGATTTGACCAGGGCCTATGACAACAGAGGCCGTTACCCTGGACAGAAATTTGCTCGACATATTACAGCACTAATGAGTAAGGTACTAGACCAGTAATTCATACAAATCAAGAAAAGTATCTATCTATGCGGATCTGATTGCTTTTATAGGACGGTAGAAAACATTAAAAAGGTTTCCTGAAAACAGTTTTTTCACGTTGCTAGAGTACTGAGTGGAAATTCCATCATTTCAGAATTTATTTAGCGCTTCTTCAAGGAGACTATTCAGAAGCGCTCCCGATTCTTGCACGGCAAAGCACAGTTTTTCGAATTTTGTCAGAAAGTGCTTTAGTAAGAACCACAGAAAGCATACGTAGCTACCGTGGGAGCCCATGCAAAAAACTGGGCCTACAACAGAAAAGGCTCTATTCTGCATCGTTGCAGTTCGTGCGAATGGAACCAAAAATAATATCTCTTTGTTTGTTTGTTGATATTTACCTACTTGATATTATCATTCTTGATTTCTTAAATTTGATATATGTACAGAGCACACACCATATTTTAAACATACTTGACCCTCGCATACTGCAAGCTAGAATACCTAAATAGGCCTACTTTACGTGATCGTGATATCCATGATAGTCCCAAAGCACAACTGAAAATCCAAGTGCAAGACACCAACTTTTTCAAGAGCACTTTAATTATTTAGGCGACTTATAATACTCAAAACCTGCGGATACTTGAACAGTCATTACCACTTGCTTATGGGTCCATTTAAAAAAAAATTGTGATTCACATTAGCCAACACGGCAATTCGAGCAACATAAATCATCTCTATTATGACCTATAATACTTCAACAGTCTCTAGCTTTACTAGACATCGTGCATCTTCGTGTGGCCCAGTCCGTTGTCCGTTGTCCGTCCGATCCTCGTAGGACGCGTCAAGAAGACTCTTGACGTCCGAACAAGGACCACTCGTCACGTGATGATGATCACGTGGACATGACGCAGACCGGATGTGACTTCAGAGTCTATTTGAGATGTGACGATTAATAAAGACTTTGACGCACGATACGTGCTAACAACAGCAGGAGCTATGGAAGATGACATTAAACACCTTTTAAAAGCTGATACATCAGTCTATATAAATCAACCGGTTTCTTTCGATGCGGTACACCTGCGAGAGAAGTATTGGCAACGATTCAAAATTAATAACTTATTATAATAAATGACGAATACAATGAGTGACTATATTAGATGGTTCAGCAACGATATAATATTTAAACGCTAATAAAAATATTTTGTCGACAACTAAGAGCGCCACTACATATATACAGTGTAATGTATGAGCCGTGGAAGATGACATTAAACACCTTTTAAAAGTATCAATATCAAGATATATAAATCAACCGGTGCTTTGGGAGGCAGTTGGATGGTGCTGCTATATATAATAATAATTATAATTATTATAATAGGAGAAGTTGTTAACGATTCTGAAAAGAGATTATACTTTAGCAAATAATTTATTATAATAAATAACGAATAAAATTAGCGACTGTATTAGATGGTTCAGCGACGATCTATGTAAACGCTAATTAAAAATATATTATCATATTATATATTATATAATATATATATATATATATATATATATATATATATATATATATATATATATACATGCTAGCGTACCCGCCACGCGTTGCTGTGGCTGAAAAGAGCATCCAACCATCCCTCTCTACATCAATTCTTCCTTCCCCCCTCTCCTCTCCTGCTCTTGCTAACCAAGTTATACTGAATCTCATTATGCTCACTGTCATTTTGTTTATGTTTTTTTGGATTCGGGAAAATAAAAAACGAGACCAATCAATCAATCGAACGCAATGTCATAATTTATTATTCAACAACTTTTAATTAAATTAATACATAAGTATTCGTCTGTTGCTTGTATGCTGCGGTTTCAACATATAAATCAATTTTTGCACATGCTCTTGTCACTTTATAGATTTATGTAAACGTTAAAAGAGGTACGCAACAGAATGTACTAAATTAATGTGCGTCAAATTGGCGGCAAGGCTTATAACAGACAAGTCTTGGAATTCTATTAATAGTAATAATATTTTCGTTTATTCAACAATCCAGTTGACAGAACGCAACCGGCTACATTTATGCAGTTGACACAATTTACAGGAACTCAGTTTACAAAATGCATAAGTCTCAACTATACTAACTGGACAGACAGCCCTCAATACATTATTTAAAATGGCTCTATTGAAATCACTGATATAAGCAAATCATGTAACAATATGCTGACAGGACATGGTGTTTCTAGACTACTGTTACCCTGCTGAAACCAAAAATCGTGGTTAGCAAGCTTTCATTTAGCGGTTCCATGAGAAAACAAGATGGCGGACAAAATGGCGGCCTATTCGATCAAACGGTCACATAATATATGTGTCTTTACTCCATTGCATTCATTGAACTCTATAATTTAATTTGGAATCTAAAATCGTGTTCCTGTCACATACAATACTTTACTTATAGCCAGTTGAAGCATAATTTCTGTCATTATCAGATTAAATGACTGGTCTAGTACGCGGGGGCTAGTGCTCAAATTTTTCTTTTCGATATCTTTAGGTTCAAATGACTTGGAACTATATTCAATGCTTTTCTTCGTGAACTTGTAGCGCCATATGATACCTAAGAAGAGGTGTGCAAGTGGCAGCTTCTTCAACTTTTAATATATACAAATTCAATTTATTTCCTGAACCATCTATAGTTATCATCTAAAATAACAACACACAACGTGTGACGGCCAGTTCGAACAAAAATTGGAACACACAGATAATCATGAAAAAACATATGACTCAACTTTACTAGCGCTCCACTAATAAACCAAATGAAGAAATGTAAGTATTCAAATAATTTGCTGGTTTGTTCTTTTAAAGGTGACGACTAAGTTAGCCCTATGGTTCTAAATAATAACCAATAGGACCTAATTTCTTTTATAGCGTAAAATAAGTGATTTAAAAAGGTGTTCAACGAAAAGTTCTGTAACAATGCTAAACAAAATAATGTGGTAAAATGTGTATCAGTTGTGCAGAGGATAGTATATTGACTGGAACGAATAACGACAATATGTAGCAACAGGGATTATTAGCGTCGCCTTCCTCCCTGCTTTAGGCTTGAGACTGGCATTGGCCAGGGTCTGGAAACGGTGGAGCTATGGGTTGGCAATATTATAGTAGTTTCCTATTATAGGCATGACGTTAAACTACATCCATCCTCCGCCACAACGTCCTTGTACGGGTCCTAAACTCGGATAAAGTAAGAAGGTTTGCCAAATGGGGTGGTGATACGCTGGCAGTAAAAGTTTTACCGCCAGCGTATCACCATCCATTTGGCAAACCTTCCTCCTTAATTATACCAAGACGATCGAAATCCGCAAAAAAACCACGACATAAGTGACATCGCGGCCCAGTTGCTTCAAGTTGTCATGATGTGGAGCAGACATGCACAGGTTGGTGAGGACAGACCGATGGAGAGAGTAGGAAGAGAGAGCGTGGGACACATACGGGCATTGACCCACGTTGTCCTTCGTGCCTCTTTCCCACGATTCTCTTCAATCAGACAAGGTGGTCTAGCTGCTCCAAGACGTTAATGGTATGGAGCAGACCTGCTGACCGGACCGGTTGAAGCTGGGCAACATGGCGCGAGACAGACTCAGACAGAGAGTGGTCGGACTCCATGTGCTCATGGATTTAAAGAAGAGGAAAGAATTGTAGTTTTAGTTATTGTGTGATAGCAAAGATTATTAGAGCCGCCATCCTTCTTTGTCCAATCCCATGAGATATGCACACTTTTTTATAAGTTGATTCATATACAATGTATTTATAAACTTCCTACACGGTCTTATAAACGACAGTAATTACACAATTTTTCCTTTGGTTATTTGGTTTATGAGCCTATAAACTACACTTTGCATATAACCGTCATCAAGTAAATTCTTAGTATTGAAGTCTAATTTAACCCTCGAGTGCCCAAGGGGGGGGGGGGGTCCGACCGGATCCCAGGCCTGTTTTTCCCGGATAACTTTTTAGAGGCTATTAATATGCAGAAATGCTTTTAGGTATTCCTAGACCAACCATTTGGGCATAGAATGGTATATTTTGCGTGAGTATTGTCCTACCTTGTACCCCACAATCACAGCATATACTAAGGGTACCGCGTGATATTCGGCTGATATTCATACACGCGTATAGGCTTCCTTCGGTAAATAACGCAAACAAACATAAAATGTGTCACGAGTTTATTACACTATTATTTTACACCAGGTGGTGCAAATGTAATATAAGATACATCAATCGATTGCAAATTCATTTGGGATTACATAGAATCAACTTCTGTTACGATACTCCAATCCCTTCTCAAGAAATTAGCATGAAAACTCTGGGGTCCGCGCGGACCCCCCTTGGGCCTTCGTGTACCAAAAATTACCTTGGGCACTCAAGTGTTAAAAGAAACACATGCACTTCTTAGTAGGCTACGTCAGATATTTAGAAATTTTACCAGAGTTACTGTATGCCTAATTTGGCACCGTGAAAGAACTTTCTTAGCAGACCTTTTTTAATGTTTAATTTTGCAATAAATAACACTATAAAAAAGCTTTTTTACAAGTTACTGCTAAATGATCTATGTTCTCTGTAACTAGCTACACATGGATAGGTTTCGAATCAGTATTAATAGATTGGATGGATATTGCACCTACTTCAGTAATCAAAATCTCAACTGTGATAGGTGATGTGGGGCCACGTCCAAACGTTGGTCCAACTATAAATTAGGGATTAGCGCTTTTAAAATATCACGCCCGATATATGTATATCTCGCAAGAGCATACATACTTTATACACATCGTTGAATTTAACACACGCTAGTTTTATTACTCACTAGTTCATTGTTTCCATAAAAGTTAGTCGGCTTGAAAAACTTCTAGAAAGAATTTATGACCAATTACTTATTGTAAGAGACTTCAAAGAAGTAGCGCTAATTAAATGATTATGGTAACGAGGAACTCTCACCACTGAATTTCAGCGCCACCCTTTTATATGGCAAGTTTATAAATGCTTAAAAAGGTGTCGAATGTTTCGCAGCGAGGATGATTAGTGTCATCCTAGTCAACGTTTAGAGGAGCGGGGCCATGTGGTGCATTGTATTGTGCACTGGTATCAACTTCAGCAGAGCTGAGTTCGAGTTCCGAAGCCCTCTTAGGATAGACTGGTGGCTTTATAGGCTGCCCCTTTGTACAGCAGTCTGTCTGTTCTCATTGTAGACTAGCGGTTCTGTTTCGATCCGTCCAATTGCAAAAAAATTCGTCGCTGGTACAATCGCTGTGCATTATGTCGCCATCTGTCGAATGTGTATGAAACAAGCTCGCCACCTACCGAATGAACGGCTAGTCATCGTAAAGTCGACAGGTGGTGGTAGTCGTCAATGTTTATGAGATTGAAATAATTGACGATGATGATGATGATGATCAAGAAGATGATGATGATGATGATGACGATGATGATGATGATGATGATGATGATGATGATGATGATGATGATGATGATGATGATGAGGACGATGATGACGACGACGATGACGTTGACGATGTCGATGATGATGATGAGGACGATGATGAGGACGATGATGATGACGATGATGATGACGATGATGATGACGATGATGATGAGGACGATGATGACGACGACGATGACGTTGACGATGTCGATGATGATGATGAGGACGATGACGAGGACGATGACGATGACGATGACGATGACGATGACGATGACGATGACGATGACGATGACGATGACGATGACGACGACGACGACGACGATGACGACGACGACGACGACGACGACGACGACGACGACGACGACGACGACGACGACGACGACGACGACGACGACGACGACGACGACGACGACGACGACGACGACGACGACGACGACGACGACGACGACGACGACGACGACGACGACGACGACGACGACGACGACGACGACGACGACGACGACGACGACGACGACGACGACGACGACGACGACGACGACGACGACGACGACGACGACGACGACGACGACGACGACGACGACGACGACGACGACGACGACGATGACGATGACGATGACGATGACGATGACGATGACGATGACGATGACGATGACGATGACGATGATGATGATGATGATGATGATGATGATGATGATGATGATGATGATGATGATGATGATGATGATGATGGAATTTACACTTGCTGTTCACATAATTATGCTTAGGAATATTAAAGATGATTTGCTGGATGGGTCTTTCAACCAACTTTTATCTTTGCCTTGTAACCTCGAGTCCATTGCTAAATGTTTGGAGCGCCTCTGATTAGAGAGCTTGAAGAGGCGCTATAACAAGTGTATGTGCATGCGTGTTATTCACCAGCTGGAGCACGCACGCCCATCCACACTGACTAACTCGTCGTTGATTGGTTCAATTTGGCGCTATTTAATTATTGGGTCCATCGGGCTGCTGCGTGAATTATCGGCGGGTTCACCAAGTTGCATAAAATCAAACGTTTTTATTTTATAGGTATGCAGTAGATGCTGTGGATATTAGAAAAAATCCAAGGGCAGTACTATTTTGCTCTGCAAATTGTATGGTTAATAATGTTTGCGAGATCGCTGCTGTCTCCCGATATTTCAAACACCTCTTTTTACTTATTTCTTTAAACTTTATTACTTAACATATACAAAAATATTGAATGCATCCCATTGAGGAAGTAATATAGACACCTTTCAACAGAATGATTTCTTTAATATAAGTAGGCTATGCGAAACAAAAAAATATATTGAATCACTGATCGTATGGTCCTAAATCAGCGGTTCTCAACCTTTTCAGTGCGGCGACCCCTTTTTAACATTTCGAAAGTTGTGGCGACCCCCAACAACAAAAGTGATTGATTTTTTGCTTCACTGCATTTTTTAAACATTTTTCATTGTTATGCATTTTCAATTCATAATTCGGAAACTGATAATAATATTGTCTGAGATTTCCTTGGTCTTGCGATTCTGAGCGCCTCATTTAGGCTACCTATTCCGTGGTTTGTAGTTTAAGTTTCTTAAGTCCTGTGAAAATGGCTGATTAAACTTAAAAAACTGCCACATCTTCCTGTTTGGAACTCCTCAAATCTTCCGTCTCAAGTGTGAATTCTTGGCGTCATCAGCATCGTTCTTAAAAGCAGGCTTCTCTGAACATTCGTAAAAATTTGTTCTTTTCGTGACACTTATTTCACCTACAGCTGATTCGTTTTGGGGCATTATTATAAAGTTCACTTGTGTTTTTTATGAATTTTCCAAGCAGGGAATGGTCTTGAGGCGAGGATGTGCCCCCTGCTCATTGTCTACAATTTTTGAATTTCCAGACTGCAGTGGTAGCATTTTAGGCTGTCATTTTAACGAAATTTCTCAGCACTTCAGCGCTGATGGTCGGGGTTTGAGTAGGCTATTTGTAACTTCAAAAGTGTCTCCTAACTCTCCTTCCATAGTTAAAAAGAATTATTTCTACACTTTAATGGTCGCATTTTAGGCTGTCGTTTCAACAAAATTTATCGTAATTTCAGAATAACTTTCCGCCAATGTATAGACAGCATAATATTATTGTTTGAGAAAACAGAATATTGTATTTTTTAGAGGAATGGCAAAAATGGAATTTACATTCTAGATAACGTTGAAATTGCTATTACATCTTTTACCAATTTCTGATGGTCCAGGCGACCCCTGGTAAATCGTCAGGCGACCCCCGCGGGGGTCGCGACCCACAGGTTGAGAACCGCTGTCCTAAATAAAAGCACGAATGAAGACTTATTCGAAAATAATAATAATAATACCATCATCGCAATGTTTCGTTTAAAATGAATGTCTTTAACACATAATTTCTGGTTATTCGCCGTATTTTTGCTTAATTATTCTTCGTCTGAACACACCATCATAGTGTCTGAAACACCTCAGACGTAAAAACCCCGAAAAAGTATTTGTCCATAATTATAGGCCTACAGTTTCGCAGCTATTCACCACCAGAACAACCCGGGGGACTGCGTTGGAACGAAAAGCTGAATTTTTGCTATTTTCATAATTATAATCGCGAAGTTTTGCAACTTCGCACCTCAAATGGTGCAGCTATAGATAGAGATAGAGAGTGACCAGGACCCCCACCCACAGTCACCACACACGGTCGGGTCATGTTTGGCTTTTAGGGGAGGGAGCGGTGTGGGGTGGAGGGTTGGCGAAAACCCGACATTTAGCGGTAAACTAAAAATTTCACATCTCGTGGATGAATAAATGGAGGATAGGAGGTTCAATGTAGAGAGATTGAACGATGAAAGAAGCAGTGATTATAATACATGTAAGTGGACTTACCGTGTTCGCGTTTTTAAACACCTCCTAAACGGTTATTTATTTTTTTAAAAATAGGCCGCTCACCACCAAAATTTAGTTTGGCGAGTAACAAAATCAGCCATCAATGTCATAAAGAGCTGTTGTACTATGAACTTAATAATAATAATAATAATAAAAGATCATTAATCATCTGAAATTCCAATTAACCCATTTACCGCCGCTATGAGAAATAGCCACCGTATCAAGCTGCAGTTGATAGTATATCATCAATGTGATGCCAATAGACTTCTGAGAGTGCAATTTTATTAAAAATATTTGTCGTGACCTAGTTTCAGGACGTTGCGTTTTCGCAACAACGGCAGGAAATGTGAACATTATCTATGCATGTAAATGTGAATGTGACTATGTAATAGTATGTACGTATGTGTGTTTTCGAGTATATACGCCCACAGTTTCGTTGCTATTGACCTGAAACCTTGCACCTGAGCAGAGGGCCGCCAGGGCCATCCAGTGGAGGGCCTGGGTTTTACCCCCCCCCCCCACTCACTGTTGGGAGGGGCGGTGGGCGGCCGGAAAATAACACAAATATCGTTGTTTCCACAATCATGTTCGACTTAGTTTCACATGCATCTAATCCGAAGCTGACAGTTAGACCGAGTGCCCTCACGGCGACCTCGCCCCCACAAGGACACCCCCGCCCACCAGGGATGGGGTGGGCGCTGGGTTTCTGGGTGAACCAAAACTTTTACCTCGAAATTTCATGAGTATCGTCCGTTACTTCAGAAAAGAGGATGGGGACTCCGTGGACTGGGAGCGAGTTAGGTGGCGACTGGTGAGGTGGGGTTTGGTGGGGTGGTGGTGGGGTGGGTGGGGGTGGTGGCGAGGTCGAGACGGCGGTTGGTGTTAGTAGTCAAAAACCTAAATTTACTGGATAACACTGGGTACTCCAGAGCGGTGGAAGCATGTTAGGGCGAGGCAGGCATGAATGGGTAGGGGTGGGGCTGGATGGAATGGGTCTAGAATGAGGTGGGGTGGGGGTAGAAAGAGCGTGAAACAGGATGGGGTTGAGAAGGGGGTTGTGGGTAGTGGGTAGTGGCAAGGGCGGGAAAGCCGAAGCTTTCCGAGCTGCGTCAGCGCCGGATACCCCATAGAGGTAGGGGCTGTCTGGAAGCTGGTTGGGACACTCCACTCCATAGTTGGTGCTGATGGGGGCTGGTGGGGCGGAGACACAGAATTTCCTGGGGAACGCCGAGTACCCCATGCATGTAGTTTTTTGCATGCAATAGTAAGTTCAAATAAGGTTATATGAGTTACTACATGTATTGTATACGTGCCATAATGCGTAAGTTTATAGCGTATTCCGCCGAAGTTGCGAAAACGCAACATAATTTGCATAGCGCATTCCGCCAATGTTGCGAAAACGCAACATTAAAATTTCGCAGATTACGGTTTCAGTATACAATGAGATATAAATTTAATAAACAAAAGACGTTAATTATTCACATTAGTACTCCAATCGGACAGCTTTACTTCTCGGAAAAATTGACGTGTTATGAGAAAAAAAATTATTGAACAAAACCCCTAAACAGACACCAAAAAGACCAAATTTTGACAAATTCAAAAAAATATAAAATGACACTAAATAATATTATATTTGGTAACAACATACTTAGCAAACACCCATTAAGTAAGAAAAAATGGGTTTGTGCAGGTTTCTCTCGTTTTTATTTTTCATCAATTTTTAAGCAGTACGTTGCGTTTTCGCAACGTTGGCGGTAAATGGGTTAAATCTAGAATAAACTGAATCCGTGGATAAATGGATTGACGTACGGACAAATGGAGAAACCATCAAGACGTGATTCGATTGCATATATCAAATATATTTGATATAATTTAACCTTTTAACCTTTTATGACCGAGCACGTTCGCTGGCAACGGAAACTTCCGGTTTGCGGCCGCGGTGGTCGATGGGAGATGCGGGGTCGGTGGAGGAATAATTGCAACGAACTGGTTTTCTTTGACGATAAAATCCATTTCAGTGTTTGAACATGATGTACATTTTCTTCACCAGTTGAATACATATACCAAGTCTGTATGTTTCTCGGTCTGTCTCTTTGTCTGTCTTTGTGTTGGTGTTGCAGAGCGAGTGAAAGGAACCATCAAGTCACAATGGACAGCAGAGTGCAGTGAGCGGCGGTCTATGCAAGTGGAAGGGGGGGAGGCAAAAACTCTTACAGATAAGAGGGTGCTCAGCATCGATTAATCTGGCTGCAGCGTTAAGGACCGACTGTAAAGGTGAGAGACGAACCTTAGGCAGACCAATTAAAAGAGAATTACAGTAATCAATTCGGGAGCAAGCAAAATCATGAACCAGACTTGTAAAAACAGAAGACGAAACAGAACTATAGCACCCATTTAGAAAACTTCTCAGAGACGTTCCCAGCCCTGCCACATCGAAAATGAAATTGAATTAACAAACGAATTAGAATATTTAATCTATAAAAAACTCGACGGATGGATGGAAGCGAAAAAGAAACATTGATACGTGGACTATAATGATAATAATGTGCTCGCGCTTCTCAACACCTTTTACAAGGTTTTCATTCCTTTATAAATAGGTCGCCCTTTATTTTACTGGAACTGAGGTAGGTAGTCGTGAATAATTGCTAGCATTGTCACTAATGACATAGAGAGGCATTGAACATTTACTTCATAATAATAATAATAATAATAATAATTATCATTATTATAGATACGAGTCATTCGAAATTCCAATTCATTCTAGAATAAAATGAATTTGGTGGATATATGGATTGATGGATGGATGCATGAATGGACGGACGGACGGACAAACGGACGGACAAAACGGAGAAACCATTAGGACGTGGTTCGATCGCATATATTGAATACTTCACCGATTTTAACCTGGAGAAAGATGGAAAGGGTAAGCTGGATAGAACATAAATCAAATGAAGAAGTACTGAAGAAGGTGGAAGAGGAAAGATCCTTGATGAATACAATTAGACCAAGGCAGAAAAAATGGATAGGACATGTATGTACTGAGAGGCAACTCCTTGCAAAGAGACATAGTGGAGAGCAAAATGGAGGGGAAGAGGGGAAGATGAAGACCTAGTGAAAAGTTATTGGACTGGATAATGGAGGATGGATAACCTAAAGAAGAAAGACAGTATAGTGGCATGATATTAATATGTCACGGAAACGTTACATATTTTTAACGATTCAATTTTGTGTGAGTAAGCATTATAACATGGCTTGATAATTATGCAGTTAGTGTCGCCCTCCTCCTTCGTCCATTCTTGAGACTGGCACTGTAAAATTGTTAACCGTTACAGAGTTACATGTCTTTAGGATATTCGTTTACTATTTAACCTATCATCAAAAGAACATCAATTTATTTCAATTTTATTTCAATTTATTATCCACCACGTATACCACAGATTTGAAAAGCTAGGCAGCACCAAACGTTCTCTATTTCACTAACTGCTAAAATCTATTTCGTTTGATCGCGGCCCGGAAGCTAGGGAGCGCATCTGAGTAGTATTTTAGAAGCATCTTGAAGGGGCGATATATAAATTCTGATTGATTGATTTATTGATTGTACTCTTAGCTGTAGTTTTATTACACTTTTCTGCAATACAAAAGTGACGTTAAGATATGGCGGCGAGAAAGTGAACGCGCAGTCATTGAGTCCCAACATATTGAACACCTTTTTCAGTAAATTAACTCTACATTAATATAGCTGGCGAACATAGGTGAATAAATTTGCTAGTGCCTGCGAATTCAAACTCTATTTGGAAGGTTTTCAAACTCGTAACAAAAAAAGGCTCAATTGAAAAGTTGATATGTTTAGTTGAACTACCCATCGCTTTGAACGGACTATACGTTGCTCTCACTAGAGTTCGCGTCAAAAAAGTTCGGTTACTCAACACTTTAGGAAAAGGCGCTACTCAAGGTTCAAGGTTTTTTTACTCTACATCTTTGACAATGCTTTCGATTTAAAAAAGGGCTCGTTCATGCAGTTCTTTTCAATGTTCTTCATTTTTGTGTTCTGCCCTTAGTAAGTCCAGGATTCCAACAACACCATTTTTGTTAATTCTCTACTTGCTCTTTCCTAGATTTTTGTATATATCCTAGAACATTTAATTTTTCTCCGTCCATTTACCAGTCCATCAGCTTGTTTCTTGGAAGTCCCGGTAGTCTCTTTGTCACATTTCTTTGTAGAATTTACTTGCACACTCATGGTTAGCAAATTAATAATTTATCCCAATAATTTATTGAATAATTAATCAATTAATCAATTAATTAATTAATTAATTACCAGTATTCCAAGGTAGCATTATTATTGTCGTATTCACCATCATCATAATAACCGTTGTGGATGGATGGATCCGATTTGAGCAAGGTGTATGACAACAGACGCTGTCATCCTGGACATAAATTTACTTGACTTAATTTACAGCAATTAATCATAATAATTATAGTGTTGTGGCCACTAGCTATCTGATATTATCTACAAAATCCCATTCTTATAGTAATGTATTACAACCTTCAAAGGGTGTGTAAAAGGCGAATTTAAAGAGTTCGGCAACTTCGGTGAATTCGTTTTAATAAATTATAATAAAGTTTTTCTACTGATGTTGAATTATTTTCAATTCCCATCAATTTATATATTATCGGTAGATCAAATATTTCCGGTGTTTAAGGCCAACCACCATTTCATCGAGTCCATCATCATACAGCATGCAACCAACCAATAAATAAATCAATCAATCAATCAATCTGTCTGTCAGTCTGCCAATCAGTCGGTCAATCAATCAATCAGCAACCATCCTGTCAATCAATCAATTGGTAGCGCATTTTATAACACACTATTCATGGAGAGCGATAGGAATAGAGATCTACGTAAGTGCCAAACCAAAGCCAGTATGGAGGAGGAGGGAGACGCCAATGACCTTGTGCTGGAGAATGGATTTGAAGAGGGAAATAGAAAAGAAGCAATTATCTGTTTTCATGAGTTCAACACCGTTTTAAAGCTACTCGGTATTTCTATAAATTAACTTCTCTGGATTCGCTTCTCAGTGTACTGAACAAAACAAACTAATAAATCTATATTTAGCGAACGAGGTAGTAGGACTACCGTATTACGTGTTTTTGCTCAAATATTTTGAGGTAAGGAAAATGGCGGATATGTCAGTAAAGTTTTCTGGAGACAAAATGACGTGCTTGATGACGTGGATTGTTTACATTTCTCCACAGTCCACACCATACCACATTATAGTTTATGTTATACTCTTGGTTCGTGCTCGTTCCGTTGTTTCAACGTCACTGTTCAGCTCAACATAAGAAGCTCTGTCTAATAATTATGTATAAGAGGTCATAGGGATGAAAGAAGGATTGAAGAGTATATAGACTGCATGTTATTGAGAGCGCATTTTTCAACACCTTTAAAAATGTTATAAAAATTTTTATAATTGACTGCCCAAGTGCAGCTCAACACAGGAAGCTCTATCTAATTATGTATAAGAGGTCATAAGGAGATGGCGATGAAAGAAGGATTGAAGAGTATATAGACTGCATGTTTTTGAGAGCGCATTTTCAACACCTTTTAAAATCTTATCAATTTCTTTCATAAATTGGCTGCCATACACTTTATTTAAGTGACCATCCAATTGCGTCATTCGCTGAATAATTCTTTGAATTGTCACAATAATCACGTTAAACTAATTAATGAAAATAGAGAGAAAATAGACAACTGAAAATGGTCAAGAAAAAGACAATTAAACTCACAACAGAATCTGCGCCACCGAAACCGTCTACTTATGTATAGATTTCAATCACGCATAAGCCTTGTGAAATATTCCGAAAGAGAAAGGCTGTCTGAATGGAACAATGCAGTTTAATGTGGCTTCTGGTCTGAAAAGAAATGTCTGACCACAACGAGAAACTGACGTGTCTAGAGTGTGGGAAATTCAAAGATGCTTTGAGATCATGAGTCTAAATTAAGCTGCTTCATAATTATGTTATTGAATGTGCGCACGCCTGGGTGTGATTTAAACACCTTTAAAATGAAGTTTAAATTAATAAGTTGCTTTATTGAATACACGGGCTGCGCGTTTTCAATTGCTAGGGTCTGAATGACATAAATAAAAAATAAATAGTCTTTTCTTTAATGAAACGCCTGCATGACGCACTGCGCTTTACATTATTATGCAAGTTATGCAGTAATCTTAATTAAACTTAACTACTAACTGAACAGACAGCTTTGCAATTATTATTGCATAATTATAATTATCGTCGCATTTCCTATAAAAATACGAACAGCGGAAAAGCAAGATGCCTTGAGCATCGATTGACAATAACCTTTGCTAGGAGAACAGAAATTTATTTCAATTTCACAGACTGATTCTAAAAGGCTGTCTCATACTCTATGCTGAAGTTACTGGACACTTTTTCCAAAGATATGTTTACTCTACACATTGTATTGTCAACAAATGTTATCCATCACGTGAACGCGCTGCTGCCTCCCGAATTTAGAACACCTCTTTTTACTGATTTGCTTTTTATATTAATATTGGTTATACACCACAAATATTGAATGTACGCTTGATAGTAGTTAAATATTTTCCAAATATAGGTTTACTCTTCAAATTGTATTGTCAACAAATGTTATCCATAACGTGAACGTGTTGCTGCCTCCCGAGATTTAAAACACCTCTTTTTACTGATCAATTTTTGTATATTATTATTGCTTATATACTGAAAAATATTGGATGTAAGCCTGATAATAGATGATTTAATACACCTTTCAACAGGTTGATCGCTTGAATATAAGGAATCGAAACTCAACCCTGTATGGAATTTATCGAATTTTTTGAATGAAATAATCTTCAGAACAGCAACAATTGTTCTATAGTCACAAACACGCAGTGCTAAAAGTGCAACAAAAAAGTGCCTGGACGCCCCTTACCATTCCATGAGAAGTGCCAGGACGCCACTTACATTTTCAGGCGTGCTGGCCAAATAAGTGTCAGGACGGCACAGAGATTTTAGAATAAGTGTCAGGACGCCATTCATGATCGTTCTGCCGCACTTTAAGCCCTGCAAACACGTTTAAAAAGTATAAGACAATAATAAAAATAATTATTATTATTATTCGACTTTGTTAAGATGAGAACCTTCAACGCACATTTGTCTGTTTATTCGTTGCATTTGAGCGTATTTATCCGAACATCACAGTCTCTGAAACGCATCAGACATTTTCCTGAAATTGTTTTCTAATCCAGTTCCTGCTTGGAACCGTTTTTCACTGATTCGGACTTGCACCATTTGGCATTGTTTGAACTTAAAATGTCTCTTCTATGCCAGCTTGGAAGGTTCGAGGTTCGAATCCACCTCGCCGCGTAAGGACCTTGGGCAAGTCCTTCACTCACAATAATTGCTCAGCGCTTCGGCGTGAAACTCCGATGCAGTGTCCGCTCTGCATTCGGGAGTGCCTCTGAGTAAAGAGAGCTTGAAGGGGCGCTATAACAAGTGCACATACAAACAAACAAACACATTGCCACCATACTTCACGCCACGTGTCTAAACAAACAATAGCGATGATCTTGTATTGGATCCGAGAAATGATAGGGAGCCAGTGTAGCATTTCAGCCATAATCATAAGGGGAAATATGAGATTCCGATGATGCTGTGCTACGACTCTAACAACAGCATCTAGGATTGCATGGACGGTGTCCTATCCGGTAAGACCAGCGAAAAGTTAGTTACAGTAATCCATAGGACAGCAGATGAATGCATGTACAACTGAGGTAAAGACAGATCTGATGGCTCTGTTATACCAGTGTCTTCAGGCATTTGTTTCAATTTTACGAATAATAAAATAAAATAATAATGATACTGTCCTTACCTGGAGGGTGTCGTATCCGTGAGTTACAGTAATCCATGGGACAGCAGATGAATGCATGTACAACTGAGGTAAAGACGGCGAGGTCAACAGATCGCATTAAATCACCTGATGGCTTTGTTATACCAGTGTTTTCAGTCATTCGTTTCCATGTTACGAACCACCACGTGATAATAATACTTCCTTGCTTTGATAATGCCGTTGCACGATATTCCATGATTACAACGCATTTTTTATCATAGCAGTCTATTTAAACAAGTATCGTGTAGTAATGGTAGATTTTTGAGCACCTCTTTTAAGTTATTAGTTTCTGCATTAATGTCGCTGACCGCAGATATTACGGTATCTGTGCAGGAAGATATTAGTTAGACACTTTTCGACAGAAATTTGCTCGCATAATTATGTAAAAATAAGGTTGCAAAACTCATAAAGTATACTAAAAAATCTCTAAGTAGCACTGTAATATGCCAAACAAATTTTTTCGAGGGTAACACCTCTGTTGCAACAGACATCTTAACCCTTAAACCGCCGGAAACACAAATGTGTGTTTCCCGAAGAAATTTGTCAGAACGCCGGAAACACATATGCGTTGAACGCCGGTACGGCCTATTGGCTATAATATATACCTATATACCTAAATATATATATACCTAAATATATACCTATTACCAATATATACCTCTATATATACCTATATATACACCCATATACCTATATATACCCATATATACCTTTATATTTATCTATTTCTATATATATACATACCTAATGCCTATATACTTATATACCTATATATGTACCTTCATACCTGTATATACCTATATACCTGTGTATACATATATACCTATATATACCTATATACTTATATATATACTTGTACCTATATATATATACAGGGTGGTCCAAAAAAAACTGCACAATGATAAATTGATAGTACTTTATTCAGACCAATTCAAATATAACCGTGAAAATTCACAAAAACACAGCAATTATTTTTACTGTAACATTACATGGATGTATTTCGTTACATAAAATGTTCAATGTGTCCTCCTTGCTGCTCGACCACGCATTGAAGCCAACGACGCCATTGATCAATTGCGCGGTCAATGAAACGCAATCGCTGTTCAACTGCTGTCCAACTTTGCGCCTGTACTGGTTAAGTCCGAGATCTTTCTTTACAATACGTTTAACAGTTGAACGTGAAATGCCGGTTTCACGTGCGATCTCCCGTGGGCTCTTATGGCTTAGCGGTTTGTCTTCCTGGCTACAGATAAGGTCGCTTACCAACTTGATATTTGCATCTGTTCGAGCTGATTTCGGACGTCCGCAACCCGGCTTCCTAGCTGTGGTACCTTCGGTATCAATTTTTTTAATGAGGATAGTACGACGTTTCCATGTCTTATTTGGAAATTCTTTCATCATACGCAAGGAAAAATGGCATTAAACATTGAATTGTTATACATTATATCAAGAAAACTGTCACTGTGCAGTTTATTTTGGACCACCCTGTATGTATGCTTATATATACGCCTATATATACCTATATATACATATATATACCCATATGCCTCAATGTTTCTGAATGAGTCATGACGTTTCGAAGTATATTGCAACAAAAAAAGTATTTAGCGTCCGGGGTGCATAAACCCCAAAAGTATGTGGCGGTTTAAGGGTTAAGTTCAAATCGGATCCATCCATCCATATAATAAAAAGATAGCTGTTAAATGGTAAACAATTTCTGACCAATGATTGGCTGAAATACTCACCTGTCATGTCAAGTCAAAAGTTTATATAAAATTTATTGATTACCAATTAAAGGTGTCTTTCATGTCATGGTCTACTAAATGCTTTCTTCGCAACAGATGTTTCATTCGAACTGCTAGATATAATACTTTGCCTTTCAACATTTTCAACGGCTTTGGTCGTGTTTATTTATGCTATACTCCACTGCATGAAACTCATTTGAAATTGACCTTCAAGTGACGTAATTAGACTAAAAGTACGTCACTTCCTGCCTGAGTCAATGCTGGATTGAAATAAACATACCTAATTACCATAGCCGTTATACAAGCCATGCGGGGATGACGTGTAGATGCAATGCCGAAATATCGGCCTTCCGGGGTTAAGATAAAGACGGTCAAGCCGAAATATCGGCCTTACGGGGATAAGATAAAGACGGTCAAGCCGAAATATCGGCCTTCCGGGGTTAAGATAAAGACGGTCAAGCCGAAATATCGGCCTTACGGGGATAAGATAAAGACGGTCAAGCCGAAATATCGGCCTTACGGGGCGAGAGGGTTAAGAATTTCTTTTACTAAAATGTAGATGTTATGAATCCTACACTTTTTCGAAAGACAGATTTGCTCTGCAAATTGTATTCTAAATAAATGACGTCGAGAGCGTGATCGCGCCATATTGCCTTCCGATATTTAGAACACCTCTGTTTACTGATTTATTTCTACATCAATAGCGCTAACCTACCAAGAACGTTGTATGTAAGCTTGACAATCATAAACGATTAAAGACACCTTTCAACAGGTTAATTGTCTGAATATAAGATAAACGAAACACAAATTTTTATCGAAAAATCCAATGCCTCGAATAAAATCATGAGACCAAAGATGCCACTCATAACTTTTATCTAGATCTATATTTTTTCGGTCTTGTCTGCGTTTCTGCTATTTTTTCAGGTAGCTTTTTTCCACAAGGCGGTTTTTCCAACTTTTGAACCAAAGACAGATTTGCTCTTTAAATTGCATTGTTAATAACTGTTGGCGAGATCGTGAACGCGCAGCAATTGCCTCTTGTCACTTTGAACACCTCTTTTTGCCTTTATATTTCATATTTATACAGTATGAGAATTGTGGAAAAATAACTGAGGGGTTGGCTTATGATAAACTTGAGATTGGGGTATGAAAACATACTTTAACATGGGGCTCTAAAAAAGACGGGGGGGTTGAACCCCCCAACCCTCCCGGCAATTCTCACCCTGTATTTATATTGCTTACATATACCAAAATTATTTGACGTTATCTTAACAATCAACGATTTAGACACCTTTCAAAAGGTTGAATGCTAGAATATAATAACTCAAAACTCACTTTTTAACGGATTCATCGAATATCTCATATGGGATTTCAATGGTTCCATAGTCACAATAATCATACACGAATGAAAAGCACGAGAAAATAATAATAATAATAATAATTATTATGCTTGCAATAATTATTCGACTTCGTTAAGATGCGATGCTCCTCTTTTAATTTCTTTAATGACTAAATGATGTATTTTCTTGTGACCTATAATACCTCCTAGGTGCCGCCCCAGAAAATTTGAAAGAGCCATGCCACTCTTCTTTGGTTGTTCAAAGGCGTCATGTTCTACGTTCCTCCACTCTGGGTGAACTGCTCTTAGACAGCACCGTGTTTACTCTGTTATTTGCCCCATGGCATGGAATGAGCTTACACTTTCTATGCAGCTTTAAAATAGTTATTTTCAGCCAAGCTTGGGTCTGGAACCCGCCTGATTGTGTTATAGTAACCTTGAAAGAACGCTATACAAATCTATGTAATCAATGAATGAATGAACACCAATTGAGTTTCATCCACATTATTCTCTCAATATTTCCTTATAATAAATTTACCCTTCAAAACTGACCAAGCAATTATCTGTGTAATTATATTATTCGGTTTTTGAAGTTGTAAAGTTTGAAGTATAAAATGATCTTAGCGTAATTATTTATAACGATTTGAATTCTGTTAAAAAGGTGTCTAACCATCATTACATGCTTCGAAAGTAGAAGTCACAATTCAATGACAATGGGCTCTAACAAACATCGTCGAGCAACTTTCATTTAGTGTGCACTACGAAATTCGTTATAGTTTACATATACGATACTATTAGCGTCGCCCTCCTCATTCGTCCATGCTTGAGACTGGCGCTAGAAAAGTACGAACATTGGCAGAGTTACATGTCTGCAACGATGTAGAATTATAGAGCGCCTTTTCAGTTGTCTGGAATGAGCTTCCACAGGGGCTACGTCTTCTTTCTGTGATTATTACTGAAACATGTTTTTTTTTATTAAATTCAAAACTGTCTTTTTTGCCGTGCTAGTGTAGGGAGCGCTTCTGAGTATTCCCCTTGAAAAAGTGCTATATAAATTATTGAATGAATGAACGAATGAATGAATGTCTTTAGAACAGCTGTTCGCTATAATAATTTAACCTATAATCAAGAGAACAGAAATTTAGTTCAGTTTTGAAGACCACCCCACTATTGATTCGAAAAGCTGTCCCAAACTATTGAAAGTTTTTTCTTGGTCGTAGTAGCCGGGAGGGAGCGCCTCTAAGTAGGCATCATGAACGGGCGATATATAAATTCTGACGTTTTGATTGACTTATTGACTGTTTGATTGATTGTTTATACTATTTATTGTGTTGTAGTTATAATAGACTTTTCTGCACTTCAAAAAATGTCGTTAAGAAATGGTGGTCAGAACGTGAGCGCGCAGCCATTCAATCCACACAAATTGGAAACCTTTTTTAGTGAGCAAATTATGCATTAATAAAGCTGGCGAACAAAAATCATTGAATGTACCAAGAGCCTGTATAATAATACTAATCAACCGACTTTCATTTTTTTAACTAATGCATAAAGACACGTTTCAAGGGATGTTTTCCTGCACACATGAATGTGAATGCGGAAACTTGGATAATACATGCTTCGTAATGGCCGTCATGACGTGAGGTGTTACTCCCAAATCCGAAAAAAAATGCGACAATAATAATGATGATCATCGCAATAATTCTTTTTCTTTTGCAGTATATTTTTTTATTAGATGCTTCTCATGAAGCTAGATTTCTCCACATTAGTTTGCTGAAGGGTGGATCAAGAGTTAACGCTCGTAAATAAGCTGGTGCCCGCACTTGGCATTATAAAAATGTGGATAATTAGCTCATAATTATAGTAAAAGATGTCATGTCATGTCATGTCATGTCGCCATCGTCGCATCGCGACGGTTGGCTACATGAATGGACCTTTAATGCCCAGAGTCTTCTGTTCCTTGTCGCGCTCATTAAGTCAGAGCCTACAAGTCCTGTCCAGTTCAAAACGTTGTCGATCCAAGATATCCTCGGCCTTCCTCGTCCTCGGTTCCCCTCCACAAAACCCGTAATGATGCTGCTTTCGATGCTACCGTTTTGTTGTCTCATGATATGACCAAAATATCGAAGTTTCCGAATTTTGGTGTGGGCCAATAGTTCTCTTGTGGCTCCCGCTGACACATACACCTGTTCATTGGTCATCATTTTAGTCCATGGAATTCTCAGCAGCTTTCTGATACACTTGTTCTCAAATGCTTGAATTCGCTTTTCTTCATCCTTTTTCAGAGTCCATGCTTCACATCCATACGTCGCTACTGGCCACACCAAAGCCTTCATCAACCGCAATTTGGTGACGATGCTGATTGATTTATTCTTCCAAATTTTCGTCAATTTGGTCATGACGATCATTCCCATGGCTAGTCTTGATTTAACTTCATTAACACAATTCCCATCTTTTGATATCCTACTCCCTAAATATACAAAGGAATCCACTTGTTCTAGTCTTCCCGTACCCACCACCGTTTTGAGCACCTCTTCAGTAGTCGTCATAACTTTCGTCTTAGTTACGTTGATTGACATTCCATATTCTTCTGCAGCACATGCGACTTGTTTCACGAGTTCTTGTAGTTCTTCTGGTGTTGTGGCCAGTAGGACAATATCGTCAGCATATCTCAGGTTATTGATGGTTCTTCCGCCAATCCTGAATCCACCGGCGAAACCTGTTAGTGCCTTTCGCATAATTTGCTCTGCTAAAATGTTAAACAGACATGGGGAGAGGTTGCAGCCCTGTCGAACACCTTTTCTAACCTTGAACCATGCTGAAGTGTGGTCGTTTGTTCTTACATTTGCCTGTTGTTGTCTGTACAAATTTCTTAGCAGCTGGACTAGATGAGGTGGGAAGCCCATTTCAAGCATGGTTAGCCATAGCTGATCGTGTCGGACCCTATCAAAGGCCTTAGTAAAGTCAATGAAACAAAGGTAGAGTGGTTGATTTCTTTCTCTTGCTTTCTCTATTATAATCCTGAGGTTCACAATCTGTAGTAAAAGATAGAAGTTGCAAATCATCAAAAACATTCAAAAAACATTGTATGAAATAAAAAGAAAGCTTGATTCTTCAATGGTAACCTATGCCCGACGTCCGTTATAACTAACAGTATGGAAAGTACTCATATTGTAGCAGGTATCAATAAAATTAGTTCCCATCCATATTACTGCACCAAGTTGTTGAGATTACTGAAACTACCACTTAATTTGTTAGGTTTTTACCACTTTGGGTTAAAAGAACAGCTTATGACAGCTGCAGGTACCCAGTTTGTCATAATTTTGCTTTAAAATTTGATGTGCAAATTTTTTTTATTTTACTCTCTATATGTTAAACAATCGTCCAATATGTTAAATAATCGTCCAATATGTTAAACAATCGTCCAATATGTTAAACAATCGTCCAATATGTTAAACAGTCGTCCAAGATGTTAAACAATCGTAAAAAATGTTAAACAATCGTCCAATATGTTGAACAATCGTCCAATATGTTAAACAATCGTCCAACATGTTAAACAATCGTCCATTATGTTAAACAATCGTCCAATATGTTAAACAATCGTCCAATATGTTAAACAATCCTCCAATATGTTAAACAATCGTCCAATATGTTAAACAATCGTCCAATAGGTTAAACAAACGTCCAATATGCTAAACAATCGTCCATTATATGAAACAATCGTCCAATATGTTAAGCAATCGTACAATATGTTAAACAATCGTCCAATATGTTAAACAATCGTCCAATTTGTTAAACAGTCGTCCAATATGTTAAACAATCGTCCAATATGTTAAACAATCGTCCAATATGTTAAACAATCGTCCAACGTGTTAAACAATTGTCCATTATGTTGAACAATCGTCCAATAAGTTAAACAATCGTACAATATGTTAAACAATCGTTCACTTACAAATTTTCAATATGTTAAACAATCGTCCAATATGTGAAACAATCGTCCAATATGTGAAACAATCGCCTAATATGTTTAACAATCACCCAATATGTTAAACAATCGTCCAATATGTTAAACAATCGTCCAATATGTTAAACAATCGTCCATTATGTTAAACAATCGACCAATATGTTAAACAAATGTCTAATATGTTAAACAATCGCCCAATATGTTTAACAATCACCCAGAATGTTAAACAATCGTCCAATATGTTAAACAATCGTCCAATATGTTAAACAATCGACCAAAATGTTAAACAATTGTCTAATATGTTAAACAATCGTCCAATATGTTAAACAATCGTCCAATATGTTAAACAATCGTCCACTTACAATCTTCCAATATGTTAAACAATCGTCCAATATGTTAAACAATCGTCCAATATGGTAAACAATCGTCCAATATGTTAATCAATCGTCCATTATGTTAACCAATCGTCCATTATGTTAAACAATCGTCCAATATGTTAAACAATCGACAAATGTGTTAAACAATCGTCTAATGTGTTAAACAATCGTACAATATGTTAACCCTTATAGGGTAACCCCTTTTCGGTTACAGTTGTTGGTAACCCGGGGGTAAAAAAAAAACCCCAATTTATTTTCGTCAAATCTAGGGAAATGTTTAACCAATTTCGGTCCTGTTTAATTTATATGATAGACAAGGACATTGTTGAACGTAACGAGTAACAAATCTCGAATTAAAATGATGACTCGTGATTATAAGAGGCGTGATTAGCTCATGACCAACTTCCAGCAGGAACACACGGCGCTTGTCCAAACGTAGGCCTACTGAATGTGCGTGATTTCGCCATGTTGGATTCTGCAACTTCTATAATTATGATATATGCGTTGAGCGCTGCTGCAGCAACCAAGAATTAGACGAGGCTATCTTCTGGTCCTGTAACTGCAAGTGTATCCCTTTGTTTCCTGGTCGAATGAGTCCACGGCGACTTTTGTGACGTTGTAATCACCTAGTTCTTTCGATAGCTTTATGCAAAAGTAAGTAATCTACACTAATATAATGCAACCTGAAATATAGAAATCATACAGCAAAGAATGGCTAATTCATATGCAAAAATACAAGAACCACATATCTCCAACAATTCAGTTCTATCAACTACTATGCTTACATCTACATAGTGTAGAAATGATTTATCCAGTACTGGAATATGAAACCTTACTTTTCACACTAGTCTACCGCTAGGTGGCAGCGCAATTTGGCACAACTGAAAACGACATTGTGAAGAAAAAACATATTTAGGAAAAGTCACAAAAGCACAAGTCTATTTTCTTTTATTTAAAAAAAGTATACGAAAAAAAGTAGGCTGGGGGTTATTTTTTACCCCCCGGTTACCCTATAAGGGTTAAACAATCGTTCACTTACAATCTTCCAAAATGTTAAACAATCGTCCAATATGTTAAACAATCGTCCGATATGTTTAACAATCGTCCAATATGTTAAACAATCGTCCAATATGTTAAACAATCATCCAATATATTAAACAATCGTCCAATATGTTAAACAATCGTCCAAGAAGTTAAAAAATCGTCCACTATGTTAAACAATCGTCCAATATGTTAAAAAATCGTCCAAAATGTTAAAACTCTTCCAATATGTTAAACAATCGTCCAATATGTTAAACAGTCGTCCAAAATGTTAAACAATCGTCCAATATGTTAAACAATCGTTCAATAAATTAAACAATCGTCCAATATGTTAAACAATCGTCCAACATGTCAAACAATCGTCCATTATGTTAAACAATCGTCCATAATGTTCAACAATCGTCCAATATGTTAAACAATCCTCTAATATGTTAAACAATCGTCCAATATGTTAAACAATCCTCCAATATGTTAAACAATCGTCCAATATGTTAAACAATCGTCCAATATGTTAAACATTCGTCCAATATGTTAAACAATCGTCCAAAATGTTAAACAATCGTCCAATATGGTAAACAATCTCCAATATGTTAAACAATCGTCCAATATGTTAAACAGTCGCCCAAAATGTTAAACAATTGTCCAATATGTTAAACAATCGTCCAATATGTTAAACAATCGTGCAATATGTTAAACAATCGTCCAATATGTTTAAACAATCGTCCAAAATGTTAAACAATCGTCCAATATGTTAAACAATCATCCAATATGTTAAACAATCGTCCAATATGTTAAACAATCGTCCAATATGTTAAACAATCGCCCAAAATGTTAAACAATTGTCCAATATGTTTAACAAACGTCCAATATGTTAAACAATCGTCCAATATGAAAAACAGTCGCCCAAAATGTTAAACAATTGTCCAATAGGTTTAACAATCTCCAATATGTTAAACAAACGTCCAATATATTAATCAATCGTCCATTATGTTAAACAAACGTCCAATATGTTAAACAATCGACAATTATGTTAAACAATCGTCTAATAGGTTAATCAATCGTCCAATACGTTAAACAATCGTCCAATTTGTTAAACAATCGTCCAAAATGTTAAACAATCGACAAATATGTGAAACAATCGTCTAATATGTTAATCAATCGTCCAATACGATAAACAACCGTCCAATATGTTAAACAATCGTCCAATATGTTAAACAATCGTCCAATATGTTAAACATTCGTCCAATATGTTAAACAATCGTCCAATATGTTTAAACAATCGTCCAATATGTTAAACAATCGTCCAATATGTTAAACAATCGCCCAAAATGTTAAACAATTGTCCAATATGTTTAACAAACGTCCAATATGTTAAACAATCGTCCAATATGAAAAACAGTCGCCCAAAATGTTAAACAATTGTCCAATATGTTTAACAATCGTCCAATATGTTAAACAATCGTCCAATATATTAATCAATCGTCCATTATGTTAAACAAACGTCCAATATGTTAAACAATCGTCTAATAGGTTAATCAATCGTCCAATTTGTTAAACAATCGTCCAATATGTTAAACAATCGACAAATATGTGAAACAATCGTCTAATATGTTAATCAATCGTCCAATACGATAAACAATCGTCCAATATGTTAAACAATCGTCCAATATGTTAAACAATCGTCCAATATGTTAAACAATTGTCCGTTTACAATCTTCCGATATGTTAAACAAACGTCCAATATTTCAAATAATGGTACAACATGTTAAACAATCGTTCACTTACAATCTTCCAATATGTTAAACACTTGTCCAATGTGTTAAACAATCGTCCAATATGTTAAAAAATCGTCCAATGCGTTAAACAATCGTTCAATATGTTAAACAGTCGCCCAAAATGTTAAACAATTGTCCAATATGTTAAACAATCGTCCAATAGGTTAACAATCGTCCAATATGTTAAACAGTCACCCAAAATGTTAAACAATTGTCCAAAATGTTAAACAATCGTTCAATATGTTAAACAATCGTCCATTATGTTAAACAGTCGCCCAAAATGTTAAACAATTGTCCAATAAGTTAAACAATCGTTCACTTACAATCTTCCAATATGTTAAACAATCGTCCAATATGTTGAACAATCGTCCAATATGTTTAACAGTCGTCCAATATGTTAAACAATCGTCCAATATGTTAAAAAGTCGCCCAAAATGTTAAACAATTGTCCAATGTGTTAAACAATCGTCCAATATGTTAAACATTTGTCCAATATGTTAAACAATCGTCCAAAATGTCAAACAATCGTCCAATTTGTTAAACAATCGTCCAATATGTTAAACAGTCGCTTAAAATGTTAAACAATTGTCCAATATGTTAAACAATCGTCCAATATGTTAAACAATCGTCCAAATTGTTAAACACTCGCCCAAAATGTTAAAAAATTGTCCAATATGTTAAACAGTCGCCTAAAAGGTTAAACAATTGTCCAATATGTTAAACAATCGTCCAACAAGTTAAACAATCCTCCAATATGTTAAACAATCGTCCAATATGTTAAACAATCCTCCAATATGTTAAACAATCGTCCAATAGGCTAAACAAACGTCCAATATGCTAAACAATCGTCCATTATATGAAACAATCGTCCAATATGTTAAGCAATCGTACAATATGTTAAACAATCGTCCAATATGTTAAACAATCGTCCAATTTGTTAAACAGTCGTCCAATATGTTAAACAATCGTCCAATATGTTAAACAATCGTCCAATATGTTAAACAATCGTCCAACGTGTTAAACAATCACCCAGAATGTTAAACAATCGTCCAATATGTTAAACAATCGTCCAATATGTTAAACAATCGTCCAATATGTTAAACAATCGACCAAAATGTTAAACAATTGTCTAATATGTTAAACAATCGTCCAATATGTTAAACAATCGTCCAATATGTTAAACAATCGTCCACTTACAATCTTCCAATATGGTAAACAATCGTCCAACATGTTAAACAATCGTCCATTATGGTAAACAATCGTCCAATATGTTAATCAATCGTCCATTATGTTAACCAATCGTCCAATATGTTAAACAATCGTCCAAGAAGTTAAAAAATCGTCCACTATGTTAAACAATCGTCCAATATGTTAAAAAATTGTCCAATATGTTAAAACTCTTCCAATATGTTAAACAATTGTCCAATATGTTAAACAATCGTCTAATGTGTTAAACAATCGTACAATATGTTAAACAATCGTTCACTAACAATCTTCCAAAATGTTAAACAATCGTCCAATATGTTAAACAATCGTCCGATATGTTTAACAATCGTCCAATATGTTAAGCAATCGTCCAATATGTTAAACAATCATCCAATATATTAAACAATCGTCCAATATGTTAAACAATCTTCCAAGAAGTTAAAAAATCGTCCACTATGTTAAACAATCGTCCAATATGTTAAAAAATCGTCCAATATGTTAAAACTCTTCCAATATGTTAAACAATCGTCCAATATGTTAAACAGTCGTCCAAAATGTTAAACAATCGTCCAATATGTTAAACAATCGTTCAATAAATTAAACAATCGTCCAATATGTTAAACAATCGTCCAACATGTCAAACAATCGTCCATTATGTTAAACAATCGTCCATAATGTTCAACAATCGTCCAATATGTTAAACAATCCTCCAATATGTTAAACAATCGTCCAATATGTTAAACATTCGTCCAATATGTTAAACAATCGTCCAACATGTCAAACAATCGTCCATTATGTTAAACAATCGTCCATAATGTTCAACAATCGTCCAATATGTTAAACAGTCGCCCAAAATGTTAAAAAATTGTCCAATATGTTAAACAATCGTCCAATATGTTAAACAATCGTCCAATATGTTATACAGTCGCCTAAAATGTTAAACATTTGTTCAATATGTTAAACAATCGTCCAACATGTTAAACAATCGTCCAATATCATATTGGACGATTGTTTAACATATTGGACGATTGTTTAACATATTGGACGAATGTTTAACATATTGGCAATATGTTAAACATTCGTTAAATATGTTAAACAATCGTCCAATATGTTAAACAATCGTCCAATATGTTAAACAATCGTCCAATATGTTAAACATTCGTCCAATATGTTAAACAATCGTCCATTATGTTTAAACAATCGTCCAATATGTTAAACAATCGTCCAATATGTTAAACAATCATCCAATTTGTTAAACAATCGTCCAATATGTTAAACAATCGTCCAATATGTTAAACAATAGTCCAATATATTAATCAATCGTCCATTATGTTAAACAAACGTCCAATATGTTAAACAATCGACAATTATGTTAAACAATCGTCTAATAGGTTAATCAATCGTCCAACATGTTAAACAATCGTCCAATATCATATTGGACGATGGTTTAACACATTGGACGATTGTTTAACATATTGGACGAATGTTTAACAAATTGGCAATATGTTAAACATTCGTCCATTATGTTAAACAATCGACAATTATGTTAAACAATCGTCTAATATGTTAATCAATCGTCCAATATGTTAAACAATCGTCCAATATGTTAAACAGTCGTCCAGAATGTTTAAACAATCGACAATTATGTTAAACAATCGTCTAATATGTTAATCAATCGTCCAATACGTTAAGGAATCGTCCAATATGTTAAACAATCGTTAAATATGTTAAACACTCGTCCAATATGTTAAACAATTGTCCCTTTACAATCTTCAAATATGTTAAACAATCGTCTAATGTGTTAAACAATCGTACAATATGTTAAACAATCGTTCACTTACAATCTTCCAAATTGTTAAACAATCGTTCAATATGTTAAACAATCGTCCGATATGTTTAACAATCGTCCAATATGTTAAACAATCGTCCAATATGTTAAACAATCATCCAATATATTAAACAATCGTCCAATATGTTAAACAATCGTCCAAGAAGTTAAACAATCGTCCAATATGTTAAAAAATCGTCCAATGCGTTAAACAATCGTTCAATATGTTAAACAGTCGCCCAAAATGTTGAACAATTGTCCAATATGTTAAACAATCGTCCAATAGGTTAACAATCGTCCAATATGTTAAACAGTCACCCAAAATGTTAAACAATTGTCCAAAATGTTAAACAATCGTTCAATATGTTAAACAATCGTCCATTATGTTAAACAGTCGCCCAAAATGTTAAACAATTGTCCAATATGTTAAACAATCGTTCACTTACAATCTTCCAATATGTTAAACAATCGTCCAATATGTTGAACAATCGTCCAATATGTTTAACAGTCGTCCAATATGTTAAACAATCGTCCAATATGTTAAAAAGTCGCCCAAAATGTTAAACAATTGTCCAATGTGTTAAACAATCGTCCAATATGTTAAACATTTGTCCAATATGTTAAACAATCGTCCAAAATGTTAAACAATCGTCCAATTTGTTAAACAATCGTCCAATATGTTAAACAGTCGCTTAAAATGTTAAACAATTGTCCAATATGTTAAACAATCGTCCAATATGTTAAACAATCGTCCAAAATGTTAAACACTCGCCCAAAATGTTAAAAAATTGTCCAATATGTTAAACAGTCGCCTAAAATGTTAAACAATTGTCCAAAATGTTAAACAATCGTCCAACATGGTAAACAATCGTCCAATATCATATTGGACGATTGTTTAACATATTGGACGATTGTTTAACATATTGGACGAATGTTTAACAAATTGGCAATATGTTAAACATTCGTCCATTATGTTAAACAATCGTCCAATATGTTAAACAATCGTCCAATATGTTAAACAATCGTCCAAGATGGTAAACATTCGTCCAATATGTTAAACAATCGTCCAATATGTTAAACAACCGTCCAATATGTTAAAAATCTTCCAATATGTTAAACAATCGTCCAATATGTTAAACAGTCGTCCAATATGTTAAACAATCGTCAAAAATGTTAAACAATCGTCCAATATGTTGAACAATCGTCCAATGTGTTAAACAATCGTCCAACATGTTAAACAATCGTCCATTATGTTAAACAATCGTCCAATATGGTAAACAATCGTCCAATATGTTAAACAATCCTCCAATATGTTAAACAATCGTCCAATATGTTAAACAATCCACCAATATGTTAAACAATCGTCCAATAGGCTAAACAAACGTCCAATATGCTAAACAATCGTCCATTATATGAAACAATCGTCCAATATGTTAAGCAATCGTACAATATGTTAAACAATCGTCCAATATGTTAAACAATCGTCCAATTTGTTAAACAGTCGTCCAATATGTTAAACAATCGTCCAATATGTTAAACAATCGTCCAATATGTTAAACAATCGTCCAACGTGTTAAACAATTGTCCATTATGTTGAACAATCGTCCAATAAGTTAAACAATCGTACAATATGTTAAACAATCGTTCACTTACAAATTTTCAATATGTTAAACAATCGTCCAATATGTGAAACAATCGCCCAATATGTTTAACAATCACCCAATATGTTAAACAATCGCCCAATATGTTAAACAATCGTCCAATATGTTAAACAATCGTCCAATAAATTAAACAATCGACCAATATGTTAAACAATTGTCTAATATTTTAAACAATCGCCCAATATGTTTAACAATCACCCAGAATGTTAAACAATCGTCCAATATGTTAAACAATCGTCCAATATGTTAAACAATCGTCCAATATGTTAAACAATCGACCAAAATGTTAAACAATTGTCTAATATGTTAAACAATCGTCCAATATGTTAAACAATCGTCCAATATGTTAAACAATCGTCCACTTACAATCTTCCAATATGTTAAACAATCGTCCAATATGTTAAACAATCGTCCATTATGGTAAACAATCGTCCAATATGTTAATCAATCGTCCATTATGTTAACCAATCGTCCAATATGTTAAACAATCGTCCAAGAAGTTAAAAAATCGTCCACTATGTTAAACAATCGTCCAATATGTTAAAAAATCGTCCAATATGTTAAAACTCTTCCAATATGTTAAACAATTGTCCAATATGTTAAACAATCGTCTAATGTGTTAAACAATCGTACAATATGTTAAACAATCGTTCACTAACAATCTTCCAAAATGTTAAACAATCGTCCAATATGTTAAACACACGTCCGATATGTTTAACAATCGTCCAATATGTTAAACAATCGTCCAATATGTTAAACAATCATCCAATATATTAAACAATCGTCCAATATGTTAAACAATCGTCCAAGAAGTTAAAAAATCGTCCACTATGTTAAACAATCGTCCAATATGATAAAAAATCGTCCAAAATGTTAAAACTCTTCCAATATGTTAAACAATCGTCCAATATGTTAAACAGTCGTCCAAAATGTTAAACAATCGTCCAATATGTTAAACAATCGTTCAATAAATTAAACAATCGTCCAATATGTTAAACAATCGTCCAACATGTCAAACAATCGTCCATTATGTTAAACAATCGTCCATAATGTTCAACAAACGTCCAATATGTTAAACAATCCTCTAATATGTTAAACAATCGTCCAATATGTTAAACAATCCTCCAATATGTTAAACAATCGTCCAATATGTTAAACAATCGTCCAATATGTTAAACATTCGTCCAATATGTTAAACAATCGTCCAAAATGTTAAACAATCGTCCAATATGGTAAACAATCTCCAATATGTTAAACAATCGTCCAATATGTTAAACAGTCGCCCAAAATGTTAAACAATTGTCCAATATGTTAAACAATCGTCCAATATGTTAAACAATCGTCCAATATGTTAAACAATCGTCCAATATGTTTAAACAATCGTCCAATATGTTAAACAATCGTCCAATATGTTAAACAATCATCCAATATGTTAAACAATCGTCCAATATGTTAAACAATCGTCCAATATGTTAAACAATCGCCCAAAATGTTAAACAATTGTCCAATATGTTTAACAAACGTCCAATATGTTAAACAGTCGTCCAATATGAAAAACAGTCGCCCAAAATGTTAAACAATTGTCCAATATGTTTAACAATCGTCCAATATGTTAAACAATCGTCCAATATATTAATCAATCGTCCATTATGTTAAACAAACGTCCAATATGTTAAACAATCGACAATTATGATAAACAATCGTCTAATAGGTTAATCAATCGTCCAATACGTTAAACAATCGTCCAATTTGTTAAACAATCGTCCAATATGTTAAACAATCGACAAATATGTGAAACAATCGTCTAATATGTTAATCAATCGTCCAATACGATAAACAATCGTCCAATATGTTAAACAATCGTCCAATATGTTAAACAATCGTCCAATATGTTAAACAATTGTCCGTTTACAATCTTCCGATATGTTAAACAAACGTCCAATATGTCAAATAATGGTACAACATGTTAAACAATCGTTCACTTACAATCTTCCAAAATGTTAAACAATTGTCCAATATGTTAAACAATCGTCCAAAATGTTAAAAAATCGTCCAATGCGTTAAACAATCGTTTAATATGTTAAACAGTCGCCCAAAATGTTAAACAATTGTCCAATATGTTAAACAATCGTCCAATAGGTTAACAATCGTCCAATATGTTAAACAGTCACCCAAAATGTTAAACAATTGTCCAAAATGTTAAACAATCGTTCAATATGTTAAACAATCGTCCATTATGTTAAACAGTCGCCCAAAATGTTAAACAATTGTCCAATATGTTAAACAATCGTTCACTTACAATCTTCCAATATGTTAAACAATCGTCCAATATGTTGAACAATCGTCCAATATGTTTAACAGTCGTCCAATATGTTAAACAATCGTCCAATATGTTAAAAAGTCGCCCAAAATGTTAAACAATTGTCCAATGTGTTAAACAATCGTCCAATATGTTAAACATTTGTCCAATATGTTAAACAATCGTCCAAAATGTTAAACAATCGTCCAATTTGTTAAACAATCGTCCAATATGTTAAACAGTCGCTTAAAATGTTAAACAATTGTCCAATATGTTAAACAATCGTCCAATATGTTAAACAATCGTCCAAAATGTTAAACACTCGCCCAAAATGTTAAAAAATTGTCCAATATGTTAAACAGTCGCCTAAAATGTTAAACAATTGTCCAAAATGTTAAACAATCGTCCAACATGTTAAACAATCGTCCAATATCATATTGGACGATTGTTTAACATATTGGACGATTGTTTAACATATTGGACGAATGTTTAACAAATTGGCAATATGTTAAACATTCGTCCATTATGTTAAACAATCGTCCAATATGTTAAACAATCGTCCAATATGTTAAACAATCGTCCAATATGGTAAACATTCGTCCAATATGTTAAACAATCGTCCAATATGTTAAACAACCGTCCAATATGTTAAAAATCTTCCAATATGTTAAACAATCGTCCAATATGTTAAACAGTCGTCCAATATGTTCAACAATCGTCAAAAATGTTAAACAATCGTTCAATATGTTGAACAATCGTCCAATATGTTAAACAATCGTCCAACATGTTAAACAATCGTCCATTATGTTAAACAATCGTCCAATATGGTAAACAATCGTCCAATATGTTAAACAATCCTCCAATATGTTAAACAATCGTCCAATATGTTAAACAATCCTCCAATATGTTAAACAATCGTCCAATAGGCTAAACAAACGTCCAATATGCTAAACAATCGTCCATTATATGAAACAATCGTCCAATATGTTAAACAATCGT
>OX243821.1:33941377-33986377 GCA_945859605.1 Lumbricus rubellus
TTTAACAATCGTTCAATATGTTAAACAGTCGCCCAAAATGTTAAACAATTGTCCATGATGTTAAACAATCGTCCAATAGGTTAACAATCGTCCAATATGTTAAACAGTCACCCAAAATGTTAAACAATTGTCCAAAATGTTAAACAATCGTCCAATATGTTAAACAATCGTCCAAAATGTTAACAAATCTTCCAATATGTTAAACAATCGTCCAACGTGTTAAACATTTGTCCAATATGTTAAACAGTCGCCCAAAATGTTAAACAATTGTCCAATATGTTAAACAATCGTCCAATAGGTTAACAATCGTCCAATATGTTAAACAGTCGCCCAAAATGTTAAACAAGTGTCCAAAATGTTAAACAATCGTTCAATATGTTAAACAATCGTCCATTATATTAAACAGTCGCCCAAAATGTTAAACAATTGTCCAATATGTTAAACAATCGTTCACTTACAATCTTCCAATATGTTAAACAATCGTCCAATATGTTGAACAATCGTCCAATATGTTAAACAATCGTCCAATATGTTAAACAATTGTCCGTTTACAATCTTCCGATATGTTAAACAAACGTCCAATATGTCAAATAATGGTACAACATGTTAAACAATCGTTCACTTACAATCTTCCAATATGTTAAACAATTGTCCAATATGTTAAACAATCGTCCAATATGTTAAAAAATCGTCCAATGCGTTAAACAATCGTTCAATATGTTAAACAGTCGCCCAAAATGTTAAACAATTGTCCATGATGTTAAACAATCGTCCAATAGGTTAACAATCGTCCAATATGTTAAACAGTCACCCAAAATGTTAAACAATTGTCCATTATGTTAAACAATCGTCCAAAATGTTAAACAATCGTCCAATATGTTAAACAATCGTCTACTATGGTAATCAATCGTCCAATATGTTAAACAATCGTCCAATATGTTAAACAATCGTCCACTTGCGATCTTCCAATATGTTAATCAATCGTCAATTATGTTAAACAATCGTCCAATTTGTTAAACAATTGTCCAATATGTTAAACAATCGTCCAATATGTTAAACAATCGTCCATTTTGTTAAACAATCGTCCAATATGTTAAACAATTGTCCGTTTACAATCTTCCAATATGATAAACAATCGTCCAATATGTCAAACAATCGTACAATATGTTAAACAATCGTTCACTTACAGTCTTCCAATATGTTAAACAATCGTCCAATATGTTAAACAATCGTCCAAAAAGTTTAACAATCGTCCATTATGTTAAACAATCGTCCAATATGTTAAACAATCGTCCAATTTGTTAAACAATCGTCCAATATGTTAAACAATTGTCCGTTTACAATCTTCCAATATGTTAAACAATCGTCCAATATGTTAAACAATCGTCCAATATGTTAAACATTTGTCCATTATGTTAAACAATTGTCCAATATGTTAAACAATCGTCCAATATGTTAAACAATCGTCCAATATGTTAAACAATCGTCCAATATGTTAAACAGTCGCTCAAAATGGTAAACAATTGTCCAATATGTTAAACGTTCGTCCAATATGTTAAACAATCGTCTAATTTGTTAAACAGTCGTCCAATATGTTAAACAAACGTCCAATATGTTAAACAATCGTCCAGTATGTTAAACAATCGTCCAATATGTTAAACAATCGTCCAATATGTTAAACAATCGCCCAAAATGTTAAACAATTGTCCAATATGTTAAACAATCGTCCAATATGTTAAACAATCGTCCAATATGATAAACAGTCGCCCAAAATGTTAAACAATCGTCCAATATGTTAAACAATCGTCCAATATGTTAAACACTCATCCAATTCGTTAAACAATCGTCCAATATGTTATTCAATCGTCCATTATGGTAAACAATTGTCCAATATGTTAAACAATCGACAATTATGTTAAACAATCGTCTAATATGTTAATCAATCGTCCAATATGTTAAACAATCGTCCAATATGTTAAACAATCGTCCAATATGTTAAACAATCGACATTTATGTTAAACAATCGTCTAATATGTTAAACAATCGTCCACTATGTTAAACAATTGTCCGTTAACAATCTTCCAATATGTTAAACAATCGTCCAATATGTCAAATAATCGTACAATATGTTAAACAATCGACATTTATGTTAAACAATCGTCTAATATGTTAAACAATCGTCCAATATGTTAAACAATTGTCCGTTAACAATCTTCCAATATGTTAAACAATCGTCCAATATGTCAAATAATCGTACAATATGTTAAACAATCGTTCACTTACAATCTTCCAATATGTTAAACAATCGTCCAATATGTTAAACAATCGTCCAATATGTTTAACAATCGTCCAATATGTTAAACAATCGTCCAATATGTTAAACAGTCGCCCAAAATGTTAAACAATTGTGCAATATGTTAAACAATCGTCCACTTAGTTAAAAAATCGTCCAATGCGTGAAACAATCGTTCAATATGTTAAACAGTCGCCCAAAATGTTAAACATTCGTCCAATATGTTAAACAATCGTCAAATATGTTAAACAGTCGCCCAAAATGTTAAACAATTGTTCAATATGTTAAACAATCGTCCAACATGTTAAACAATCGTCCATTATCATATTGGACGATTGTTTAACATATTGGACGATTGTTTAACATATTGGACGAATGTTTAACATATTGGCAATATGTTAAAAATTCGTCCAATATGTTAAACAATCGTCTAATATGTTAAACAATCGTCCAATATGTTAAACAATCGTCCAATATGTTAAACAATTGTCCAATATGTTAAACAATCGTCCAATATGTTAAACAATCGTCCATTTAGTTAAACATTCGTTCAATATGTTAAACAATCGTCCAATATGTTAAACAATCGTCCATTATGTTAAACAATCGCCCACTTACAATCGTTCATATTGTTAAACAATCGTCCAATATGTTAAACAATCGTCCAATATGTTAAACAATCGTCCAATATGTTAAACAATCGTCCAATATGTTAAACAATCGTCAAATATGTTAAACAATCGTCCAATATGTTAAACAATCGTCCAATATGTTAAACAATCGTCCAATATGTTAAACAATCGTCCAATATGTTAAACAATCGTCCAATATGTTAGACAATCGTCCACTATGTTAAACAATCGTCCAAAATGTTAAACAATCGTCCAATATGTTAATCAATCGTCCAATAAGTTAATCAATCGTCCACATACTATCGTCCAATAGCCTATTCTAAACGTGTTAGGAGACAGAGAAGATGCGGGGATGAGTCCAGATATGAGTTTAGATCGCAAAAGAGGAGAAGGCCATTACACGCTCTCACTTCAGATACTCGAGCAGAAGATAGGGATTCTTATGAATATCGTAGGAGAGACTTCTAGGGCACAAGACCAAGTTGGAATTTTTAGACCATTAGGATGTTTTTGTATTGCATCCGAAAAACGATGGGAGCCAGTGTAACACTTCAGCCATGATGTGGGGCGCGGTGGCGTCGTTGCCTTGAAGCCGGAGGGTTTGAGGTTCGAATCCACCCTCTAGCCACCGCGTAAAGACCTTGAGCAAGTCCTTCACTCGCAATTGCTTGGGCGCTTCGGCGTGAAACACCGATGCAGTGTTCGCGCTGTTGTCAAGAGCGCCTCTGAGTAGTGAACTTGAAGGGGCGCTATGGAAATGGATGAATAGATAATAAAAAATTAATTATAAATAATAAGTGGAAAAATGAGAAACCGAAGATGCCGTGGCGCGAGTCTAGCAAGAGCATTTTAGATTGGACACTTCTTTTTAGTTATCTTATATTGTCGCAAAAAGTGACAAACAACAAAACTGTGCAAGTCCCTGAATAATCTAGAAACCTTTTAAAAGAAAAGTCCGTTTATTATAAGAAAGCGGAACTTTACAAAAAATTAATGTAGTTATAAGTCGGAGTTTTGTTGAGTGCCACTATGTCCCATGGTTCTCTGTCGTCACAGCCGCGCGTCACTGTACTTTCTGTATTTAAACAAACAATAGCGGCTGTGAGCATATTCAATTGGAATGCTGAGACACTGGACACTCGAAGAACAATGGTAAAAAATCAGCAAAGTGACAGATAGAAAAAAACTTACTGGTCTATAGTACCTTGCTCATTAGTGCTGTAATTTGCCGAGCAAATTTCTGTCCAGGGAAACGGCCTCTGTTGTCATAGACCCTGGTCAAATCGGTTGAGTGGCTGTTTCAGTTAGGATCGTCATCGTACTTCTTTATCCTGCATTATGATCTTTAGCTTGTTTCATCGGGTAGTATTAATTTGTAGAGACTGTGAAGCATTTAAAATCGAATTATTTTTTATGACCGAAAAAAATGTCAATGATTGTCCTTCGCAAACAATAATTGTACACCTGCGATTGATTGACACGCCGTGTATAAAGGATAAAGGCGACAAATTTAAAATTAAGTAATTTGGAATGGTGTCCAATAAGAAACTTGTCTTCTTCATTTCCAGAATCGACCGTCGGCGGCAAAGATAAAAAAAAACAGTGCAAAAATCGAAGCCGACTGAGGCCAAGTGTACGTGCGACTTTCATATTGTGAAATCCACAAATCGCATCGGGTGCGGTACGCTTTTTGCAATTCTTTTCATTAATGGTTCTCATTATGACGCTGGTATCCTGCTCTGGTCTTCTATAACGATGCGCTGGTTCTCTGCCATGTTGTGGGTGAGATTACTGTGAGGAACTGCACTGGTTGCCTATGCAAAAACGTATTGAGTTTAAAATTCTAATGCTCATGCGTAATTGCCTAGCAGGCCAAGCTCCGATCTATCTGATGGAACTTTGTGTGCCTGTGCTATCCATTCCAGGCCGTAGATTCCTTCGTTCTGCAACGCATGGTGACCTGGTTGTTCCTATGGCTCGATCTTCCACAGTGCTGCATAGAAGTTTTGCTATGGTCGGTCCGTCTTTCTGGAATAAGTTAACTATTAGTCTCCGTAATGAACTTCTTTGTCTTTCTTTGCCCCTTTTCCGCAAGCGTTTGAAATCCATTCTCTTTGATTATGGTTTGGTGTCAGGTCGGGAGCGCCTCTGAGGAGTTCTCTTGAAGTGGCGCTATATAAATGTTCAATTACAATTACGTCCGGGTCAAAGGTCGAGTGTTATGTTGACTGTCGTTTGGTGCGTCGTCAGCCTCGCTTTGGAGAGCATAGAACCAGATGACCTATTATAGAATCTAATCTAATCTTATCTAATTTAATCTACTGTCTGATTTTTATGGCACAATACACAGATATTTACTAATGGTCAATGACAGATTTTTGACCGAGGTTGTGATCGCCATTGAGTAGTCTCTTTGAAGAGGCGCTATAAAACTAATTTAACGAATGAATAAAATATGACGATTGGGGTGATGGTGATTATGATGATGATGATGATGATGATGATGATGATGATGATGATGATGATGAGGATGATGAGGATGATGATGATGATGATGATGATGATGATGATGATGATGATGATGATGATGATGATGATGATGATGATGATGATGATGATGATGATGATGACGATGACGATGATCCCTGTCCTGAGCAAAACAAACAAGGTCAGTCACGTGACGTTTGTCAATTTCTGCTAAATAGGCAAAAGGTTCGAGGACAGCGTTTCAGACTTAAGTCTGACGGATTAGAATTGTATGTCGCAGAAATGTTGCGTCATAATGCGCTCGAGTCTCCGCAGAGCAGAGAACCAGCGCGGGTGGAAGTGACAGCCAGGGAGCCAGCGTTTTGATTGGTCGGTTTTGGGTGAAGCTGGAATGGGGAGACATTATTTGATGGATAAGAGAAATGTTACGGCGTTTTTTCTTCTGTCTCATTTTCAGTTTTATCATCATCGTGGTATTAATTGTAACTCGTTTCTTCCTCTTCATTTTACTCTACCTTTTCCACTTAAAATTTTTTGCTCCTTTCGCCTTCAACTACCTCAATCTTCCACCATACACCATGACATGCTATATCCTCCTCATATTCATTCATTCGTACAGTCACCTTCACTGTTTGAATTTATTATCTCAAACATGCACTGTTTGAAAATAAATGACATTTTAATCACCTCTTTTAAGGTTGCCAATCTTATTGTAATTTTTTTTAAAGCCACCGGATACTAATTTATATTTACACTTCGAGGATCACTGCATAAATGACAAAGACACCTCTTTTAAGGTTATAAATCTTGCTACAAACATTTGTTTGCTACCATTTTTCGACAGATTAAGACAAGAAAAATCGATTGTGGGTATAATTCTCCTATCTATTATAATACACACACACACACATGCACATATCTTAAGATTGTCAGGTCCTTCCACCCTTCCACTATATCCCACAATGGCTTCAGGCTCAACAGCAACGTCTCATCTTCGATGCTTTTTAGCAAATTAGTTTTGAATAATTCCTCAAAACGTCGACTCTCCTCGTTCTCTGCAAACGAATGAACGTACATGTGTACATGTAAGTGGACGTCTATAAATATATATAACAAGGTCTTACATCCGGGACTTCGTTACCTTATTAAAATTAATGATTGCAAATGTCTGCTTAGCGCTAATGATATCAACGTATTTTGTGGAATATACTAGTGATATTGAAAATAATAAATTTTACACGATTTTCGGAGGCTCTTTCGAGAATTCGAGTTGCAAAGAGGAAGCGGTAAAATTAAAACTTTATTGATGAGTCTGAATTTCTAAGTGCATCAAATGTGCGCATCTGAAACTTATTCAGTCGCTTAACCATATTGTGAAGGTGTCTAAGTGGATCACTTTAACCCTCGAGTGCTTAAGGGGGGGGGTCCGACCGGATCCAAGGCCTGTTTTTCCCGGATAACTTTTTAAAGGCTACGGATGTGCAAAAATGCTTTTTTGGGAAGGATTGAACCTTAGCGTGTGAGAAAGCTTGCTTCTATCAAGAAGGGCCATCACTCCGCCATAGTATAATTTATTTATGAACTTCCGTTAAAACACCTCCATTTTTATTTTCACAAAAGCTATATAAGCTTCGGAGAAATAGCGATAGCATGTTGGTCTTCAATGAAGGTTAAAAAGAGACATGTTTGTTTTACTTTCACTAAACCTGACTATAATAAGGTTTTAAAATAATTATTCCTCTGCAGCGGATTAGATGCAACACACCTTTGAACTTCGGCTACCTTCGCTGCATGCATGAAGTCATACCGGAAGTGACGTCACTCTGTTCGGGTCATCGTACGTGTGCCATCCGTGTTGATGATACTGCATTTTGTCACAAGGATCTCAAGAGCTACCTACCAGTCAGTTACAACTGCGTAAAGTGTAGTTTAGAGTATTAGACCCATCTGTATAATTATGAGAGCCGAGACTCTTTCTACGTCTCCATGTCTATGCACATATTCCACAACAGAGTTTGTGACAGTAATATTAATAGCAATAACGATAGCGATAGTGGCTGTGATTGTGATAGTAGGTCTAATATATAGTTACTATGCCAGTTATCCGCAACAATAGAAGAGACTGTAACAATAGTTAAAATATTTGTAATTTCAATTTGATTTCTGTGTAAGATTAATTCGTTTCAAGAATTTGTGTAGCGCCCTCTTTAAGAAGTTCACTCATAGGCGCTCCCGGTCCAGTCATGGTTATATAAACACTGGCGAGTCAACCCTAGGGCTGTGCGCGGTCAACACCTTTAAATCGTGGGAAACTATTGTTATATATAAAAGTTTAAGGACAAGATGAACAGTGTAATTCGGTATCGACAAAATGCTCCTCATATAGCGCTGTTTCAACTTTTTCTATGGGTGTCTATCAGTCTTCCCAATTTCATTTTGTTTGTGGATGGATGGATCCGATTTGACCAGGGTTTATGACAACAGAGGCCGTTACCCTGGACATAAATTTTCTCGGCATATTACAGCACTGATGAGCAAGGTATTATAGACCAGTTCTTTGTTTGCGTGAGGCGACTAACACTACAACCTCATTAACTCTGTTCGCCCATGTCTCTGTCTCTGCCACGGTCCAACTGTCTGTGTGTGTGTGTCTGTCTGTCTGCCCGTTTAATAGTGAAGTGTCTAATAGAGAAAATGCCAAACATATTGACAATCATAATGGTAATCAAATCAAATCAAATCAAATCAAATCAGTTTATTTCCTGAATACGCACCAAAAATAACAATCAAGGCAGTGAACAGGGAATTGTACATATTTAGTGGTATCAAGGGGAGACCCGGAAGGGATGGAAATCCCGCTAATTGGGCCACCCAGTAATCATTGAATTGCAAGGCATAATATACAGGACATGACAGCCGGTTTAAACGATTGCAGAAATAGAAATATAATCAGGACAGAAACTTATTAATAGAGGATAGATAACACAACTTAACTAACACTTAACTAACACTTAACTAACACTTAACTAACACTTAACTAACACACCCAACTCAACACAATAATTCAAGCAGTTCGATTGATAATATAACAACGTAGGCGTTTCTTGAAGATATGAAGACCATGTAATTGACTTATAGCTGAGGGGATACTGTTCCAAATATTAGCACCAGTATATCTGATCGAAAATAAACGAGTGTTAGTATGAGCAAATGGTTGTCTATACAAATTTGCACTTCTTGTGGAATAGGAATGAAAATCAGAGGCACGGAAGAACATTTGTCTATACGCTACTGGTAACAAGTTGTGCTCATATCGAAACATAAATTCACCTATCTGAACCGTCCTAATTTGTTCAATCTTTAGTAATTTAAATTCCAGAAATAGCTGATGAGTATGAGAATTGTATGGAACATTAGCCACATAACGAATAACACGTTTCTGTAGAATTGTTAGCCTTTGTAAATTGGATTTATAAGTTGAAGCCCATATTATATTGCAGTAGGTAAGATATGGGTAGATGAGTGTATAATCATTATCGATATCATTATCGATAATGATATCGATAATGATAAAGATGATGATTAAAGTTATAATGATTACATAAAATAATAATGGTGTCCAAGAACTAGTCATCCACCCTGACTTAAAGCCCCTCCCTTTCTTTTTTTCTTTTTTTTAGTGGTTCGTCCTCCAACGTCACTAGAGGATGAGGATGGCATCCGCGTTCACGAAGCCTGGGTCAATCCAGGCGCGCCCTCCCTGTGAGTACCTTCGGGGAAACTAAGGATGCCACCAGCTGACCGAATTCATCAGAATCCCGGTCCACGCTCCGACAAGACCTGGAGCAGTAGCAAACGCGAAGAAGAAGAACTAGACTCACTACACCAGTCACACTATCACCGTCACCCCGCCTACTCCTCACCCGCCTTCCTTCATAGCAAACCTCTTCCCTGAAGAGACGTCCTGTGGATCATCGGCCGACTTACCCCGGGTCCTCCTCTCGACCGTTATACAGCGTTGAGATTCGGTTTCTGACGAAAGCTGGTGGAACTGTACCACAGTTTCTACTCAAGTATGAAGGTACGGCGTTATTTTTGTTCTTGTAGAGTTTTTTTTAAAGATGTGAGTTGTTTATGTAAGCCAAATAGACGTAACTTTTATTCCAGCTCTTGCTAATGATATCGTTTTACCCTTTTATACCGTTGGTAATTATAATTAAAAACTAAAGAGATACATGCTATTCTAGTATTGCTGCAACTGTCATTATTGCTCTTGTAATTGTTATTTTCATTACTATTTTAAAGCAGAGGTTTCAATGATCCCTCATGACTTATAGAATTTCTTCTTCGAGTATGAAAATCCGCCCATCAGCTATCAGCGTTTACCAATGCGATGGCTTCAGTGGCAACCTGGAATAATATTATGTTTGATGTAGGCAACAATGCATACTTGGCAAACCAGGGTTGTAGCCTACTAATTCACTCAAACAAACACCATTTTATGAAGAATGATGAAGTTTGACACCCATAAAATCAGTTGAACAATCGCTATAATTGTGAGGCATTATTCACGACAAGCCATGCAATTAAGCTTTTTAAACAAATCTAATTATATACAGCATTAGTTTCAAACGATTTAAAGGTGTTGTTCGTGCAATGAAAATAAATTGAAATAACAATTCGTGCTACGGTTCTCTCTGTTGCTATCACTTTCACTATCGCGATTAATACTCTTCTTGATATTCATATTTATATAAATGTTTGTATGTGCTCTTGTTTTAGCGTTCCTTCAAGGTTTTTACTCAGAGACGTACCCAGCGTGGAAACTGAATTGGAATTTCACGCTGAAGCGGTAAGCTATTGCGAGTGAAGGACTTGTCCAAGTTCTCTACGCGGCGACCTGAGGTGGATTCGAACCTGCAACCCTCCGGCTTCAAGGCAAAAAACATACCCACTACACCACCGCGCTCCACAATATTACTAAAAATGTTGTAAAAAAAATTGTAAATAGAAGCATTTTCTGCCTAGTTTCTACCGTAAAAGGCGCCTTGTGGAGCCAGAATTAGTGTAGTATAGTAAATTATAACTATAATTAACTTTGCTATTTCCACAGTGCAGCATAAAAGCTTTTTTCTGGAATAACCTATTTATCAGTCCTATGTGCCGCATTGGATATGGAGATCAGCTAAAAGCGCCGTTATATATAACTTATATTAGTCATGCTGCGTTTTTAGAATGAATAACAGAGAAAATATTATCATTTGTCTTTTCCTTAAGCGTGGTTTGATGTTGTCTATTAGGAGTTTATTTTGAAGTGACGCTATATAAATTCTTGCTTACTACACTGTACATGATTGCGGGGCGCGGTGGGGTATGTTCGTTGCCTTGGATAGTGGATACGTTTAGTCTGCTACCTCTCCCTCCCTCCCTCCCTCCCCTCACACCCTCCCATTAACAACGATTAAAAATAGTTATTGTCATTGCTCTGCCAGTCATCGGTAACTGTAGCAGTAATAATAATTGTAACATCGATTTGATTTCTGTGTTAGATTAAATCATTCATCTCAAGAATTTACGCAGCGCCCTTTCAAGAAGTCCACTCAGAGGCGCTCCTAGTCAAGTCGTGATGTTTTAACGAGGATATAAAACACTGGCGAGTTAACACCTTTAAAAAGGTTGAAGCTAATGTTATATGTAAATAAGAACAAGATGAGTCAATTACAATTCCTGCTCATTATCAGATTTATATAGTGTTGACGTAACTTATTTAAGGGTGTCTGTCATTATCAGTCTTCGCAGTTTCTTTCTCTTTGCTTGCGTTAGACGAATTACACAACACCGCCTCGTTAATTCTGTCCGTCTCTGTCTCTGTCACTGTCCTTATGTCTGCCTGTGTCTCTAAGTCTGTCTTTATACGTATGCCTGTCTGACTTATCTGTATGTATGTATGCATGTATGTTTGATGGTATGTCTGCATGCTTGTCTGTCTGTCTGTATGTCTGTCTGTATGTCTATTTGTGTGTCTGTCTGTCTATCCCTCTCGCTCAACTTGGATCCATACCTGAGAATGTCTTCATTTCCGAATCTGTCTATTAAGTATCACCTTCAGACTAACAAGGAAACATTCAGAGACAGAAATGTGAGTGACCATGCTAGTGTCTGTCTGAATGTTCCTCACTTGTCTGTATGACTACTTTTTACTATACGTATCACTTTTCTGTGTTTGTTTTTGATGCTTGTATGCGCACTTACTATTGCGCCCTTCAAGCTTTCCCCACTCAGAGGAGCTCCCAAATGCAGTGCCGACACCGCATCGAAGTTTCACGTCGAAGCGCTGAGCAATTGTGAGTGACGGACGTGACCAAGGTCCCTTCGCGGCCACTTTAGGTGGATTCGAACCTGCAACCCTTCGGCTGCATGGTGACGAACATACCCACTACACCACCGCGCCCCATACTGACTATTTACGTTTATACACTTTCTATTTAGACTCATGACCTTCATTGGCTTCTGAGCTTTGCGCGAATCATATGCAAGTCCCTGAAGGGCTTAGCGCCTAAATACAATGTACATTTGCGACTTAATGGGCAAGCCTCTTTCTGCAAGATCTTCACGCCCTCTTCGTTCACCTTACGGTGATCGCCATCATTGTCGTCTGCGTCAACTTCACTTCCGAAATCCTCTGCGCCAAAATGCAGGCTTTTCACACTGGGATGTCCAGCTCTTACACTCAATATATGTAATATGAGATTTATTAATTTAAGTTAAACGACACAGTGTGATTGCGACTATCAGTAGCGGCGCCCTCCTTCTTCACGGACGCTTGGGACTGGCACACGCGACATATTCGAGAATGTTCATCGTTGGTAACAACCTTTTAAAAGATTGGTGGTGATGATGATGGTGATTATGATGATGATTATGACGATGATAATGATGGTGGAGGTGTTGGTGATGATGATGATGATGACGATGATGACGATGACGATGATAATGATGATGACGATGACGGCGTAAATTTCAATAGTTATAATAATACCAAAATGTTTTAAATCTAGTTTATGTAAGATTATAGACTCCCTAAAAACGGCAATGCCGTTACATACCCTTCAAACAATGTAATAAGATCTATATAAGAATCGCGCTGTGCTCTACAGATCAAATAGGTCGTTTCTAGCACAGCTTCTCCATGTGGATCTAGGTGCTTTTGTCAAGATGTCGCTTTTACGTTACGGCGGCTTTTCTGACATTTAATTAAAAAAGAATTTTCGATAAAAATATACGAAGACAAGTAAAAGTCCCTCTATTTAAGAATAGATTTCCGATTTTCGAGCGAATGAATAAAAGAAAAGGTATCCAGAAATAATCTGAAGTCCGAAAATTCAATGCATTTTTCATGAATTTATAGAGACTGAGTATTTTTTGTAATTGTAATCGAACATTTATATAGCGCCACTTCAAGAGAACTCCTCAGAGGCGCCCCCGACCTGACATCAAACCATAATCAATAGAATGGTTTTCAAACGCTTGCGGAAAAGGGGCAAAGAAAGACAAAGAAGTTCATTACGGAGACTAATAGGTAAGTCATTCCAGAATAAGCATGTAACTTTTTCAGCATGTAACTTTTTCTAGCCTTTTTTCCTACCGATCTGGCTTTTTTTTCAAAAACAGTGTGACATCTCTGGGCACCATTGATTATAGCATGGATTCGAACCCCAGACGGGAAAAGGAGATAACGTAGAAAAAGTAAAAGCTTTTGCTACATGAAAACGACAGATTCAGTCATGTCCTAATTTTCACAACTAGACATTTATTACTTGATTTAAATCAGTTTTATGAATGATGCATTAATAACGCGTAAATTTTTATAGAGCCTAAACTAAAACTGTTTGGTTGAGATTAGTCATTGAAATTAAAACCAATATAAAGTATACAATAGCAGGTTTCCAACATCATAACTTCAAAAGAAAATAAAGTAGTTTTTAGACATTTGATAAACAATTCCGATGCCATAATAATTATACAGTGAACAGTGAAAGCTTTTGCTACTCGAAAACGAGAGAAGAAATGATTAAAGTAAAAACAAATTATGTTTTTTTACAAGAAACTAAGAAAGACAGCAAAAACATCAGCATAATCGTCTTAACCCTCGTAGTATGTCGCTAAACTGGTCACACTCAGGGTGTTGGGGTCCATATGGACCCCAATGTTAATATCAACTGCTTTTTGATAAAGAGTGGTACAGAAACAATTGCACAAGTGGCCGTGGGTTCCCGGACAATTCAGAGCCGAACAATTCGGAACCGGGCAATTCAGAGCTGGGCAATTTGGAGCTGGATAATTCGGAGCTGGAAATTTGGGAAGGCCCAATTAATCCATAGCGACCAATTCGAATAGGTCATTTAGAGTAAAATTCTGGCGCGGACAATTTAAACCAGGACAATTCGGAGTGGGCAATTTGGAGTGGACAATTTGTAGCGGAAATTCGGAGCTGGACAATTCGAAGCCGGATAATTCGGATCTGGCCATTTCGGATGGCACAACTCGTAGTGCAAAATTGAAGACAGTCATTTCGGGTAAAATTATGGCGTGGACAGTAATTGTACCTGGACAATTCGGAGCATGCATTTCGAAGCGGAAATTCGGAGCTGGACAATTCGGTGCCGGATAATTCGGATCTGCACATTTCGGATGGCACAACTCGTAGTGACAAATTGAAGACAGTCATTTCGGGTAAAATGATGGCGTGGACAGTAATAATTATTGTACCTGGACAATTCGGAGCGTGCAGTTCGAAGCGGAAATTCGGAGCTGGACAATTCGGTGCCGGATAATTCGGATCTGAACATTTCGGAAAGCACAATTCGTAGCTGCCAAAATTGGTGATGGGATTGCACTTTTAAGCCAAATTTTCATACCCATCTCCATCCCCCAGATGTATTATTATGTTGAATTATCTGGCTCCGAATTGTCCGGCCACCTGGACAGAGATTGTTGCTTTGCTTTCTAACAAAAAATCACAGTTCCTTTGGCTTTGTTGAATGTTACAATGAGGTCAAAATTTTTTTGTCCTTACTATTCCTACAAACATCAATTTCTTCCACAGTAGGCCTAATTGTCGTGCTATCAGCTAGAGCAGTGGTGGCCAACCTGCGGCACGCGTGCCACTTGTGGCACGCCGGCCTATGATGAGTGGCACGGAGGACCATGGAATTTTTGAAAAATATTTATGCTATGGCTCCTAGTTTGGAATGTTATCTCTTATGCGAATCACAGGTGCCTCTGCAACTCCATAGCTGCATGCAGTGACCAGGGCAAGGTTAATTAACTGCTGACGGACACAGCACAGGCGCTCGAAGTGGGATGAGGCAGGCTCATCAGTCGGCTGATGGTCAAAGTCCACACTCTCCACAGCATCCATTCAGAGATAAGAAATTGAGCTTCACCCCACTGAAGGGGTGCAGGATAAAATAAAGGAAGAGACTTCTGTTGGTTATGTCTTTAGCATTCCTATTTGCTGTGTACTGCAACAGTTGTGGTGCACGCATGTAAATAATCAACATTGAACTTCACTTCAGTGAGTTACAGATGATGATGAAAACTACCGGCCTATGTAAGGTATCAAGACTAATTTTAGAGAAAGAACCTTTTAGGCAGAACAGTCATTTTTTGCCATAGCAAGTGATGAATTGATAATGATGGTCAAACTTATACGAGTTAAGTCTGACATCAGCATGAAAGAAAACTCATTCTGATGGCGAGTAAAGTTTCTCGAGTTTTGTAAAGGTTCAAAATCTAAGCAATAATAATGTCTAACATTGCCGCTATGAACACATGCTTTGATGAGACCGGGAAAAATTCATATATATATATATATATATAGGCACAGAGGACCATGGAATTTATATATATATAAATGTCACATATATATATATATATAGTGACTTTATGCAAGTGCAAGTTTTAAATTGTAGCAGGTTACAATTCCTTTCGTCAGGTATATGTATAGTGGCACGCGGACGGTACGGGCGATAGTTTGTGGCACACTGAGTACAAAAGGTTGGCCACCACTGAGCTAGAGGGACTGTGTGAAGAAGTTGTCAAAAGCACATTATACGCCACGGGGGGTATATGACATCAACTAGATCGCGGATAATTCTTTCACCTGGTTGACTGCAAACTTTACAAGTGTAGTCTATACTTGAATATTGAGTAATAACATGTAGATGAGTCACAAGGCACCCATACTTTCAACCCATACCTGGCAGGTCTAGACTTCATATACTGACGAAATGAGTGCGTGCATTCTTGTCATCAAAGCAATGATTTCAAGAATGTATATAATTATAGCGAGAGAAAACGATTCAATAAGCCGTAATGAGTGTTGTCATTACGTGCAGCAATAATCCAATTGGACCAGCAAGCTATTTCAGCACATTTTGAAAGCCCTGTCTTCCCATAGCATACTCTCCGTGCTCGCACACAATTCAAGATCCTCACTCTGATCTTAAAGGCTCAACGGGGTCTTGCCCCAAAATATCTGACTAATGTTTTACTTCGTCCTCACTCGGCTTCCTCCCATCGTCCACTTCGTTCATCCAACAGATTTGACCTCTTGGTTCCTCGGTCTAGAACTACTATGGCTCAGTCTCGATCATTTGTCTCAATTGGTCCTTCTCTTTGGAATGCTCTTTCTCCTTCTGTTCGCTCTACACTTCTTTCTGGTAGTCTCTCTTCTGCTTTGTCTCTTCTCAAAACCTGTTTCTTCTCGCGGGGCCTTGCGCACTGGGAGCGCCTCTGAACGGTTCACCCTACTAGAGGCGCTTTATAAATGTTTAAATACAATACAATACTTATACGTACATATGCATACAATGACAATAATAAAACTATATTCAGAGCTCAAAGTGTGGGAAAATAAGTGCTTGGACGCCTCTTACCTTTCCAAAAAGAAGTGCCTGGACGCCTCTTACATTTCCAGACTGTGCTGACCAATAAGTGGCAGAACAGCGCTCAGATTTTAAAACAAGTGCATGGACGCCGTCCATGACCGTCCAGGCACACTTTAAGCCCTGAATATAGTCTTATAAAACATGACATAAATTGAACCAACGACACTGCAATGTAAAATATCACAAATTCAGTTGCAAAATAGAACTTTGCGCAGTATCCAATTGCATTATTACCATTGGGGTCCATATGGACCCCAACCTCCCTATGTGTATAAATGTCTAATATCTGGCCCCACAAGTGGTGTGGAAATTAATTATTTGCAGGAATTACTACTCGCCATATATGATGAAAAGTCATAAAATTTCAGCTTCTTAAGTGCATGTCTTCACTGAATTTTATTCAATTGAAAACACGCTTGGGGTCCATATGGACCCCAACATACTACGAGGGTTAATAATATTATGATTATAGTAAATTAACAAAAACATAAACTTAACAACGAAATCCTGGAACAGAGACACAGTATGCTCAGATTGTAATGGAGACTCAGTATGCTCAGCTTTGAGTAGAAACTCAGTATGCTCAGATTGTAATGGAGACTCAGTATGCTCAGCTTTGAGTAGAAACTCAGTATGCTCAGATTGTAATGGAGACTCAGTATGTTTAGCTTTGAGTAGAGACTCGGTATTTCAGCTGGTTACATTGTAACGAGAATTCTTATTTATCTCAGATCTAAACTTTCTGCTCAGATCTTGTAACGAAATGCACAGCAATAATAACGTACAGGACAAGCAATAGTACAGGGCTTACTCAGGCAATGGGAGCATCAGCGTATTGGATGCGTCACAGTTGCAACGTTCAAAACATGTTTAGGTGAACAAAATACAAGAAACCCGCACATAAAATTAGCTCGACAATGTTTGAACCGAACAACGCAACGTTGAACCAACTCAAGTGCTACCACGAAAACATTTAAAAGCTTTCCAATACGATTAAAAAAGACGCTTAATAATTTCCCCAGCAATGAGGAACAATGATTATTATTATATTTCAATTGAAGCGGAACTCATTCGAAAACCACGTGGCGTCAGCTTATTCAAGAGCGCATTTTGCACAGAATAATTAAAAAATAAAATGAAATTAACAAGAAATATTAAGAAATTAATAAGGCATATTAAGACATTTTTAGCGTCAGGGTTTGTGTAAAAGTGGAGAATTTTTAGACTGCACTTTTTTAGCAGGTCTCTCAAAGCGTAAGAAGCAAAGGAAAATTAGACTGAAATTTCCAGCAGTTTATAACCGATATTCTAAATCATACTGTCATCCGACATTGTGTCCTCCTTATTAATTGTCACACTCTGTAGCCATCACATTTCTAAACCTATTATACTGGTAGTACGCATGTTTTGGAGGTGTCTAGCGTTAGAGCTCCAACGTTGTGTCTACAGCGGCCATTTTTGTATTGCATCTGTTGAAATTGTTTCAAAGGTTAGAAAACTAGCGCTCTAACTGAGAGCGTACCGTGATATAAAAATACATCTGCATTGAGGCGTTAATTTTTTGGGCAAAACAAGAATATTTCAATTTCTTATTTTTAGCAATAAGGTCATGAAATTTCAATAGATACAGATTGCGTTAATCTAAGTTGTATGTGGATGCAAAGAATCGTGAGCGGCTGTACGGGAACAATTCACATCACCTTTAAGTGCAAAATTATATATAACAAATTTGAATACAATAAAAGGTGTCTAAATTGGGACAATAAAATTTTGAGACAATTTCCTACAACTAAAAGGCACGCAGCAAAAGCGTCAGTTATAAACATTCTGCGTCGTATTATTCTGTGAGCAATTGTTTCGCAATACTAAACTTCAACTACGACGATAGAAGTTGAAAGCTTTTGGAATGAATGTTTTTGTCACCAGAAGACAGCACTGTTGTGAACAAAGTTTCCCAACAAGAGACGATTTGCAGTGAGAACAATAATTAGCCCCACGTCAATTCACCCACTGAGGATATTCTCAAATCTATCAACCAAATAGTTATCAGGACCCCAAAAATTTACATCATCCACAAAAAACTCTCTATCTGGTAAATATTCTCCAGAATATTGCTCACCGCTATAGCAAATTTTCAGGGGCGTCTATCCACCCGTATACAACCGGTCTCGATCTCTCCTCCACCTCCCGGGTCAACCCCCTCCCGATACGAGCTCTTGGCTCATTTCTGATTATTTTTCCACTGGGATTAAGTAGCACATCGAATGCAATTGGCAAGAGGACCTGCATTTTCCCCATCCTAAAACCCATTCACTGCATAAAAAATAATAATCTATACAACCGAATATTCTTTATCACAAAATACCATTTGGGAACAAATCGGAAATCATCAGCAATTAAAAATTTTCCACACCACAAAGTAACAAAAATCCTCACCTCAACCCCCCCTCCCAAATTTCCCACATCAAATCGTCCCCAGACCTGAGACCCTAAAATAACTTCCTCGTCCCAAAAAACCTGACCTTAAAAAATCTGCGCTCTTCCCCACCCCAACCCCCTGAAAATTCCCCACAACAAATCGCCCCCAGACCTGCGACCCCACATCCCGTTCTCAAGCACTCTCGAGATGCTTAACCCTTCCCGGTTCAAACTCCGGCTCCTCCTCAAGTGTAGTGAAGTTAACTTTGTCGTAATCCTCCTTCAAATGCGCTCTGAAGAAACCTTGTCTAACGCGATCTGCGATACGACGCCTGCAAATCAAGTAGACGCTAACAGCCGCAACAGCAATGATTATCAACACTACGATGACGATGAGGGCAGTCACACCGGCGTTACGAGCTGAAAATAAACATTCATTGCTTAATCTAATCAAATATTAAAAAATACTTTTATAACGAGGTTTTCATAACGCGCAATAAATGGTTGGCATTTAAGTGGGAGCGTAAAATTCTAACTTTTATGTACCTTATATACACCTCTTTTAAAGGATCTTTGGTAAAAATGAATATCCAAAGAAGGTAATCTGTACACCTCTCTTTCTACTAAGTCTTTCCAAATTTCTAGAAGTAATCGTTACAGAGTACTTATCGTTCCAGAACTAGCTGCGTTACGAGATGGCAAATACAATCATAGCTTAATCTGATCAAACATCAAACAAATCTTTTATAACGCGGCTTTCCTAACGCGCATTATATGGTGGGCAATTATTGAAGTGAGCGTAAACAATAATCTTAATTTTATTACGTGTTACATACGTCTTTAATTACAATTATTCTTTAAAAAATACTTCCATACAAAGCTCTCTTTAAAACACCTCTTTTAAGTGATAGACTATTACTACAAGGCACACAATGTGCAGTCCGTCATTCAAAAGAGAGTTTCTAGATAATTGCCATAAAATTATGCTGTAACAATTTCCGGTATAAAGCCGTATAACCGAGAGAAAGCATCATGCATGGAATGAAAAGGCCAAGGGAAAAAAATTCGAACGCAGAGAGGGATAGAGGAAGAGGAAGTTGAAAAGAAGGAGGAGGGTGAAGAGTAGAAATTGGAATCATAAAAAAATAGCATAATTTTCATCACCATCATCATAATCTTCGAAATTGCCATTGCCATCGCCATCATCATCATAATCATCATAATCATAATCATAATCATCATCATCATCATCATCATTGCCATCGTCATCATCATCACTACTGCCACTATGACCATCATTATTATCAAGAATACAAACGTAGATTAATCTGATCAAATCTAATTATTAATGCTAGACAGTTATCATAACATAGTCGACCATGACTTTAAGTTAGACAGCAGTATTGTTCCTCATCTTTTATCTTAGACACCTTTTAAAACATTTTTTTAAAATAAGAGCTTCATTTTGCGGCGTTATATTTAACACCTCTTTTAGTCTCTCTATAATGACATTATATTCGTATGAGCACAGAAAATTTTTGACTCGGTCACATGTCCCTTTTGAAATACCTTTCAAATCACATTTTGCTGCGGTACAACTCAATTTATATTTGAATGTTAAAGTTTAAATTGGAATTGTGGGACAATAAATTGATGTAAAACAATGATGCTTGATTTGCATTAGATCCTGTTGTCACAGTGTATGAGCATAGCAAATGTAAGATGAGCATTTTCTTAAGTGGTTAATGATTGAACATTGAAATTGTTAAATTGTGAAGCTTCAGTTAGACGAATTTTTTCGAATGTTTCTAGTAAATTTGTTTCCATTGCTTTGTATCTTTTCTGTATTGTCGTCAACAACCATTGATGTCATAGGACGACATTAAACGTCTTAATAATAATAATAATAATAAGAATTCTACTCAGATTGCAATATTTTGTCTCTCCGAATCTACGCAACATGCATAATTTTTTTATTTTCCATAAAGACAATCTATCAACTCAATTCATCAACACGGTGTATCTGCTAGTATTAGACTCATATTGCTGGTTTAAATTAGGTTGCGTCTGTGGCAGTCTATTATTGCGTTACATAATCACATTGATTAGTTGCTTACAGTAAGCATTTCTAATCCTTGACACTACACACCTCTTTTAAGGTTTCCTCTCAAAAGTGTACATCAAATTAAAGAGCAATAACGAACACCTTTCCTATGCTTTACAGTCGCCCTATATGTTGAAGCGAATGGTCAGCTTATAAATAATTCGAGTACTTCCATAATTACTGTATTTCACGCTAAAAAGAGGAGGAGAAGAGAGAGAGAAGGGAATGATGAAAAGAAAGCAGAGAAATAGAAGGAGCGGAGTACAGAAAAAAAGGAGCAGCACAAAATGGAGAGAGGAATGGGGGTGGGGTCATACAGTGCCTCCGTGGTAAGTTGTAGTACGTGGTGAGGGTCACTTACTGTGAATGCATCCATCCGTAAGAGCGCTTCCGAAATAACCATCGGCACATGTCTCGCAATTGTGACCAGATCTGTCTTTTGGACAGACGCAATTTCCTGGTAATCAAACAATCAATCAATCAATCAATCAATCAATCAATCAATCAATCAATCTGTCAATCAAAGTGCCAATCTACTGTGCCTTTATATTGTTATTATCATCGTTGTTATTACTGAAGCTACTCGTATAGCTATCGCCGGTGTTCACTTTTATTATTATTATTGTAATTACTAGTATTATTATTATTATTATTATTATTACTAGCACTGTCATTGCTACTAGTAGGCCTATCACTAATTTTAATATTGCGTCTGATATGACTATCATTGATATTGTCATTGTCATTATCATCGTCTTCCAATATTATTCAGATCATAACTTCCATTTCCAATTGTCAATGATACTTTATATTAAATGTTCTCTAATTAGTACAGATTATTATAAAACTGACTGACAGCCAATCACCAACATTCTTTCCCAATCAAATTTGTCAAACTCTAATTAGGCTTATATTCTTCTTCAGTCTTCTGCTGTTGAGTAGGTTTGTGACATGGACGACCTCGTTATCCTCTCCGACCTCCGCCATCCCGCTCTGTCCTGCGCCTTCCTCTAGGCGCAACCATAATTATACATCTCCGTTATCGAGATCACTCAGCATTTTTAATCTTCTGCTGCCTCTCGTTGCATTGCCCTCCATACGTCAAGCGTACATTTTCTTCTTCTCTAGTGTTCTGCCCTTAGGCAGATCGTCCAAGATTCCAACGACACCATTCTTGTCTAATCTGTGCTTTTCACTTTGATTTCTTTATATTTAGCTTAAGATTCCAACGACACCATTCTTGTCTATTCTGTGCTTTTCACTTTGATTTCTTTAGGCCTATATCATCGTCCCTTTTCTCTGTCCATCAACCAGCCCATCATAATCTTTCTTGGTCTTGGTCTTCCCGGTGGTTTCTTTCCCTCCATTCTTCCCTCGAGAACAGTCCTCAAGAGCAAGTCTCCCCTCAACATGTGCCAGTTCATCTCCCTCTTCCGTATTGTCACATTACAGAGATTAAATTCGAATAAAGGTAATCTGTAACACGAATCTGCTGGTTCGAATGAGCGTGATTATTAAGCGCTGATATTTATACACCAGCTGACTCTCTTTAAAAAGGTGTTTAACATTAATATATTATTAGATTGGCTGCATACCTGAGTGTATTTTATAGAACAGCTGAATCTCTTAAAAAAGGTGTTTAACATTAATATTGTATTTGATTGTTTGTATAATTACCTGTGAGTGGATCACATATGGGCGTTGGTTCTTCATCATCGTGGTCTTCATGACCAGGTGAACATCTGCATGGAACGCAGACTCCGTCGTTCCAGAAGAATCCATCGGAACAATCCATGCAATGCTTTCCTGTGTATGGATGGAGACAATCGCACGTCATCGTGTCCTCTGGATCTTTCGCTGGAAGTAGATGGAAGAAGAGAGTATGGTGGAGTTGGAGGGGGTTTAATGATAAGGAGGAGGAGGAGGAGGAGGAGGAGAAGGAGGAAAGGAGGAAGAGGAAGAAAAAAGGAAGAGAAGAGAAGGAGGATGAGAAAAAGTAGAGAAATAAGGCAGAAGTGGAGGAGGATGAGGAGGGGAGGGGAGGAGGAGAAGGATGTTGAACAAGCATACATGTAGGTAGCATTAAAATGAAAACGAGAAAGGAAAAGGAAGAATACGAAGATGGAGAGGATGTATGGATCCGATTTGACCAGGGTCTATGACAACAGAGGCCGTTACCCTGGACAGAAATTCGCTTGGCATATTAACTAAACTAAACCTTAAAACTTAAAAAGCAAGGTTTTTCAATTACATTGGTATTGTTAGAACGTTTTCAATTGTTTAAATTGGTATTGATGGATGGATCCGATTTGACCAGGGTCCATGACAACAGAGGCCGTTACCCTGGACAGAAATTTGATTGGCATATTACAGCACTTATGAGCAAGGTACTAGACCAGTAAGAGAAAGAGAATGAGCATAGCGACTTATAAGCACTTTAAAAAAGAGGACATTGAAAGAAATTTGAACAGAAAATATGGGAACTTTTGAATTTACTTGGTTTGCAATTTCCTGTTGACGTGACGTTATCTTTATGGCAATGATCACAGACGGTACATCCGAGAGAATGCATGTAGAATCCATCGGGACAATATTCGCAATTGTCTCCTGTAGTCTGCATCGTCTTGCAGACACAGGCACCCGTTGTAGTGTTGCATCTCTCGCTGCCTTTCGGATGGCACTCGTTAACTGTAAGAATAACAGAGAATAAAGAATGCCCATTTTACTGTCACATTCACTTATTGAGCCCATTTATATTATTGTGAAATTACATTTAAAAGGTGTCTGTGGTTAAAATTAAAAGATGTGTTTAAAACAGTTAAACTGAAAAAAAACACAAACTGGTTGAAAGTAATTGCATTATTCGAAAATCTAAGTAATTCGCAGAAAATGTTGAGTTGTCTTGCCTACTTATAATAGTTTGCGCTGGAGCGGCAAAGATTAAATTTAATAAAAAATTTCCTTTTATATATAATTTGGTTTACAGTTAAAAGAGGTGTTATGTATAGTGCATAATTTGGAATGGGTGAAAAGTCTTCATCACTTAGTTTATTCAGAACAAATTTTTCTGTTCCATGTTCATGAAGCTTTTGTTTCGCAACGAGTTGTTTGCCGCTTGTTTCACTATGAATACTAACAGCATTGGACGTCTGAATTGTCCCTTACATGCAAATTAATACAGATATAAAAATATTGCCCAACACCAGCGGATTTAACTTTTAGACACCTTTATAACTTATAAAATAATTTCATGTAAAAATCAATCATATTAAAAATTTATATCAAACACGTAAAAAATCGGAAAACAAAAATTGGACATAACAACCAATCAATCAAGGGTCATTAGTTTTAAAAATACGATCGTTCAGTAACTACAACTGCCATGAGTTGAAAGACCGATTCCAAATCCGAGTAGTGAACAGCACTGATGAAGAGGGGTAAGTATAATACTGAGCAGTTTAAGGTAAGGGTAGGACTCCGGCATAAAAAGCGCAAGGACTCGAAGTCTCTTTTTAGTTAGACTCCAAGAGGTCCACTTAATCTTAAGGAACATTTTGTTGTAGGACGTTATGATCTGGTTGTGTTATTGCTATTTTAGTTGTCGACCATGACGCAAGAGGCTGATGATTGTGATTAATGTGTCTGTTTTATAATGCTAAAAAATTTTATTTTAAAAGGTGTTTAATAAAATACCATTCAATTAATTAAAACAGAGGAAGGAAACCTTGAGAAGAATCTCAGTAAGGAAATTATAATTAAAATTATTATTACTGTAATAATTTATCATAGTCATAAACATGTGATCACCGCCACCACTACCACGACAACTGGCACCACCATCATTGTCAACCACCACCATCATAATGATCATGATCTTCACCATACAGCATTAAAAAGAGCACGGACTCAGAGTATCTTTTCAGTTAGACTCCAAAAGGTCTACTTAATCTTAAGGAAGATTTTGTTGTAGGATGTTATGAATCTGTTGGTTGTGTTATTGCTATTTTATTTGTTGCCGAATGTGAATGGAAGCTATAGATGGTGATTCCTGTGTCAATGTTATAGGTGAATAGAATTATTTTAAAAGGTGTTTAATCAAATACCATTCAATCAATTAAAACAGAAGAAATAAATCTTGACGAGAAACTCAGTAAGGAAATCACAATCACTGTAATCATAGTTTGATCTCTTATAAAGTAATCATCATCATCGTCGTCGTCATCATCATCAACATCAATAGCATCATCATCTCACTGGCTAGAGACAAACAATCGCAATGTTTGAGTGAACAAATGTTTTCCTCTTGCACACCTTTTAAACCAATATCCTTATTTTATAAATAAAATCAGATAACTTTTCTGGGTTACTGGTGAGCCGCATTTATTGTACCCAAAACATCTTTTCCACCTAATAACACAATCTTCCACCTGAAAACATGACTTACTGTCAGGTCCACAACCATCGGTGAAGGTTGTAAGCGTCCAAGATCGAGGTTCATGTTGAGTGGTGTAGTAAGCCACAACGTAATAGACGTATTTCGATCCAGGTTGAAGGTCACTGAAAAGGTGATCGGTCTCATTCGGGTTTTTGATTTCCAAATGCCATCCTGAAACGGAAAAAATCACGATCATGGAAAGAGGAAATGTTGTTCCCATCTAAATGACTAACCAACTGATTGCTAAGTGACATAATAAATCGAATAATCGATCAAATAATCGATCAAATAATCACTAAAATAATCGATTAAATAGTGAGTGAAAAATGAACCAAATATAGTTAATCAGGTAATCAATCAAACAATCAACAGATCAAAATCAATCAAATTGTCAATCATGCAGTAGATTAATTAATCCTCGTGAATTTATCCAATCAACGAATCAACTTTTCAATCAGCAAAACGATCCGATATAACTATCAATCATTCAACTAATCCACGATTAACAAATTCAATCAATAAATCAAACAATTTATTTCTTAAACATTGTAATGGATAGACACAACGAAAATTCCTCTAACGTGGGTCAACAAAATAAATCGCACTCAAACAAAATCTTCCAAAATGGGACGACAAAAACATCCCAAACCACTATAAAAATCACACACACAAACACACACACACACACGCGCCCTTAACCAATCAAATTCCAGAAAATACGAGTCATCAAGTATAGTATTGTTAAGACATTTATAAACACGAATATTAGGCAGACCAATTAAAAGAGAATTACAGTATATTAAATTCGGAAGCAAACGTTAGAAATCTAGGAACTGAACACCAGACTATACAGTAATCCATTATATGGGTCAAACTCGACCCCAACCCAAAATCCTTCCCCCAACTTGATGCGTTGTACTCACTTGTGTTGGGTGATTTCTCCTGATACCAATACAGAATAAATCCACAAAGGTCTTCGGCATATCGTTCATTTGTATCCAACTTCCACGCAATTCCTATTGACGTTGTGTTGTGTGTCGTTCGAGATATGACTGGAGGATTGGGACCGCGTTCATAGGACACCTTTGTATCAGTAGTTAGAGGATCTATAAATAAAGAAAATAGTTACATATATTATGTGCAGTAATATGCCAAGAACATTTCTCTTGTCATAGACCCTGGTCAAATCGGATCCATCCAAGAAGCTACGTGAGAGGATTTGTTACTTGTCAACAAAATTAAAATAATATATTTATAAGGCATAAAATCTAGTTTTAAAAGGTGTGCTAGGGGAACATTCTCATGTAGTCGTCAAACTAAAACCTACTCATGCAATAAAATAAATAAATTTATGAGAAGCTATGAAAAAGTTCGCAAGTGCTGTAATATGCCGAACAATTTTTTTCTTTTCTCACAGACTCTCGTCAAATCTTGATCGATTTAAAAGAAGAGACAAAACATCATCAATTTCAAAATAATAATATATATAATACTCAATATCTCTTTTTAAAAGGTGTGCTCGATGAACATTCTTATGTTTTTAAAGGTGTGCCAAAGGAACATTCTTATAATATGTTGTCGTCAATCTCAATTCATCTCATGCAATGGCCATGGCCGTCGTCGTCGTCATCATCATTATCATAATCAACATCATCCATCATCGTTTTCATCATATCTTTAATTGTCATCTAAGATTTATTTTAGAAAATAAAAAAATGACTTCATTAAGATAAAAAAAACTGCGCACGCTACAATCCATTTTACACATAATTATTTGTGTAATATGTATTTCTGAATCACCACGATCTATTGACGAAGTGACCGTTTTTTAGTCATTGAATTTTATTAAAATCTCATAAAACCATAATATTTCCGTAAACACCTTTTTTAGTCATCGAAATTTTTTAAATTATCATAAAAAGCATACTATTTGGCGAAAACGTATTTTTTTGCTCATCTAGTTTATTTTAAATCTCATGAAAACAATATTATTTTTCGGACAAAAAAGTGTGTTGACCTTTTCTTAGTCATCGAGTTGAAATCTCATAAAAACCATTCTTTTTCCTTACACACGTCGAGTTTAGTAGAAATCTCATGAAACCACATTTCCTTTCGGACACACCCGTTTTAGTCAACGACTTTAATTGAAGTCTCACAACAACCATGCTATTTTCCCGGACAAAAAAGTGTTAATCACCGGATTCAAGTTTCGTTCGTGAAAATTTCTTGGGGGCTAACCTCGGAAACTAAACTATTTTCCTTGTGACAGACCCGAATATGGGCTTTCTTGAGGGGTTTGAGCCCCCTAGCCCGTAACAAACTCCGCCCATGGACCCACTGATGTTCTATGTCCCATTTTACGTTTTCAAGAGGAATAATAAACAAAATACTTACTTACTTACTTACTTACTTACGTAGGCTATTTACTTTCCATATTACTTCTAATGTTGAACATGACACTGATTTGAGCCGGAAGCGAAGCTGAATTGAATGTAGCAGAAACCCGATATGACAATAATGACATTGTGAATTTGTGACGTTGGGTGTTGGCAAGATTTTTTGTAATAATTGGTAACAGGTTAAAAGAGGTGTCTGATCTGTACAGTATAATGTTCGCAAACTATAGCTATCCAACGTGGGACTTAATAACTTTTAGTTAGAGCATGGATTGCCCTGGAATTCATATCATTATAAATATTTACTTCATCTGCTAAACTTTTTTCTCTCTAGTTCTCTGCTGAAGATTGTGTACATGTCCGAACACTTGAACATTGGGGGGGACAAATGCATGGGCCGTCCCCCCCAACGTCTTCATTGGGGGGACCGTCCCCCCTGTCCCCCCCTAGGTTTCCGCCAGTGTCAAGCGTGCGCTATATATATTTAGACTAAGTATAACAACTATGGTCTATTACATGTTTTGTGTCATGTGCTTAGCTCTGAGGGTCATTAACGCAAGATCCGCGTTCAAGACCTATATAGTCAATATTATTAACATTTAAAAGGTGTTCAAGGCGATCGTAATAATTTTTATGAAAAAATGGGACACAATAACAGAGGCCACTTACTTAACGTGTCACAGATCGGTGGCCTCACAGGTCTGTCACCGTCCGAGAAGCAAAGGCCAAACAAAGCGATGGCCACGTAGCAAACGCAAAACACAGACATTGTCCTCTAAAAAGCTGCTTACAAACTTCTCGCAAAGATATTTCAATAAAACACCTTTTTTAACGAATTTCTAATCTGAAATCGAAAACACGGAAGAGATTGAAATGTTCGCACTGCAGTTTGTCCTATTTCGTTTGTGTACACAATACCTGGGCCTATGATCAATCAACCAAGGTGAACGTGTGGCATGGCGGCTGATCTTTTGTAGCGCATTTCTTTCGTGTCGGCGACTTGGACGGTTGAAAAACAGCACTTGATCATTAATAATAATAATAATAACGACAATTTAAATGGCGCTGTAACACAGTCATGCTGTTAAAATGGCGCCTTACAAAGCAGCTGACATGCGGGATAGGCTTTAGCGATCAAGTATGTAAATAATAACGACAATTTATATGGCGCTGTAACACGTACAGTTATGCTGACATGCGGGATAGGCTTTAGCGATCAAGTATATTTTTTAGCATCGATATAAATATTTAGGCTTAAACGACGTTTGTGAAATTGTAAAATTTAAGTTTAATGGATTTTAAAATGGTTGACTTAGGAATCTTTTAACCCTCGGAAGTACCCCTGAGGGTTATTTTGACCCCAGCATACATTTCTTGTATATATTTCCTCAACTATGCAATGCATGCGTATTAACTTCAAGGACTTTGATTCTATGTTTCTACTCAACAGATTAATTCAATTTAGTACGTCATTCTTGAAGCAGGGAACCAGTGTTGGTGTTTGACAGAGAAAGTAAACAAATAGTAGTGCAAATATGGCGACATACATACATACATAATATGTACTTGTACATGTACATACAATACATACATACATACATGTACATACATACATACATGTACAAACATACATACATACATACATACATACATACATACATACATACATACATACATACATACATACATACATACATACATACATACATAGTTACATACATACATACATATATACATACATACATACATACATACATACATACATACATACATACATACATACATACATACATACATACATACATACATACATACATACATACATACATACATACATACATACATACATACATACATACATACATACATACATACATACATACATACATACATACATACATACATACATACATACATACATACATACATACATACATACATACATACATACATACATACATACATACATACATACATACATACATACATACATACATACATACATACATACATACATACATACATACATACATACATACATACATACATACATACATACATACATACGTAATTATAAATATTATATCTACTATGTTGATATTGTGCATTAGTTGTTTCAAATATTATACTCAAAACATGCTTAAAATAGTGGGGTCATTTTAACCCCCAGGGGTACTGAAACGTGTTTTTCAAAAAGGGGTGCCACCGAGGGTTAAGCTCGTAATCGTAAACTCGAAACCTCTAGAGCGCTACGTAAAAGACAAGTGAGGGGCACCAGCTTATTCACGAGCGCTGCATCTAGTCGGATGAGTTGTCCTTAAGGTGGCACAAGGGTCAGAACAAGATATGCGATATGAGTTCATGAGCATTGAGCAGGTTAGGTTTAAACTATGGTTTTCAGAGAAATGACCGAGGCATGCATGATAGACGACATGCCAGATTTCGGAATTGCTTTCTGGTGAAATTGCATCAAAAAGTAGCCCAATCGCCGCCTGAGAATTTTAAAGCTCTATCATGAATTTTTGAAAAAATCGAGTTTGGTATCAATTTTATCAGGGTAGCATTTGCTCTATCATTGGACAAAGAAGCTAGCTGATTGAAGCGGCCGTTTCTTAGTTATAAGTCAGTATTTAAATGCTCTATCTTGCGAAACTGTTTCCAATCTAGACTTTCTTAGGGTTATAATGCTCTATCATTACTCCTCGGCAGCCAATCACAAAGCTGCTTTTGACTATGATAGAGCAAAGTTTCACTGAATACAAAATTTCAGGGTATAAATGCTCTATCATCATCATAGGCGAAACCATTACGCTGAGTTAGAGCAAAAGCATATACTCGCAGTGTATGATAGAGCAATATAATACTGAGGACGCGATTAGAATAAATACTTCGTGTATTACTTTACGGGGTTTAATTTGCTATGTCTGATCGAAACGTTTTGCTGCAACATATATTTTTGCATTTTCTTAAATTTTTTCTATATTTTTTACTTTTGTTCAACAAAATATATATTTTTTTCAAAACAAGTCACTGGCAGGAATCTAAAAATTATAGAATTATACTGCAAAACAATGAAATTAAGCATTTTGGGCCTAAAACAGTGACCAAACTTTAAAGTCGTTTTTCTCGGTTTCGCCAAAAGCTATGATAGAGCATTATAACTCTAGGGCGGCGCAATGCAGTCTTGTCTGAACTCATACGCCAAGGCTAAGAAGATGGTATCGCTATTAGCATTTCGTACGTTACTTCTAATCGTTATTGTCTAATGACCCTTTTGTGGTAACCTACGGGAGACGAAAACTAAGTTTCGTGGAAATATAAGTATTTATAGAAAAAGTGAAACACTTAAAATAGGTGTGTAAGGAATTGCTCTATTCTAGCGCAATATTCACAGTATTCAATGATAATATACACACACGCACTTTCTCTTTCACTTTCACTTTCACTTTCACTTTCACACACACACACACACACACACACACACACACACACACACACACACACACACACACACATATATATATATATATATATATATATATATACATATATATATATATATATATATATATATATATATATATAGGCCTACTAATTTGCATATTATCATAGGCCTACACTGCCCTGAAAAGGCAAAACGCAGTAACTCGAAAAAAATCGTTTTTCATTTTATTGGATTTTTGTGCTTAAGATGTTACTATCTTCATGCCCTGTAAGTGTCGGAGCTGTATTTTCACTGGTTTCCGAGATATTATGTTGGCAAAACACAGTAAGTCGGATATTTTTCTTTGGAAATCAAGCCAAAACACAGCACTGTGTTTATAACAACAGAATCTGCTGCGCTTCCCAAACGAATGTCAAGCCAAAACGCAGTGCTGTGTTTTGGCTTAGTATAGGCACTACATAAATTACTCTTACTGCGCTATAATACGTCATATTTCTGTATAATATTCTATTTCCGGTTTTGTTTACAAGACGCGTGAAATATATTTATTAGTACGAAGTGATCTAATATTTGGCCCTTTTGGGTTTTTCATTCATTTTTTTCAAGTTTAAGTTTGTCTATTCATTCTACGTAAGTGTCAGACCCTATTATATTTATTATGTATTTAATTGCTGATTATAATTATGAGTTTTAACATCTCGGCGAATATTTCCTATGTTATTTACACGGTACGTGTTGTTATTATTGCTACGCGTGTGTGAATGGGCATTATACACGGATGGACGGAGGGTTAATGAATTATAAATGAAATGGTAATTATGAATGAAATCCTGGTTTAATGAGGTTTTAAGATATTTTACTCTAACTAGAGCCAAAATCAAATTATCCACGTCCCAACTTCAGTGATCTGTACAAAAATATCCAGATCAATATCGGTTGATCACGCACGCTGCATAGAGTTGTCAAGCCAAAGCGCAGTACTGTGTTTTGGGGTATTCAATTCGCATTGAAATGTCAAACCAAAACGCAGTACGAACGATTTTTAACTGTTTTGGTGTATAAATAATATTAATAAAAATATTTAATTGCTACCATTAAATAAAACACAGTTTACTTCATTTATGGTGCGAGTTTTGTTTGGATTGAACAAATAAATTCCGAGATATTTGAAATAAACTGAAATAAACTTTCAAATCAAGTTTGCGCAAAATATTGGTTTTCCGAGTTACTGTGTTTTGCCTTTTCAGGGCAGTACACATTGTCATTATTTTAAATTTGGAATTGTGCATAATGTCATTTATACCATAATTAAGTTGCGTCTTCCACAAATAGACCACACGAAAAATTATTATAATAATAAAAATTATTATTAACCCAATGAAAACAGAATGCGCCGGTTAAGTCTTCAGTCCAGATTTGAAGGAGTCAACTGAGTCAGCCGCTCGCATGGCGGTAGGATGACTGTTCCAGCATCTGTTGAATATAGTAGTTAGACAGCTTAGACAGGTACCAATGATGTCAATATACTAAGAGTAGTTTATCGTTAGGACTACGAGTATTATACCAGTGTTATTATTTCTGTTACTTCAGCACCTCTTTTATGCTGAAAAATATTACTATAACTAATGAAAACGTCAATCCGCAATTAATAACAACGATCCTGTTCTGCAAATGGTGAGAACTGCATCCTCCTCCTCCTCCTCCGCCTACCTCCTCCTCCTCCTCCTCCTCCTCCTCCTCCTCCTCATTCTCCTCCTCTTCCCCCTCCTCCTCCTCCTCATCCTCCTACTTTCTCCGCCTCATCCTACCTCCTCCTCCTCCTCCTTTTTATTAGTATTTTTATCGTCATTTTTTTTGACGCTGAGTTATTATGAGCAAGTATTACAGCATGGCAATACGAGATGTTAAACTTGGGATTGCTTAGGTCTATATATTTTTCTTGAAGATCTTACTAAAGCTGTCTGAAAGAGACAACATAAAGCAATCGTGTACATGCAGTTGTAGTCTACACGATTATAGAACTCTATACGAGACGGTCAAATAAATAACAGAAATCTAATCATATATAGCCCCCCCCCAGCGTGGCTATTGGAGCATCATCATCATCAGCAGCAGCAGCAGCAGCAGCAGCAGCAGCAACCGTGGGCTCAGCCCCCGTAGGTGTCCGATGCCTTCTTCACCAAAGTCCTTCCATTTTTTCCTATCGAAATCATCGCAGTTAATTTAAATCACTTTGACACCTTTTTAAACGTAAAATAAGAACAACAAATATCAGCCTCATCCTTGAAAATCACTTTATATACAGACCATTTGCATTAGTATCTGTATTCGTATTTAAACATTTCTAAAGCGTATATAAAAGGGTGAACCGTTCAGAGGCGCTCCCGGTGCGCAAGGCCCCGCGAGAAGAAACACGTTTTGAGAAGAGACAAAGCAGAGGAGATACTACCAGAAAGAAGTGTAGAGCGAACAGAAGGAGAGGGAGCATTCCAAGGAGAAGGATGAATTGAGACAAATGATCGAGACTGAGCCATAACGCATTATTATCATCTACATTCTACAAGAATGAGTGAATTAAGTCACCAGCACTTTGTACCTACACGTTTATTTTACTTTCGTTGTCCCACCTGTTGACGTTGAAACCGAAGGTGTTGAATCTTACTGTCTCAGGCCAATCATCAAATTCTTTGTTTACTTTAAAAAAAATGCATCACTTAAAAGAGGTGTCTACAAGATTGTTCTTCGTCAGACATAAGCACACGCACATAGCATTAGTAATTTCAGTTTAACTTCACTATTTGATAACTAAGATCCTTAGCTACGACCTCCTCCTTCTTTACATTATATTGAAACTGGAGCTCCGGTTATTCTCGCGCTTCATCTCTAGAATTGCATACGAATAATTTTTTTCACCATTTTTGAATCACGATAATTACTGCCCTCCTAGATATGTTCAAACATTGGTCTGGCATCGTTTCAGTCCAGTATGACATTGTAGCTGCTGTATTTATCATCACATGTTACCGATTACCGAGCATCGTTTTGACTAGAGACATTGATTACAATTAACTTACGGCTATTGCCACGTCTTTAATAAAATTATTATTAGCTAAACAAAGGTGTGTTGTTGACGCTTTTTTGGTGGATGAATAAAAAAGTATAATATCGACAAGTGAATTACTAAAAAGAGATGTCTAAGGCACTGGGCACAAACACACCTAAAAGTGAGTTTACAACTTTGCATTATGGTTTGTTTGTTTGTATGTGCACTTGTTATTTAAAGCGCCCATTAGAGCTCTCTATGTACTCAGAGGCGATCCCGAATGCAGAGCGGACACTGCATCGAAGTGTCACGCTGAAGCGCAGAGCAATTTGTGAGCGAAGGACTTGCCCAAAGTTCTTACGCGGCAAGGTGGATTCGAACCTCGGACCTTCCGACTCAAAAGCAGTGACGCCACCACTACACCACCGCGCATAAACACCTTTTTTATGAGTTGTAACAACGTTATAAAAGACGATCCGACACACGGCAAGTTGTTTTGCTGGCAAGCATACTGCTCTGAGCTTACAGACCAAACGAAGTTAGGTTCTGTGTGGAGCTGGGCCAGAAAAATGAACGGTATTGCAACATATAGTTCCATTCCTACTCTAAGTTGTGATGGGCTAACAGCTGAAACCAACTTGGAAAAAGCAAATATTTTAGCTAAAACGTATGCACATACTAGTGATTCTAACAATTACAGTGATAAATTCTTAGATTATTTGCAAGCTAATAATTTTCAAAATAACCCTCATATGACAGACAATGATCATGTTCCCGAATTGGAATTTTTAAACGAAAGATTTAATATCAATGAATTAAAACAAGCTATTAAATCAGCAAAAATCAATAAGTCTCCGGGTGAGGACAAGATACCTTATGAATTACTAAAACACCTCCATAAGAATGCTCTGAAGGTTCTGTTAATGTTTTATAATGAAATATGGAAAGAAGGAAACTTTCCTGTTGACTGGCAACACGCCATTATTATACCCCTATTGAAACCTAACAAACAAGCTTCAAATCCTGAATCTTATCGACCCATATCTTTGACTTCTACCCTTTGCAAAGTAATGGAAGCAATGGTAAATAAACGTCTACAGTGGTTTATGGAAAAAAATAATCTTATTTCCACAAATCAGTCTGGTTTCAGAAAACATAAAAGTACAATTGATCAAATTCTTAAACTGCAGGATTTTATTCTAAAAAAAATGAAAAATAAAGAACATGTTTTAGCCATTTTTATTGATTTTGAAAGGGCATATGACATGCTTCATGTACCCACTCTTTTAAGGAAATTTCAGAAATTGGGAATAGCGGGCAATATATATAATTGGGTTCAAAACTTTCTCTCTGATAGAACTTTCCAAGTTAAAGTTGGAGCAGAACTTTCTGATAAATTCAAACAACAGAATGGTACTCCGCAGGGATCTATAATATCTCCACTTTTATTCCTGATAATGATTAATGATATTCCCACGGGGGTGGATGGTGTTAATATGTCACTTTTTGCTGACGATAGCGCAATTTATATAGGTCATAGAAATATAAAAATTTTAGAAAATAAAATTCAACTATCAGTCACTTTAATACAAGATTGGTGCAATAAAAACGGGTTTAAAATATCTATTAATAAAACTACTGGAGTTCTTTTTTCAAAAAGAAATGATACATCAAAGATTAATATAACGATTGACCGGAAACAAATTAAGATTGAGGATAAAGTCAAATTCTTGGGGGTAATTTTTGATAATAAATTGAGTTGGAAACCCCACATTGATTACATTATTGAGAAATGTAAAAAGAGGTTAAACTTAATAAGAGCTATAAGTGGTTATAGTTGGGGAGCTTGCAAAAAAACTCTTTTGACTATTTATAGAGCTTTAATAAGGTCTATTTTAGATTATGGTGACGTTGCTTACTCTTCGGCATGCAAGTCATACCTAGATAAACTTTCAACTATTCAAACTGAGGCACTAAGACTCTGTTGTGGTGTTCCAAAAGGAACTGCCGCATCAGCACTCCAGAATGAGTGTGGAGAATTGCCTCTTCATTTAAGAAGACTACAAAATTCATTGAAATTTGGGACTAAGATTTTGGGAAATAAATGTCACCCTACTAAAACGATCATGGAAAATCACTGGACAAATGTTTATAGAACATCTGATACTAAGGAACATTCTATCTATACTCGCACCTCTGAATTCTTTAGTTTACTTCCTGCATCAATTATTGGTCCTTCATTCCCTTCTGCCCCTCCGTGGTGCAATAAGCAAATTGAAGTTGACTTATCCTTGAAAAAATCGGTTAATAAGAGAACCGATCACCCGGAATTTTTAAGGCAGGCTGCTCTTAAATTAATCTCTATATATGATGATTGTATACATGTTTTTACTGATGGGTCTAAAGCTGATGACATAGTTGCTGCTGCTGCATTCACAGTGCCAAGTTTAAATGTGGATAAGAAATTTAGATTGTGTAATGATTCAAGTGTATATGCAGCCGAGTTGACGGCCATAATTGAGGCTATTGAATGGATGTCGAATAGTGAATGTTTTTCTAATTCCAAGTTTGCAATATTTTCTGATTCATTGAGTGTTCTGACATCAATCAAGAAGTGTTATAGTGAATCTCGACCCACTTTGTTAAATGATTTACTATTTCGCATTAACAAACTAAATTCTGATCAAATAAGATTTATTTGGATACCAAGTCACGTTGACTTGAGCGGCAATGACAGAGCAGATTCATTGGCTAAAGAAGCCCTAAGTATTGACATTAATTCTACTAATGTTCTTGAATTTGAAGAAGTTTTTAGTTTAATTAAACGATACATATTAGACAGATGGCAGTCAGAATATGATAGTGATAAGAAAGGTCATTTTTATAAATCTATCTGTCCAACTGTTAGTACTGATATAAAATATTTCGAACCTTATAGGCATAAGGAAGTCCAGATTTCTAGATTGCGTCTAGGAACGGCAAACACAAATCAAAGATTATTCATTATAAAAAGACATTCCAGCGGTTTGTGTGATGCTTGTCACGTCAAAGAGACAATTCATCACATTTTAATTGAATGTAAAAAAGAAAATATTTCGAATTCATTAAGAAATACATGTCAAATATATAAAGATGAAATTTCTGTTAAAACTTTATTGACTGTCAATTTATATCAAAATCAAGTGTATCGGTTGATTAAACTTATAACTAAAGGTCGGATTTTGTGAATAAATCGTTTGCATCCTTGTTATAGATGGCATTTGTATCTTGATCAGATTTATAATATTTGATTGATGTTTTAAAATTTAATGGTGCATATTTCTTTTGTACAAGAAACATTACATTATTATTATGATTATTGATGCACTTACATATTGAACTTTTGTAACAGGAACTGTTTACTGGAGTCACTAACGTAATTAGTTATATGAGACAATCAATGTACAATTTTAATATCTAATGTTTGGATTTAAGATCTTTTTTCATAATGTGTAAACCTGAACGAGTGTCCGATGAACTACTTTATGTTGTCTACAAATTGAATGTAATTGAGATTGTACAGCTCCATTTAGACACCTCTTTGGTGTAGTTTGGAGGCTACATAAGTTTTTGTTTACTGCTCTGTACACTTATATTGTATTGTCGTCAACGGCCTTTGCTGCCATAGGATGACGTTAAACTGTGGAATAATAAATAGGCAAGTTGTTTATGATCCTTGATGGCTCGATAAAACAATTTCACGGACGACGACACGTTTAAACGTTTAAGCGAGAAATTAACATCGTCGCCATAGCAACGGATTTTGGTGTGTACGTCTAACACAAGTAAAGACAATTCGAACGTCCATTTTGTCGCCCGAGTCCGAGAAACTGCAGTAGCCGATGATGAATAGTTCAGGTCATTTTGTTGTGTTTCTTACACTGAACAGAGTAATTTTGATTGTGGATGTTGGCTAATACGGATGGATGGATACAGATTTGACGAGGGCCTATGACAACAGAGGCCATTTACGTCGAAAAAATTTGCTTGGCATTATTATTGCATAATTATTTAAGAAAGCAGATCGAAATTTATTTAGTTGTTCAGAAATGGTATTTGTAGCCTGCATCAGACTATAAGAAGAGGTGTCTAATTAAAAGACATATTCATTCAAAAGCCAAGTTCTGAAAAAAACAGTATTTATAGACAAGAGAAGATTTTTTAATGATTTTTTAATTAAAGAGGTCCACATCACTGCGTGAGAAAATTTAAGAGACAGACGGATTCACTTTGTGATAATAAGGAGTATTACGGACCATTTATATAATCCAAACGAAAGTTGAAACTTTTCGACCGGAAGTCGTACATTCGAGACCGGAAGTGATTGCGTCTCTGGCGGAAGTGATCATCGAATTCCCCGGACGACGTCACGTTTTAGCGAGAACTGATACCGTCGCCATAGCAACGATAAGGCCTAAGCTCTCCCTTCGAAGCCATTTTCACGTGGACGGGGAAAGCCGTCCAATGCTGAAAGAGCTCGACTACGATATTTATTTATTTTATTCAGGAGTTACTCTAATTTATAATGCAAGTGTATAGCTAAGAAGAGGTGTCTAAATGCTGAAAGAGTCGGCAGCAATGAGAAGTTTAAGGCTGCCGAGACGGAGAAACTGTAGTCGCCGATGATCATAAGCCTATGTCACGTGATTTTGATTTGCTGCTTACTCTGAACATAATAGGCAAGTAGCTAAAATTTATTATGGCTCATCCAAAAACTGTATTTGTAGCCCGTGTGAAAAAATTAGAAGAGGTGTCTAAACTATAATTTTCGACGGTTGCATTTAAAGGGAAATTTATGCACGACTCAATTTATAAAAAATAATGCGAATCTTAGAAGAGGTGTCGATAGCAAAGCGGTAAAAAAGAACTGATGGTAGTTTGTATAAGCGACTCTTTAAGATAACTACTCAGAAGCGCTCCCGAATACAGAGCGGACACTGAATCGGAATTTCACGCCGAAGCGCTGAGCAGTTGCAAGAACATACAGATCCATATGAAGTGTAGTTTCAGTTTAACGTCACTGTTTTTCAGCAAAGATCATTAGCAACGCCCTCCTCCTTCACCTAGGATTTCGGAATTGCTTCCTGGCCAAATTTCATCAAAAAGTAGCCCAATGCTGTCTTATCTGAACTCATACGCCAAGACTAAGAAAATGAAGTCACTAGAGCACTTCTTATGTGACTTTAATTTTTAATTTTAATTTTTAATTTTGTTTAATGACACCTCGTGGTTTCCTGAGAAAAACTAAATCACGCTGCTCTATTATTACTGAGAGAGAGTGAGAGGTTTATGATAGCATTGTCTTTGATGTCCTCAATGTTGTTGGTTGTTGGTTTTTTTATTGATTGATTGATTGAATGAATGATTGAATTAATGAATGAATGAAACTTTACATATGGAAATCTGAAAAGATCAACTATTATAATAATTTCATATACTGCATTTGTGTTGTCTGTTCGAAACTATTAAAGATCAAAACTCCACCGCGAGATGCCTCTATTCATAAATTTTTATTATTTATAGACCAAATAATTTATTTAAAAGAGGTGTTTATGAATACACTTAAAGTGAGTTAGTTGTAGTTTAAGTTTAACGATACTGTGTGTTAAGAAAGTTTGCTTCAGTTTCGACAACTCTTTCATTCAAGCACCATGGAACTGCCTGGCTCAAAGGGATGTATATATTGTACGAACGCATGGAGTTCACGGGATCTACGCTATTTGCGCAGTGGTGCATGGTACGCGGTCTCGGCAAAATATGCATCGGCAAACCAAATATCTAATTGTGACGTCACATTAGCCCTATTTGTAACTTTGTATTATCCTATAATAGTCATCCGACAGTATTTGGTTACATTATAATTTTACAGCTGTATTGTGCCAAACAATTTATTTCGAGGGCAACGACCTCTGTAGTCAGAGGCCATCGTCATATGTTATTCCATCGATGAATGTTTGATCAAAACCCCTGATGGATCTGCTTATTAAGAAATTTTTGAAATTTATAAACAGACAAATTTATTTAAAAGAGGTGTGTATAGGAAGACATCAAAAATTGAGTTAGTTGTAGTGTATAGTTTACGACACTCTGAGATAAGAAGAATCATTTCAGTTTCTATACCACCTCCTTCATTCAAGCGCCATGGAATTGGCACTGCCTGGTTTTAATGGATTGTATGAACGAATGGAGGGGTCACTAGATTTAAGCTATTTGCGAACTGGTGTGGGACAGGGTCTCGGCAAAATATAACGTACGCAAACTAGATTTCTAATTATGACGTTCAAATTAGCCTGTATACATAATTATAACTCTGTATTATCCTATATAGAAGTCCGATGTAATTGTATTACAATATAATTGAATTATGTTCATATCTAAACAGTAAACCATTATAATAGTTAACATTTTCACACTAACACAGTTTAGCTTGTAAACATGATGTTTGAGAAACTTAACCAATTATAGGCAATAGCCTACTGTAACATACACGTTTCATAGATGATTTTCGATATTGGATGGTTTACGATTATCTTGCGGCCATTAACACCGCTTTAATAAATTTATGATTAGCTAAACAAAGGTGTGTGGTTGAGTAAGAGTATAACGATGGACGCCAAAGTAACGAATGGCGCCAGACTGCCAGTCCTGTTATGTTCGCCCATCCTACGTGGGTCGCCACATGGTCTCGACGTTCTACAGGGCGCCACACTGATCGAGATTGAATGACCTGGCGCCCACATCGATGCCGGAAGTGATCAATTGCAGACCGGAAACGATGACATCTATACCGGAAGTTGCGACTTTTCGACCGGAAGTCGGACATTCGAGACCGGAAGTGGTCTGCGAATTCACGGATGACGTCACGTTTAAGCGAGAACTATTATTTGTCGCCATAGTAACCAGGTTTTACCATTCAAATAAAATGGGTTCAATGCTGACAGCGTTGTAGGTAAAGATAACTTTAACAACCCTCGTATCTGCGAGAACGAGAAACTGTTTTCGTGGTAGATGAGAAACCGATTTCATGTCACTTGATTTGTTCCTTACTCCGAATGCAATATTAATAATTCTTCAAGAAACGTTATTTGTAGCCTGCATGAAACAATTAGAAGAGGTGTTTAATTTACGCACTTTGAATTCAAAGGAAAATTTATTTACAATATTACATTTATATAAGAAAAATCAGAATTCTAGAAGAGGTGTCGGCCAAAGACTGGTCTAACACCTTGCTCATAAGTGCTGTAATATGCCGAGCAAATTTCTGTCCAGGTTAACGGCCTCTGTTGTAATAGACCCTGCAGTCAAATCGGATCCATCCAAACGTGACATCTAAGCGGGATGTTCACAAATCAGCTTATATGCAATTGGCTCCTTTAGAATAAAAACGCTTCTTGTGAAACCATTCATTACCATTTTCGTCATTGTTTGCAAACAAACAAGTTTCTCCTTTCGCATATGTGTCTTTATTTCACTCACTGTTTCTCTATTACTCTCACGAAGCTGATGAACGTTAACTGTAGTACTTAAAGTCACTAGTTAATAATACCACTTTGCACACCTTTTTAAATGAGTTGCAACGTGTATAAATAATTGTCGGGTCTCGTGTGGATAATCATTCCATCCTAATTTACTAATGACAATCTATCGACTCATTCATCTACAATCCATCCATCCGTCCATCCATTCCTTCCTACATTCCATCCATCCGTCCATCCATTCCTTCCTACATTCCATCCTAGATGTGTTGCCATAGCAACGGTGAAGAGATTTTGGTGTCTAGGTTTTTTCTCTCAAACCCATTTAGGGCTTTTTAGCGTGCAGTTCTGCACAAAATGTGCAGTTCTAAGTGAATTTGTGCAGTTGTAGAAGCACTTATGTGCAGTTAAAATCAACAAAAGGAAGCCTTTATCATCCGATTGGAAGAAATTTACAATATAGGATGGGAAGGGAAGGAAGGGATTGTGCAGTTTTAAAAATTCCTTCAAAACAGCTATGGCGGGTGAAAGGACGTCCAGTGTTGAAAGCGTAGGTTGTCATGAGAATTCAAGCGGCCCTCGTGTCGACCGAGACCGAGAAACTGTAGACGCCGTTTATCAGAAACTCATGTCACGTGATTTGCTTTGATGCTTACTCTGAATAAAATAATTACAGAATTCTGTACGACGACAACACGAAAAAGGGCCGAAATATATGTATTTGTATCCTACATTAAATAATTAGAAGAGGTGTTTAACCCTCGGGCTACCAAGGGGGGGGGGGGTGGTATCCACCCCCCCCTAGGTTTTTCCCAAATAAAACTTTTTTCGTTAGGAATAAAATTTTGACGTTTTAGGTGGCTGTAGAGGATTCATTTGCACACATTTTGAGCTAAGATTATCGGCTGTATCTTATCCGTCCTTTGACATGAAGAGACACCAATTACACCATTCCGTAGAGGGAATGTGGGGCTACATTGTGGTGGTCACGGAGTTGTCATTTCACAACCGGAAGTGCTCAAAATAAATTAAAATATAAAAAGGTGTTTTATTTTCATAAAATTTTCATGTTGTTCCTATTAAAAATTATTCATAATTTATTTTTTAAGAGAAATAAATTATGTCATTCTATAGAGGGCAATTAGGGCTATTTAGTGATACCAAATAATTTGACATTTGATGACCGGAAGTGCTTAAAATAAATTTAAATGTGTGAAAATGTTGGGTTTTTTTACAACGCAAACCGATAAGTCTGCGTAAACGTTTTTCAGCATGTTTTACGTGTTTTTTCTCTTTTTATTGTAACTAAAACTAACTTATTACTAGTTTTTATAGTTGAATATTGGACTTTATTATATGTAACCTATTTTAAATTAAATAAATTATGTTAAAAACACACAGAATCTAATATTTTGCTTATGCGAAAGTATACATTTTGTGGAATCGACGGGTGCCTACGGTAAAAAATTCATAACTTTGGGGTGCTTTCATATATTTTAAACCTAAATATACCATTTTGTGCAGAAATGAATGCTGAATCCATAGGTGTATTACAAGTTATGATATCTCAGACCAAACCCAAAATCCAGGGGGGGTGGTAACCACCCCCCCCCTTGGTAGTCAGTGTTACAAAAAAAGCTTGGTAGCCTGAGGGTTAAATTATGCGCCATTTTTTATACAACGTCAATTTTTTTTGCATGGTTTAACGTCGTCGCAACTTATGTAAAGCACTATTTAAAAAAAAATATATACATGTTACAAGAGGTGTCCATAATTATCCATTGCGAAAGAAGATTTAAGAGACAGAATCTGGTTGTAGTTTCAGTTTGTGATAATAAGGATAATTATAGCATCGCCATCCTTCTTTATCCAGACATGGGGCTGGCACTGCAAGGCTGTAACCAAGGTACTGAAGTTAAGTGGGGGAGTGTTAGGTATCAGCCACATTAATTAAATAAATAAATAATTAATTAATTAAATTTTACACATTATAATAAATATGAATCCGGAAACATCAACTGTTATAAAACTTATAATAGATTTAGAAGCGATTAAAATGAATTTCTGCGATGATGACATTATCTTTGTGCCGCAGTTTCAAATATTTATAATCCCAAAAAAATCCTTAGAAGAGGTGTTTATAAAGCACTGGTTACGAAGACAGCTAAAAGTGAGTTAGTAATAGTAATTTAAGTTTAACGACACTTTATGACAAGAATGATTAGGCTACTTTAGCTTCGACCGGGCGTGGAACTGGCGCTGAATGCTACTATTATAAGGGCTGTCCTTTATATTACGTGCGCACAGAGGGGTGAGATTCCTCATGCTGACGCATTAACTAGATGTGGTTTTATTACACGGATGCTATTCAAATGACCTGAATTTTTATTACTGTTTATATTTTTCTCCCATATTGTTTCCATAAATGTATGTTATTTTTTAGTTGTATAGAAACAAATGCATGTAAATGAATATTCTTATTTATTATTAGAAGGAAACAAATAAATGAATATTCTTATTTATTATTAGAAGGAAACAAATAAATGAATATTCTTATTTGTTATTAGAAGGAAACAAATAAATGAATATTCTTATTTATTATTAGAAGGAAACATGTTTCTTCTTTAATTAATTGTCTAAACCAGTGAATCACGCACGACTCCACGTTTTATTTATAATGCAGATGTATTTATAAAAAAAGGTGTTGGAAACTTGCGCTGTTTAGTTAAGTTTCAGCAAGAACTTAATGGTCGCCATAGCAACAACAAAGTGCTCATTATGTGTTGCTATGGTTTCAGACCGTCCTTCTTCCTTCTCTCTTCCCACCACATTTCAAAACGCCTCGTCATCGGATCGCGCATGCCATGCCCGAGAAAATGCTGTTGAATACTATGCGAATCCAGTGCTATAAAAAAGGAGTGCCTGGACACCCGTCACTTCTCTGTGCTGTGCTGTCCACATAAGTGGCAGGGCGGCGTTTAGATTTGAAAATATGTGCCTGGACGTCGTTCATGACCGTCCAGTCATAATTTAAGCACTGGGCGAACCTCAAAATTTGAATCTGTTTCATCTTACATACATGGAAACGTACGCTGGCTCCCTGTCTCACATTACATCGAATGCAGAATAGCTTTACTGTTTTGACGTTGTCTCCCTGTCATAGCCTATCTGTAAATGTTTTAAACGCTTGGACAACCAATAATTGGACACCTGCATTAATTGCTATAATTTTCTTTTTATAATAAGAAGTCCACCCAGTCTAGAGCGTGACGACAGAGGTT
>OX243821.1:33991377-34048877 GCA_945859605.1 Lumbricus rubellus
ATAGATATATTAATACACTTTAAAAAGGTGTTTTGAAAATTTCTCCGTTTAGCACAAGCACACGCACATAGCATTAGTATAATTATATTGTCAGTTTAACTTCACTGTGTTCAGTAGCGACGCCCTCCTCCTTCACTTAGGCTTGGGACTAGCACTGGCACACGCACGTGACATCAGTGTCAACAGTGGTTGAGTCACATACGTGCTTCATCGTGGATATATTCAGTTGCTGGTCCCAGATGTTGGAACAGTCTTCCACCGGACATTAGATTGGTCGCCTCTTTCAAATTAAAGTTTTACCTGATCTGTTTCAATCAATCAATCAATCAATCAATCGATTTATTGAGCAAAGAAGTATACAAAATAACATCACGTCAAACTAAACAAGAAATCTTGTGGTCACAAAATGGAACAGAGAAGGGACTACAGAGTTGGCCTACCGCTGGTTAGGGCCACCTATGTCGATTTTCTGGCGCTAGATGGTTGACAGGTTAACTACGATAAGCGCATGTATATTCACTATCTTGTTACGTTTACAGATCGTACTATTACATGTCTTTTTTGGAACATGATAATTGCTACCCTCCACTCTAATAATAGGTTCAGACTTGGGTCTGGCACCGTATCATTCCTGTATTTGGTTGATCTCATGCTCATCGTGATTATCTGGATAATTTTTGATTTGTTTGCATTATTATAGCGCCACTTCAATCTCTCTCTCTTTTTCTCTAATCAGAGGCGCTCCCGAATGCAGAACGGACACTGCATCAGAGTTTCACGCCGAGGAGCTGAGCAATTGCGATCATTAGGTAAGAGTAGTAGTTGCAGTTTAACGTCACTGCATGTATGGTAACAAAGACCATCAGCGACGCCTTCCTTCTTTATTCACGCGTTGGACTGACACTGGCTGAGTGCAACCAGTGGCGGAGTTTTAACCCTTATAGGGTCACCGGGGTAAAAAAATACCCCCAGCTTGGTTTTTCACGGAAATATTTTTCCCTGAAAATAGTTGAAGAAATCGCTTTTGTGACTTTTCCTAAATATGTTTTATGCACAGAATGCATCCAGTTTTATTATCTATCCATGCGCCCAAATCAGCTAAAAAGTACGAAAATGCACCACTTCGTAGCTATTTTAGTCAGGAATTCATAAACATAGCATTATGCATGCGTTACACGTGAGTGTCTTGCTGTCACAATGTCTCCTTATCAGTATCTGAACATTGTATAGTATCATTCATTCATTCATTCATTCATTCATTCAAGTATTTAATATAGCGCCTCTTCAAGGAAACTACTCAGAGGCACTCCCTACTCCAGCACGGACAAATAGAAACGTATGTCATGCTTAGTATCGTTTTATATATAGAAATCGTTTTGGTTTAATAAAATTAGGATGAATAAATGAAATTGTCTACAGCAAATCACGTGAAGTTAACAAGTGTAGCATCAGTTTAGACCCTGAGCTCATGTTTCTAATGCACATATGACTTCACTGATAGCCATTTTAATATTCTGGTCGCCATTTTGTTCACAAATTTGATTTTCGTGCATTGTCACATATGTGAATTTGGTTCCATTGCATTCCTTGACCTCGAAAATGTTGATTTAGACTCTGAAATCATGTTTCCATTGCATACATAACTTCACTTATAACCATTTAAAACTATGGCGGCCATTTTGTCCGCCATTTTGATTTTCCTGCAGTGCTGCATATGTTTCTTTGTTCCAGTGCATTCCGCGAACCTTCTATAAATAACTTCTTTTAGTTTTATACTTGAAAATTGGAGTTTATCAAAGAATCACAGTGGGGGTATTTTTTTACCCCCAGGTTACCAAAATCGGTTGAGAAATTTCGTGACCCTATGAGGGTTAAACTCATAAGGTGTTGACGAGTATTTTATAATCATCCAGTGATTTCACCAGATACATTACCATGGAATTAATAGTTGATTTATCAACTTTAAAAAGGGTGTGTTAGTGAAGCTTTTCGAGATTGTTGAATAACAAAATCTTTTAAAGATGACTGTGTCTTCTATAATAATTATGTGCGGTTAGTTTCTAGATTGCGGCGTAATACAACTTTAATCATGTGCTGCGAACCAGTGTTATATTCGTTAACGGAAACGATAAGTCGAACTGAAAATAATCCATTCCGTTAACGATAAGTATAACGATAACTGAAAATATTCTAAGAACGAAAACTGAACGGAAACGGAAATAAATGATGCCGAACTGAATAAAAACTGTAACGATAATTAAAATCCGAACGGAAATTATACACATTTATGACTAAAAATAGAAATGAAGTAATTTACTTACTGACTTAAATTAGCGGTGAACCAGTCTTTCGTTGGACTATGTTATAGAAATGAAGTAATTTACTTACTGACTTAAATTAGCGGTGAACCAGTCTTTCGTTGGACTATGTTATAGAAATGAAGTAATTTACTTACTGACTTAAATTAGCGGTGAACCAGTCTTTCGTTGGACTATGCTAAGAGAAAGTCGTTAATCGCGAGATTTCTCGGTGTATAGCGGTATTATCGTTCACAGTGTTGTCGTTCAGCGGTTCTTTTCGAGAATGTCGTCAAGTTTAGCTCGTTTGTAAGACGCAACAGGAAATTATTTAAGAACTGTAACTTAAACTGAAATTATTTAAGAACTGTAACTTGAACTGAAATTATTTAAGAACACGAAGTTGAAGTTGAACTGAAATTATTTGAGAACTGAAACTGAACTGAAACTGAAATTACTTCCAGCCGAACTGAACTGAAACTGAAATAGAAATTATTTTGTGAAGTAAAATAACACTGCTGCGAACTGATGTTATACATTCCTCAATGAATTCCTATCCGTTATGGGTTCCCTTCTTATACATGGACTTTTATACCGGAGGTTGTGACTTTTCGAGACCGGAAGTGATTGCGTCTCTGGCGGAAGTGGTAATCGAATTCACGGATGACGTCACGTTTAAGCGAGAACTGAAATCGTCGTCATAGCAACGATGAGGTGGGCTATGGTGTCTAGCTTCTTTCCGTCCGTACCATTTGAAATGGCGGATGAAATGACGTCCAATGTTGATAGCCTATGAAGTAAAAAGTATCCTAATTTCGACACCGAGTAACCCATGCGCCGCCCATCATGTATCAATTGTAGATTTTCCAAAATCCATATTTATATTCTGTAATAAATTATTATAAGAGGTGTCTAGATAAAACGACGCTTGCATTCAAAAGCCATTCTAGATTTTGGTAGTTGCCGTTTAACGTCACTGTGTGGTAACAATGACCATTAGCGACGCACTCCTCCTTTATCCGGGCTTGGAAGTGGCACTGGCAGATTGCAACCAGTGGCGGAGATATTAATTGTAGATATTCCAGTACATGACTTGACTTTTGAATGCAAATTTAATGTCGTCTAATTTAGAAACCTCTTGTAATTGTTTTATGCGAATGCGGTTTTTGGAATATTATTAATTGAGAATCCAAAAACGTTATTTGTAGTACGCAAAATAATATTTTAAAAGGTGTCTAAATTAAAGACGCTTTCATTCAAAGGCCAAGACAGATGGTTCACTATTATTTCAGACATCGTTTTACTCTTCCATCGTTTACTAAGGATCACTCCCCGCAACGTTATTCGCCTGGTTCGAAGCTTCATGCTGATGGATGGATGGATACGACTTGACCAGGGTCTATGACAACAGAGGCCGTTACACTGAACAGAAATTTGCTCGGCATATTACAGCACTAGTATAAATTGATAACCAGTTATGACTTGATGGTTGTACACAAAGAAATTCAACAAGCGATTCATCATCCAATATTTATATATAATGAAGCTCACATTAGAAAGGTGTGCATAATAACATCACCAACCTACCAATCGCCATGGTCTCCGTTAAGCACAGGCCCTCAACGGGTCACCCCCCTTCTATGAGCGTCCAAGTAGAAAGATGGACAACAAAGTTACAACGATTGCCAAAGTAGCGAATGGCGCCAGTGAAGTTATGGGCGCCATTCCAAATTGGGGCACCACAGGGTCTCGGCGTTCTACAGGGCGCCACGCTGGTCGAGGTTGACCGAATAATTGGCGCCCCAATCGATGACGGAAGTGAAGAAATCGATACCGGAAGTTATGCAATAAATAACCGGAACAGTGATATATCTATACCGGATGTTTCGACTCTTCGACCGGAAGTTGGACATTCGAGACCGGAAGTGATTGCGTCTATTGCGGAAGTCGTCATCGAATTCACGGACGACGTCACGTTTAAATGAGAACTGAAATCGTCGCCATAGTAACGATGAATGATCTTGGTGTCTAGGATTTTCCCTGCAACCCATTTCAAAGGGTGGGGGAAAAGACATACAATGCTGGCCTCGTATATACATGTAGGTAGCCATCAGAATTCTAGCGGCTTTCGTGTCGACCGAGACCGAGAAACTGTATTGGCTGACGATGAGAAACCGATGTCATAATAATGATTTGCTTTGTTTCTTATTGTGAACAAAATGTGATGCGACATATGAAAAGGGACCACTTAGCCGGTATTGGACTTATTCATACCACCATATTCAGCACAAAATTCTGAAAAGAATGATGTATTATGTGACACAGCACTATTATCTTTTCTATTTTTTGTAGACTTTACAACGTGATGTACCTGAAATACGAGATCTTCGGAAAAACGCAATTGAAGTTATTTGAAGTTACAACCCTAACCCTAACCCTACACTTTATATTTAGAAACATGGAAATCAAAGCGCTGCATAGACATGTAGAATGAATTATTTAGCGCATTACTATATTTATAATCAAAGATTCATCATTAAAACCGTTTCCAAAAATATTCTACTGTCATAATACCCCGACATTAAAGATGCCGCCTTGCGGTCTCTTTTATGTGCTCTAATATTACAATAAGAAAACCTAATAATATCAAATGATTTCTGTGAACCATTATGAAAATTTGATAGACAGAAGAGTCATCTAGCGAATCCCAGTGAAAACCCGATTTCGATATTTCGATGGGTGACCATGTTCTAAGGCCTGTATCTCGGTAAATAAATCCCGCGTTGTGGTCCCTTTTCATATGTCGCATCACAAATATTATTGTGGGCGACATCTTATAATGAAGAGATATCATACATACATGTAGGTGTTACAGAAATGGTATTTGTAGCTTTCATTAACTATTTAAAAGAGGTGTTTATTTACGGACTTATGACCACTGCGAATCTTACGCCCGCATCAGCCGCTCCTCTATTATGGACAGCATCAAGTCGTGTACGCTGTGCTATTCATATTGGAGTTTCTTGATCAACTGGATTCTCTCTCTCTTCCTTGGTTCAGATTTAGAGGTCATAGTATTCCATCAATTTGCATATTAAGATACCAATATGACAATTCTAAGTGAACTGAAAGCAGAGATATTGAAAAATTTATATTTTGGTCGCCATTTCGGATAATGGCTGTCATTAAGACTATGGAGAACTTTGTGATGACCCTATTAGAATTCTTGCCCTTAAATGTGTATGTTTTGACACCAATATGAAGATTCTAAGTGAATTGAAAACTGAGATATTGAAATATCTGTAAATCGGTTGGCTATTTCGAAAATTTTTGCGAGGGACAAAACTACGATGGCCCTATAGACAAATTTTCATTTTCTCTCCACAATGTTCGTAGTATGTACCACATTTCATGCTTGTATCACTAAGTGAATAATAATTCGTTCACATTTTGACACCGGGCCGCTCTAAGGAAAGCATCATTATAGATTTTTCCAGCGGCAGCATTTGTAATCTGTATTGCTCTATTATAAGAGGTGTCAGAATTAGACGTCGTTTGCATTCAAAACTCAGCATTATTATTATTCAGCAGTTTAACGACTTCTTATAGCAACAAAGGCTGTTGACGTCTTTAATGTTTTAAATATAATTATTTCAGGTCAGTTTTGTTTAAAATTATTGTTCCCCAGTTTCTGTCTTTATTTTCAGTATAAAGAAATTCAAAACTCAAGTCATGTACAACTTTATTTATAGGCAAAATAATTACTTTAAAAGAGGTGTCCATATCACTGCGTGAGAATATTTAACAGACAGATTGGAGCGGTCTCAGTTTAACAACACTTTGTGATAATCATTAGAGCGTCGCCCTCCTTCTTTATCCAGACCTGGGACTGGCACTGCCTGTAACCAATGCACGGCAGTTAAGAACAGGAGTATCAACCACATAATTATTTGCACTAAGAAACAGTAATTTTTCTCTTTACTTTGAGGTAGGGTCTGTTATATATGTATATATATATATATATATACACGGTTCGAATCTCGTAGCCACCCTTGGATTGGTGACAGGACAATTACCCCATGGAAAACTACCCCCCCCCCCCCCACCCGGACACTTACTCCAGACAATTACCCCTGGACAATTACCTTAGGAAAATTACCCTCGGACAACTACCCCCTCTTCCGTGTCAATTACCCTGACAATAATCCCTGTGCCAATTACCCCTCAAGACAATTCCCCGGACAACTACCCCCTTCCCCGTGCCAATTACTCCAGGACAATTACACCCCGGACAACTACCCCCATGTGTCAATTACCCGCGGACAACTACTCCCTGTGCCAATTACCCCGACAATTACCCCTGTGCCATGTAGCCCGGTGCCAATTACCCCCTCAGGACAATTACCCCGGACAATTGCCCAGTGCCAATTATCCCCGGGCAATTACCCTCGGCCAGTGCCAATAGCTAGTCTATGTCGTGTTAAACGCCTAATTAAGTATTTAAAATTAATGTTATTGACAGAGTTCTGACTAGTTAGCTTCGAAAACAATGCTACGGGCAACTGGTGTAGATAGGCAAGTTATTTTTTTTATTATTCAACAGTTTAACGACATCTTATAGCTACAAAGGCTGTTGACGTCTTTAAAGTTACGGTATCAATATATTTCAGTTCACTGTTGTTTAAATGTTCCGCAGTTTCTGTCTTTATTGTCTATCTGTTTTCTTTTCATTGTTCTTTTCTGGAATTTGTATGATGATCTATGTCCATGGCGACAGTGTTCATAAGGTGGTTGCTGTAGATCCTCTTTGATGCATTGGTCATTATTTAGTGTCACTATTTAACATGCATGCATATATTTAACTATACATTCATTTCCTGATTTTTATTTTATTTATTTTTAATTAATACATATATAAGCAAATAGATTAGATATTAAACATTTATATGAAAGGCAAGTTATTGTTAGACGTTCAAGATTAATATTAAATTAAATTAAATCTAAAAACGGTGTGTATTTGCTGTTTAAAGTCACTGTGCGGTAGCAAAATTGGCACGGGGGTAGTTGTCCGGGGGTAATAATGTTCTGAGGTAATTGTCGGGGGTAATTGGTACAAGGGGTGGTTGTACGGGGACAGTTGTCCTGGGTTAATTGTCCAGGGGTAGTTTTTTTTTTGGGGGGGGGGGCGGAGTAATTGTCCAGGGTTAATTTGGGGGTTACCATTATGTCTCTTAAATATTCTCACGCAGTGATATCGATACCTCTTCTAAATTTATTATTTTGTCTATAAATATAGTCGTACATGATTTGGGCTTTGAATGAACTCGTTTGAAGAGAAAAAGAAATCGGTAACAGTGAGGCTGTATTTTAGAAGAATTAGGCAAAACACGATCAATGGGGGAAGAACAATAAAAACCGATATCTTGACATTTCATCAAGTTTTTGTTTGTATGTGCACTTGTTATAGCGCCCCTTCAAGCTCTCTCTACTCAGAGGCGCTCCCGATGCAGAGCGGACACTGCATCGGAGTTTCACGCCGAAGCGCTGAGCAATTGTAAGTGAAGGACTTGCCCAAGGTCCTTACGCGGCTTGAGGGTGGATTCGAACCTCGGACCTTCCGGTTCCAAGGCAACGACGCCACCACTAGACCACCGCGCCCCACAAGTTCTTCGAAATCAGGTGATATTTCGTTGAATATGTCTACGAAAGAAAATATGGACGCGAAAAGCGAAGTCGTACATGACTTGGACTTTGAATACAAACAAACTACTAATTTTGACACATCTCAGTAATTCTAGGCCGTAGATTCCTTCGCTCTGCAACGCATGGTGACCTGGTTGTTCCTATGGCTCGATCTTCCACAGTGCTGCATAGAAGTTTTGCTATGGTCGGTCCGTCTTTCTGGAATAAGTTACCTATTAGTCTCCGTAATGAACTTCTTTGTCTTTCTTTGCCCCTTTTCCGCAAGCGTTTGAAAATCATTCTCTTTGATTATTATGGTTTGGTGTCAGGTCGGGAGCGCCTCTGAGGAGTTCTCTTGAAGTGGCGCTATATAAATGTTCGATTACTATTACAATTACAATTAGCATTTTCATTAGCAGTATCGTTTTCAATAACATTAGATGATTAAAATTATCATTCTCCATATCATCATCATCATCCCCAGATCATCATCATCATCATCATCATCATCATCATCATCATCATCATCATCATCATCATCATCATCATCATCATCATCATCATCATCATCATCATCATCATCATCATCATCATCATCATCATCATCATCATCATCATCATCATCATCATCATCATCATCATCATCATCATCATCATCATCATCATCATCAGCAGCATTTTTAATCGTTTACAGCATCGTCATCATCAATGTTTTTAACATTAATGTCATTATCATTATCAATATCATTATCGATATCATTATTTACAGCATTTTAGGTCTGAATGACAGATCATGAAATAAAAACATTCTTGAGAGAGAGAGAGAGAGATAGGAACACACAGATAATACAGACAGGAATACGTGTAAATGCATGTAGACAGAGTGACACAGGCATACACAGAGGAACAGTGGCAGAGACAGAATCAACAATATATGTAATTCGCCCAACGCTAAACAAACAAAACAAAATTGCGAAGACTGGCAATGATAAACACCCTTAAAAAAAGTTCAAGTAACGCTATATAACAGACATGACATGAGCCAGCCATGTTTTTTCTGAAATGTAGAGTTTTAAATATTATATATGACATTAGTTTTCGCCGTTATAAAGGTGTTGGCCGTGCACAGGTTGGCTCTCTATAGTGTTTCACAGTCTACTTAAAACTGCATAGAAGCTTTGCTATGGTCGGTGCGTCTTTCTGGAATAAGTTAGGCCTAACTATTATTCTCCGTAATGAACTTCTTTGTCTTTCTTTGTCCCTTTTCCGCAAGCGTTTGAAAACCATTTTCTTTGATTGTGGTTTGGTGTCAGGTCGAGAGCGCCTCTGAGGAGAGTTCTCTTGAAGTGGCGCTATATAAATGTTCGATTACAATTAGAATTATAATACAATTGCAATTGTCCTAGATCCAGATTTAGTTTTTCTTTCATTCAGTGCTATGGCAGGCGTTTCACTAAAGAATAAGTATATAATTTGCTATTAATAATTAAAAAGAAAGTATTTTCTCATGTTGTAACAAACCATATCCGAACCAAATCCGCAACTTTTCGACCAGAAGTCTTACATTCGAGACCGGAAGTAGTCACCGAATTCACGGACGACGTCACGTTTAAGCGATAACTGAAATCGTCGTCATAGCAACGAAAAGACGACTGTGTTGCCTAAGCTCTCTCTTCCAAGCCATTTCAAATGACGGGAAAAGTGGTTCAATGCTGACTGCGTAGGCAGCAAGAAGAATTCTCTAAGGCCGCTGTTGTTAGCCGAGACCGAGAAAATGTAGTCGCTGAAGATAACAAACCGATGTCATGTTTCTTCATTAATTTTTTATATTTTGAATATAATTAAATAATAATTTTAGGAGCGTCGATTATGACATTGTCTCATGAGAATTCACTAATTAGTTTTTCCGTAAACGGTATTTGTAGCATACGAGAAACTATAAGAAGAGGGGTGTAACAGAGCATGAATAAAGAATAAATGAATATTGAATTTTTTTAACTTTTTTAAAATTCTGACCGTAATTATATAATAATATTATAGGAGTGTTGATTATGTGTCGTGGAAAAGCATTAAATGGATGTGTCTCCGATATGACGAGGGTCTATGACAACAGAGGACGTTACCATGGACAGAAATTTGATCGGCATATTACAGCACTGATGAGCAAGGTAGCAGACCAGTAAATTTTGGAAGCATTAATTGGTTTTTCCATAAACGGTTTTTGTAGCATGCGAGAAATTCTTAGAAGAGGTGTGTAACAGAGCATGAATAAAGAATAAATGAATATTGCTGTTAATTATTAGTTTGAAAGTCACGCTCGATTCTACATTGAAGCGAGAACTGACAATGGTCGCCATAGCAACGACGAAGTAGTTATTGTTTCTATGGCTACAAGCCCCAAGGTCTCCCACTCTACCACCGTATCACTTCCCATATGAAAGTGATGGAAATGAAAACTGATGCTTCTGACTCTGTACACTGGTGCAACATAAAAAGCAACCGATCTTTTTTCTTGTTTCTTACATTGCACATAGCGCAACAAATAGACCGTGTTATTCGCTATATAAGACAGTTTTAAATGAGAAAGAAACATATTGATGTGACCTCTAGGCACAAGGCGGAGTGCAACAGGGAACCCATTCCAGGTTCTAGGGCCAGCCACTGAGAAAGAGCGCCGCTGCACTACAGCAGTTCGAGAGCTGAAACGGTCGCTAATGCCACTCTACTTCCTTCTTTCTTCCAACCACATTTCAAATGGACGCGGTAACGACAAATCCTTGTAACGTTGGATGTTCAGAGAATTCTGGGAGAGCCAACATTATGAAGTTTGTTACGGACCTTGTTTTTTTGTATGTGCGCTTGCTATAGCGCTACTTCAAGCTCTCTCTCTCACTGCTCAGAGGCGCTCCCGAATGCAGAGCGGACACTGCATCGAAGTTTCACGAGTTTCTGACTCTGGCGCAAGATAAATAGCTTCGCAGCGCTACAGTAACTGTACCAGCCCTGGTTCGATCACTTACGCAATATAGATTATTCATTTAATACATAACATTTGTCAAAACTTATTAACGGTGTTTAAAGAGTGCGCTAATAATATATTAGCCTGGTAAAGGGATACAATTTCAAACATCGCCTTCAATTTATATAATCAACACCTTTTTAATGGTATAAGTCAGACAACAAATACTTAGAATCGCCAAGCTAATTGTTCGCACAGTCTTCTCAAAAATTTAATAATAACGACGGTGCTGTAAGATAATTAATTTTGTGGATCTAAATAACTAATTAGTCACCTTATTGTTTTATTAAAGCGAGAATGTAACGCTATACAAGTGTCACACGATATTGCATTTTGTAGCCTAAAAGTAAATTTGAATTGTAAAGTTTAGAAATAAATAGAAAAGTCAATTCAAAAGGTGGTTCAAAAAGTAAACTCAGTTGATCACTTCAAAGGGTGGTAGAGAGGGAGAGGCCCTTACCATCTGGATCATCGGGGAATGTGTCGTCATCTTTTCTCTGAAGTCAATAATTTTATAAAGGTTTGGACAACCCATCTGACTATCGACACAGCGCTCGTGAATAAGCTGGGGCCATCTGCTTGGCTTTCGAGTGGCGCTGGAAGTAACAAAATCCACACCGGAAACGGCAATATCTTAGCCGGAAGTTGCGACTTTTCGACCGGAAGTTGGACATTTGAGACCGGAAGTGATTGTGGAAGTCGTGAATGAATTCACGGACGACGTCACGTTTTAGCGAGAACTGAAAATTATCGTCGCCATAGTAACGATGAAGAGATTTTCTTGTCTATAATTTATTATAGGTTTAAATTAAAAAACCCTTTTCAACGGGAAAGACATACAATGTTGAAAGCGCTGTTAGTCATGAGGATTATTCTAGCGCCATCGTGTCGACCGAGACCGAGAAACTGTAATCGCCATTGATCAGAAATCGATATCTTAATATTATTAAGATTTGCTTTGTTACTTTCTCTGAACAATTATAGATTTGAGTGTGGAAGGATTATAAATATTTATTCCAGAAACGATATTTATAGCCTGCGTAAAATAAATACCAAAGGTCTCTAAATTACGAGAGCGATTCATTCAAAAGCGAATATATAATTATTTACGACACTATCTATAATTTAAAAAAAGAAATAGCGCCATTATTTCGTTTTTTCCTTCAAAATGTCATTTCCCCTGCATGAACCATTGCGTTTATATGGTTAAAGATATTGTTAAAAGATGAACACATCTTTTAAATAATAATCTTTAATACAAGAAAAGGCTTTGAACAACCTATTGGACACCTCCAAAAAATATTTCATGGACCTATAAGAGCACTAAGTTTTTCAGATTTTTATTCCGCTTAGGACTTTTCCGCAAATAATCAAGCGCTCTTTATTTTTTGACCAAACTCACAACCGTGATCTTAGCCTCGCTAGAAACAGGAGCGCTTATCAGAAGTCCTCTAGAAAAAGCGCTACATAAATTCTGAAATGAATAAATGAATGAATGCACTTTATATGTTATACCGCATACAAGTAACATGAAAAGAGTTTAGATCATCAACTTCAATAATCCTTGTAATTAATGAGTGCCAGTAATGTTCGCAAGCTTGGAAAAGAGCAATTTTAAACATCGATTTCAATTGAATAATTTCGACACCTTTTTAAAGTTTAAACCTAGGCAATAAATAATTAGCCTCAACAGGCAAATTACTCTCGGTGGATGATCGTTAATTATTAAATAACGACGATGCTGTAAAATAACTTATGAATCGAAACCACAAATTACTATTTCATTCATTCATTTATTTGTATAGCGCCTCTTAAAGGAAACTATTCAGAAGCGCTCCCGACTCCAGCACGTCCAAACAGAACCGTTTTTAAGTGCTTATAGAATGTGTCTAGGCAGTGATCTAGGGATCAGGCGCAGCTCAAGATTATTCTGTCTGTTCTTTGGACAGTCTCAATATGTTCCACTTGTGCAGCTGAGCGGAGAGAGCAGTGGCGCTGGACGTGCGTGTTGGAGCAGCAGAGCTCCTGCAATTGTCTCCTGTTAGATACGGTTGATTTTTTACAGTCTCCTTTTAAAAAAACGTGTCAACGTGGTTGTACTGGGAATGTCTGTGCGTGGGCTTCTTGATGGGACGCTGTATAAATTTCTTAAATGAATTAACGAACGAACGAAAGAACGGACTGAATAAATCTTAAATCATCAACTATTTTTATATTTTACGTTGTCTGCATAATAATAATAATATTATGTTGAACGCTCGACACAGTATTGCTAACAAGATATTTTTTAAGGAAGTTTTATGAATTTATAGACGGAGTAGTACTTTAGAAAAGGTGTTTATAAAGCAAAGCTTAATAGGTTTGATGAGTGAGTTGGTAGTACATGTAGTTTCAGTTAATCGACCTACACTGTGTGGTAAGATGGATTATTTTATCTTCATCAGAGAATTCTTTTTTTTCAAAAGCCTTAGTAACTGTTAAAACACATTGTGTCAGAATCACTTTTCAGCTGCGTGGTGGAGCGGCTGAGCTCTTTCTTGTATATGCTAGAGTGGCTAAACCCTCGAAACAGCGTCGGACCAAGACATAAATTCGGTAAACAAAGTGCTCTGGGTAAAGGAGCCAGTTTTATATGTTTAAAACTTTGTATGTGTACTTGTTAAACTGCATACGAATAACGTTTTTGAACATTTTTAAATCACGATAATTACTCCTCTACAAGATAGTTTTGACTTTGGTTTCAGTCCAGTATGCAGGTGATCTCATGCACATTATAATTATCTGGTTAATTATTTTTCATCAGATGTTACCGAATACTATGTAAACAGTGAGTATGGTTGGGTGAAGTGATCACGATTAACATGGGTCCAGTGCGACGACGTTAATAAAATTAGTTGCTAACTAAATAAAAGGTGTGTGGTTGACTTTTTTGGGTGGTTGAATAAGAGTTATAGCGATGGATGCCAATGAAATCGAGACTTGAAAAGAAAAAAATATGTGTTGGGGTTTGTCACACCCCACCTCACCTCTAACGTTACAATGCGTCACCTCCAACGGGTTAAGATCATTATGTGTTATAGAATGTGTTCATTGGAGGTAATTCATTATAAAAAATTATAGGAATAAGTTTCCAATTTGACCAGGGTCTATGACAACAGAGGCCGTTACCCTGGACAGAAATTTGCTCGGCATATTACAGCACTTATGAGCAAGGTATATAATAATTTTTTAGTATTGTTAAAAAGAAAGCTCAGAGGATAAAAAGGTGTGTTAACGGATTGATATTCAACTAACACATAGTAGTCGTAGTTTCAGTTTAAATTATTCGTGCGATAGTAAAGATCAGTAGCGAATCGCAAAATTTGACTATGCTTCGTCTAACATACATGGAACCTTACGCTGGCTTCCTGTCTCACAGCACATTAACAACATTATTGATGAACTGATTTAGTGTTCTCTTCTTGGCTATATCTACATGTGACCCATTGTTGTCTTGTTGTATATGCGACTGTCATATACGGTTTACTCGACAGGTTTTTTACAGTCTTCTTTAAAACAAATTGTAACACCGTAGTTGGACTGGGAACGCCTTGCGAGGACTTCTTGAAAAGGCGCTATATAAATTTCTGGAATAAACGAACGAACGAGAAAAGGAACAAACGAACGAAAGAACGAACGAACGAATGCATGAATGAATGAACGAATGAATAAATAAATGAATGAATGAATGAATGATCGAATGAATGAATGAGTGAATCAATCAATCAATCAATCAATCAATCAATGAATTTTCACGCAGGGTTTGTTTGTTGATTGCTGTAACTTGTAGAAGTATAATTTTTATTGCAATCACAGAGTATTATTTTAAAAGAGAAGTTCCACAAATTTATAAGCTAGGTGAAAACTTCAGAAGAGGTGTCTTTGAAGCATTGCTAATAAAATGAATTGTATTAATTTAAGTTCAACGACCGACACTGTTACAGTATTATGTGTGATAAGATGGATTATTTTAGGTTCGCCCACCTTTCATTTTTCTAAAGCCTCAGTAACTGTTAAGACACGTTCTGTGAAAATTTCGATTAAACGTACATCCATTGGTTGTGATTTATTATGTTCATGTATGAATCACAGAATTTATAGTTTAGAGGTTTCTTCTTTAAATATAAAATTCCAAACGTGTTTCTGTTCAAGGCAACGGCCTTTGTTGTTGTAAGCCGTTGTTAAACAATGGCCAACAACTTAAGCATTTTGACAATTTAGATTTCGTCACGAGTTGAATAGGATGCCAAATCTCGCAGAGCAATTGACGCAAGCTTCAAATTGAGCACATTTATACGTAATAGCTTAACCATTAAAAAGGTGTTATAAATTGTCAGCTGATAATTTAAAGCTTCAGTTACTGTTTAAACGCGTTGTCCCAGAATAACGATGATTTCTTGTGTCCGTCTGCAAGCGTGTAAGTGTGACTGTATGTTATTTAATCAATGGACTGATAAATGCAAGCACAATTAATTTCTCATGCATGTAATTCTCATATCATTTTAAAGCAACGTTGAGAACTAAACAATTCTATTATTGATCGAATCGTCTAAACATTGCTAAAACCTATCAAATGAAATCATAATATAGCATATGACCAATAAATCAATCATGCAATCAATCAGTCAGTAAATGAATCAATAAATCAATAAATCATTCAGTCAATCATTCAATAGCAACTCATGATTCCCACTCAAAGATATCGTTAAAAAGTGAACACCTCTTTTAAATATAAAGCTTTATTACAAGAAAAGGTTTTGAACAACCTATTGGACACCTGCATCAAATACTTCATGGATCAATAAGAGCCCTAATTTTTTCAGTTTTTTATTCGGCTTTGCAGTTTGCACCATTGCGCACATACTCAAGCGCTTTTTTTATTTTAACCAAACTCACAACCGTGGTCTTAGCCTCGCTAGAGACTGCAGGAGCGCTTATGAGAAGCCCTTTAAAAAGCGCTACATAAATTCTGAAATGAATGAATGAATGAATGCATTTTATATGTTATACCGCTTCTCGGTCACATGAAAAAGATTTAGATCATCAACTTCAATAATCCTTGTAATTAATGAGTGCCTATAATGTTCGCAAGCTTGGAAATAGCAATTTTAAACATCGCATTCAATTGAATAAAGCCGACACCTTTTTAAAGTTTTAAAGTAGGCTATAAATTATTAACCTCAATATGCAATTTACTCGGGCGGGTTGGTCCTCAATTTTTTAAATAACGACGATGCTGTAAGAAAATTTGTGAGTCGAAACCACAAATTGATATTTCACACATTCGTGTATTTATATAGCGCCTCTTAAGGAAACTATTCAGAAGCGCTCCCGACTCCAGCACGGCCAAACAGAACAGTTTTATGTGCTTATAAAATGTGTCTAGGTGATCAAGGGATCAGGCGCAGCTCAAGATTATTCTGTCCGTTCTTTGGACAGTCTCAATATGTTCCACTTGTGCAGCTGAGCGGAGAGAGCAGCGGCGCTGGACGTGCGTGTTGGAGCACCAGAGCTCCTGCAATTGTCTCCTGTTAGATACGGTTGATTTTTTACAGTCTCCTTTTAAAAAAACGTGTCAACGTGGTTGTACTGGGAATGTCTGTGCGTGGGCTTCTTGATGGGACGCTGTATAAATTTCTTAAATGAATTAACGAACGAAAGAACGACTGAATGAATCTTAAATCATCAACTATTTTTATATTTTTCGTAGACTGCATTTCTTGAATGCTGGAAACAATATTGCCAAGGAGTTATTTTTAAGGAATTTTTTTAAATTTATAGACCAAGTAGTACTTTAGAAAAGGTGTGTTTACAGCACTGCTTACAGTGCTTAGTAGGTTCGATAAGTGAATTCGCAGTAGTGTCAGTTAAACGGGCGACATGTGTGTGGTAAGAGGGATTATTTTATCTTCACTCACCCCATACATCAAATCATTCAATTTCTTCAAAAACCTTATTAATTGTTAAAACACGTTGTGTCAGTATTATTGCAATTAAACAATGAATAACTTTAGACTACCCTTTTTAGCTGCGTGGTGTAGCAGCTGAGCTCTTTCGTGTATAAACCCTCAAAACAGCGGACCAAGACATAAATTCAGTAAACTGTGGGTAAAGGAGCCAGTTACGAATGTTTAAAACTCGGTATGTGCACTTGTCGTAGCGCCCCTTCTAGCTATCTATGAATAATTTTTAATAGGAAAAACATGAAAATGTTATGAAAATAAAACACCTTTTTATATATTTTAATTTATTTTGAGCACTTCCGGTTTTCCAAAGACAACTCCGTGACCACCACAATGTAGCCCCACATTCCCTCTACAGAATGGTGTAACTCGTGTCTCTTCATGTCAAAGGACGGATAAGATACAGCCGATAATCTAAGGGGGGTGGTATCCACCCCCCCCCTGGTGCCTCGGGTATATCGGGTATAACTTTTGAATGGTATGGTATATCATCACACATTTTAGCTCAAAATGTGTGCAAATAAATCCTCTACAGCTACCTAAAACGTCAAAATTTTATTCCAAACGAAAAAAAAATGATTTGGAAAAAACCTAGGGGGGGTGGATACCACCCCCCCCCCTGGTAGCCCGAGGGTTAACTCACTTTTAGATGTCATCATAGCCAGGTCTTTATTTATAGACACCCCTTCTAAAGAATTAATTTGGTCTATAAATAGTTGAATTGTTTGAACAAAGACATATCTTTAGAGAATTTCCATTTTTATCGTTTCGAGCAGACAACAAAATGCCACATTTTTTATCTGAAATTAATGTTAGGCTATAACAGTTGATGTTTTCGGATTCATATGCGTGAAATCTAATTATTTAAATAATTAATTGATTAATTAATTAATTAATTGGTTACAGGCATTGCCAGTCCCAGATCCGTATAAAGAAGGAGGGCAATGCTGTAATGAGCGTTATTATCACAAAGTGTCGTTTAAACTGAAATTGCAACCAGATTCTGTCTCTTAAATCTTCTATCGCAATGGATAATAGTGGAGATATCTTCTAGGTTTCTAATTATTCCTATAAATACTGTTGCACATGAAATGCGAAGACGCTTAACAATAAAAAAATGACTTTGAATGTAAATTTCGCATAATTTATACACCTCTTCTAATTATTTAATGTAGGATACAAATAAATATACTGCACTTTTTCGTACTGTGGCACGGCAAAAATGTACGTATATCTAAATATGACGTCTACTTTGGCTATGTATAATTCTGTTATGTTTGTCTGTCTGTCTGTCAGACAGACGGAATTACTTCATTGGTCTGGCTTTGTCTGTCTGTCTGTCTGTCTGTCTGTCTGTCTGTCTGTCTGTCTGTCTGTCTGTCTTGTGGCATAAATACTCTCTTATAATACGGATTCATTTGTCTGTCTGTCTGTCTGTCTGTCTGCCTGTCTGTCTGTCTGTCTGTCTGTCTGTCTGTCTGTCTGTCTGTCTGTCTGTCTGTCTGTCTGTCTGTCTGTCTGTCTGTCTTATCATTCTCTCTTCCCACCCTATTTAATCACCTTGTCACCTTGTGCCGTCGATTCTTGGAACCTTAGCGACCGCTGTGATAAACCTTCTCTATGTGTTACGATCTTCCGTCGCGTCTCTCAATTCCTCCAGTTTCATCTTTGTTCTCTCGTGTATTTCTTCCATCCACCTTCTTCTTGGGCGTCCTCTCTTCCTTTTTCCCTCTCCGCAGGTCAACACCATCTCCTTTTCCAAGCCGTTTGCTCGCATCACATGTCCAAAGAACGCCATTTTCTGCCTTGCCGCTCTCTGTCCCAATGACATATTCGTTCTTGACTGTCCGATCTCTTGTAATACGGATTCATTTGTTCTTTTTTCAATCCACGAAGTTCTTAATAGGCTACCTTCCTCCATATCCACATTTAATAGAGATGGGAAAACATCCCATCCTTGCAGAGTTGGATGTTCTTAGAATTATGTATGATATAAGTACAATGGATCGTGCTATTCGTGTATGCCGAGACCGAGAAACTGATGTTTCTGACTCTGTACATCATAAACAGACCGTGTTCTACGCTCTGCAACTAATCTCTAAATTATTAGCCTCTCTTTCATTATTTGCATCCATGTACGCTGGTTTCACTGTCCGTCGAATACAAAGTTGATTCACGGGTTTGGGTTTGTCTCCTTGACTACGTCACGATATGTCTACATGGATGTCCAATATCCAATTATTTAATTAATTAATTAATTAATTAATTAATTAATTAATTAATTGAATAATTAATTAATTAAATTTTACACACGTAAATCTGAAAACATCAACAACTGTAATAATTTCAGAGATTGCATTTTGCTCGATATGATGGCAAGGATCAAGAAATCGATTTATTTTATTCAGAAGTTACTGTTATTTATAATACAAGTGAATTACTAAGAAGAGATGTCTAAGGCACGAAGACAACTAAAAGTGAGTTTGCATTATGGTTTGTTTGTGTGTGCACTTGTTAAAAGTCAACAATAAATATTAAGCCTCAATCATGTAAGAAACTTTCTTTCATGGCTTGGAATATCTGTGCACTTATTATAGCGCCCGTTAAAGCTCATTCTCACTACTCAGAGTCGCTCCCAAATGCAGAGCGGACAATGCATCGGAGTTTCACGCCGAAGCGCAGAGCAATTTGTGAGCGAAGGACTTGCAAGTGCACAAACAAACAAGCTGGCTTTCTGTCTCACAGTGCGTCGAATACAAAACTGCTTCACTGGTTTGGCGTTATGTCCTTGGCTGTGCTCTGGCATGTCCACATGTATGTGAGCTCTGCTGTCCAATATCCAATTAATTAATTAATTAAATTTTGCACATACGAATCTGAAAACATCAACTACTAAAATAACTTCAGAGACTGCATTTTGTGCTCGAAACGATTAGAGGGAGAAGACCCCGCCGAGATATCTCTCTATGTAGAAGTTTCCAATATTTATAATCCTGAAAATTTATTTAAAAGAGGTGTGTTAGAAGATATTTAAAAGTGAGTTAGTTGAAGCTTAAGTTAAACGACACTGTGTGGTAAGAATGATTGCCTCAGTTTCTTCATCCAAACGTCACGATTGTTTTCTGTTTCTGTATGCGGTGCAGCATTTGAAATTGTGAAATTCCCAGACTAAACATGAAAAGGTGTGTTTATTTGCAGTTTGACGTCATTGTGTGGTGACAAAGACCATTAGCGACGCCCTCCTCCTTTTAGGGTTAGCCCTAACCCTAACCCTAACTTAGAATCGTAGGAGCGAGTTTTCTAAACATCGCAGTTAATAGAAATCTCTTCGACACCTTTTTAATATGTTACAGGCAACAATAAATATATAGCCTCATCCATGTAAATCTATTATTTGAGGCATGACCGTAACATATCATGGTGTTAGATGACGTGATCAATTTGAAAAGGTAAATCAAAACGCAAAAAGAAAAACTTGAAAATAAAATGGAGAAAACAATACACAAGTTGGTTCAACAGGTAAATTGATAAGATCACTTCAAAAGGTAAAACTTCTCTCGCCTTAACGGACTTTCCCCTATTCCATGCGTCCCAGACCACGTGGGGCACGGTTTTGTAGTGGGTATGTTCGTCGCCTTGCAGCCGAAAGGTTGCAGGTTCGAATCCATCTCAAGTCGCCGCGTAAGGACCTTGGGCATGTCCTTCACTTGCAATCGCTCAGCACATCGGCGTGAAACTGCGATGCAGTGTCCGCTCTGCAGTCGGGAGCGACTCTGAGTAGTGAGAACTTGAAGGGGCGCAGATCTTTTCTTTAGGTTTGCTGCCTCTCGGCAGGTCCAGATGCCCAACGACGCCACTCTTTTCGATGTTGTGCTTTTTCTTTGAGTTTTCCATATCCACCCCCCTCCCATCATATAGTCTAAGAACTTTCCCTAGGTCTTCTTCTTCCCCTCTTCCACTCCATTTTGCCCTCCGCGATGTCTCTTTACAAGGAGTTGCCTCTCTATCTAGTTCTTCTGCCTTGTTCTAATTGTATTCACCAAGGATCTTTCCTCTTCAACCTTCTTCAGTACTTCCTTGTTTGATTTTTGCCAGCTGACCCTTTCCATCCTGCACATACAAATAAAATAATATACCGAGATGAAAAAATGAAGTAGGCTACTTCAAACCCATCAGGTTGTTTTCTTGTTTAGGTTGCCCAGTCATGTTGTGAAAGCCTACTCTCTTGTCCATTCAAATTGTTAAAATTCTTCGTTTTCTTAATGAGCGAAAAGATGCTTTAAAAGAGGTGTGTAAGATTGGTTTCCTCTAACGCAAACACAAGCACACACGCACATAGCATTAGTTACTGTAGTGTCAGTTTAACTTCACTTCTTGATAACAAAAATCAATGGTGACGACCTTCTTCTACACATTGTCTTGTAATTGGCATTGGCAGAGTGCCAACAGTGGCAGAGTTACCCATGTGCTTCATCTCTGTAACTGCATACAAATAACTTTATTCACCATTTTTCGATCATGATAAATACTACCACTAGCGATATTGATAACATTGGTGTGGCACCGTTTCATTCCGTAAGTAGTTGATCACGTGATCATCTTAATCATTTGGTTCCTCGAGCTCGCACTTCTACCAGACAGCGCCAAGCCTTTCCTATTGCGGGTCCCGCTATATCTGGAATGGCCTCCCACTAACCTTGCGACTTATGCCTAGGCTAAATTTGCATGCTTTTTATAAGTCGCTCAAATCCTATTTTTTAGCTGTGGCTGGGCTGGCAGCGCCTCTGAGTAGGTTTCTGAAGAGGCGCTAAATAAATTCTCGAATTGAATGAATGAATGAATGAATTTGGGTGATTTAATGAAGCGTGTTACCGAGTATATTTTGCCTCAATTGGCAAAGCAAGACTTAACTTACGGCTGTATTTGCGGTGTTGATATAATTATGGTTAGCTAAAAAAAAGGTAGGCTGAATGGGTTACATTTTTTGAGTGGTTGAAAAGGAGAAACTTTAAAAGAGGTGTCTCCCACATTATGTGCGGTTGGTTTTTTAGACTGTGGCATATTATTTCTACAGCAAGTGACGCCTAATTAGTATCTCTTCTCTTTGATACCTGAACTTGTTGTTCTTGTACATCTTGTAGTTTCATTAAAGAATAGATAAATATTCTTATTTTATTAACAGAAGAAAACACTTTTTTTAAATGCAACATCCGAACTAAATCACGCGCGACTTAGCGTTTAAGCGAGAATTGAATGGTCACCATAGCAACCATGAAGTGTGTATGCGCACTTGTTATAGCGCCTCATCAAGTTGACAACTCAGCGGCGCTCCTGATTACAGCTTGGACACTGAATCGGACGAATCACTGAGCAATTGCGAGTGAAGGACTTGGCCTAATACCCTACGTGGCGACTTGAGGTGGATTCGAACCCTGCAGCCGTCCGGCTTCAAGGCGGCGAACATGCATGTACGTACTACGCCACCGCGCCCCACAAAGTGTTCATAGTGTCTAATAATATTACAAGACAAATGGTTTCAGACCGTCTTGCTTCCCTCTCTTTTCCCACTTCAGGGAAACTTCCTTCATTGCACTGCTGGATATTCAGAAAGTATTAGGAGCGAAAAATGAAAACTCTTTGAAACCATTAGCATACCCCTTTTTTGTGAGCCGTGTCTATTATGAATTAAAGTTGTATTACGCAAAAATAATATTTTTCGAAGATATCGGGGTCTGTTCATTCATTCATTCATTTCAAGAATTTATTTAGCGCCCATTCAAGAAATCCATCTATCACAATGATCAAATTTTTAAAAATCAAATCATCTCAAGTTCTCCAACCGAGTCATATCTAATTCAGCACCACGCCTTTGGAATGATCTGCAGAGAAAGATGAGAAGCAACTATTTGAGAAGGAAGCGGAAACTCTCTTGCTTTCTTCTCTTTGGCGCTGTCATTTTTCCGTTGGGACCTTCGACACCTTTTTAAAGCTTTTACATCGTCTGTTTAGAGTGCAAGGGTTCTAACTCCAAATTTTTCAAAAACCGTTTTATTGTTTTATTTTATTCCTACCAATATTATGGTTGAACTGTACAAAGATTATGTCGTTCTAAGTAAAAAATAGTGGAAAAGAAGCTATTTGAATATTGGAGCTATCTCCTAGGATTTATCTTTGAAATGTGCAATGGTTCTATCTACCAACGTTTTGCCTTGCCTTGCGTTACAGCAGTTAGTTATATATGCACGCGATGATTGCTAAACGGTGGTGTGCTTGCATAGATTTCTACAATGTGATTTAAAAGTATTTAAAAATAATATTGTGCTTTTCTAACAATCTTCAACAGTTGCTCTAGTCTGAAACATTATTATTAGTATATTATAATGTTTTAATAAGAGAAATGTCATACCTAAAAGGAATATTCCATTATAATTTTTGTAAGCGATAACACGCGTAATTAATGAGTGGTTTGTTATAGCGCATTTTTTCGCTTGTTATTATTATTTTACTAAAAAAAGGCTGAAACCACATTATTTTCATGTAATAGTTGATAATAATTTAAAAGATAATTATGAACCGCATATTTGCGTTGTTATAAAACGATCTATATTCAGATCTAAAAATATTTCAGATGTGCGGAGGTTTTAGGCCTAGGCTAGCTTCTGTCGTATGCTGTGATTTTGCGTACTTTTTTCACAAACATTTATTTTATAGGTTCGGAGACATAAAATATTTAAAAGGTTTCATCATTCCAACTAAAGAAATGATCTGTTATCCAAAAACCCACAAATCACAATGATATAAATTATTATCTATCATCAGATACGAAATTATTTCGAAATGCGCAAAGGTTCTATTGCTGTAATTTTCCTCCAGTTCGTCACAAACTTTATTATTTTAGGCGTGGCGGCACAAAAGTTTCTTTAAATATTATATTATTCCAACTAAGGATATAATCTGCTATCTAAAGTTTCATTAATCACGATGATACAACAATAATTGGATTTTTGGCAATCATCGAAAGTTTAGATTTGCTCTCCTGAACAATTTGAAAAAGTGGAGTTAGAACCCTTGCACTCTAAACAGACGACATCTTAGTACAATAACCAGCAGATACATCTACATTTACTCAATGAAGCTTTTGTCAAGAAAGTTAAGTTCTATACGAAATCATATATTTACGCTGTACATGTATTAGTATATACCCGTTAAAACAAAACTCTTACCTTGATAACTTTTGCCCTGATTCGTCTGATCCTACACCCTCCAATTTCCGGCCCATGCAGGCGACACACGCCTTATTAGCTGTTCCACCCCTCTGATCCTATGGTAACTCGACCCGGACCACAACGAACTACTCTCACGAACAATCCTTCTAACTCAACGCAGCGCTCGTGAATAAGCTGGTGCCCGCGCTTGTCTTTCGAGAATAGCGCTTTAGAAATTTCAAGTTTGCGTTTACGATTACGATTACGATGGTAGGCTATGAGTTCTTGAACAGACGAAGTTTCCAAACTTTTTGAAGAAACCTCGTGAGAAAGAGATGCCAGATTTCGCTAAATTGCATCCAAAAAGTAGCCCAAGTTGGTCATGTCTGAGCTCAATGCTAAGAAAATTAAGTCGCTGGCACTTCGTCCGTTTTGCGTTGTAATTTCCATTATTGTCTAATGGCGTATCGTGGTTACTGGAGAATCATGTGGAAACATCACCCTCGATTGCTGAAAGGAATTACCCTTCTGCTAATTGAGCGTATATACTTATAAAGAGTTATCAAAGCTAAAAAGAGGTGTTAACCCTCAACAGCTAACGTGTAAAAACTTACGTTACAGCTAACCTGGGGTCCAGCTGGACCCCAATGTATTTTGTTAATATTTGCATATGGAAACACGATATCAATGATGAAAATCAATTCCACACTATTTCATTTTGGTAAATTTCTTATGTATGTGTACTTGTCATAGCGTCCCTTCAAGGTTTCTACTCAGAAGCACTCCCAACTACAGCGCGGGCACTGAACTCGAGTTTCAGGCTGAGGCACTGAACAATTGTGAGTGAATGACATGCCCAAGGTCCATACTAGGCGGCTTGAGGTGGATTCTATGCCCTACTACAAAATATGCAAATGTCTGCAAGCAGTATGGGCGCCAGAGGGGCTAGGGGTTTAAGCCCCCTAAAAAAGGCCATCCGTTTTTACATGAAAAAATGAAATATTTCCATGTTAAACCCCTCCTATAAAATGTGAAATGTCCATGAAATTTCTACCAAATGACTAAAAAAAGGTGATCGTCAGAAAGTTTAGCGAATGAAAATGGAAAATTTCCTCCACGAGGATTCAGCCTCCCCCCCCCCCCAAAAAAAAATCATGGCGCCGCCACTGTTTGCAAGTAAGTAACTCCTTGAGCACGGAAATTAAAGTCTATGTGAGAGTCTATAATCCCATTGTCGTTGTGAACATATAAGGGTTAGGGTCAGAGGAAGGGTTAGGGTTAGGGTCTGTCTATCTGACCCTGCCTGACTGTCCGTCTGTCTGTCTGCCTGTCAGACCGTCCATCCATTTGTATGTCTGTCTGCCTGCCTGTCTGTAGGCTTGTCCGTCCGTGTGTCAGTCTGTCCGCCTGTCCGTTGGCCTGTCTGCCTGCCTGTCTGTATGTTCATTTGCCTCTCTGTCTGCCTGTCTGTCTGCTTGTCCGTCCGTCTGTCAGTCTTCTGTCTGCCTGTCTGTCTATTTGTTTGCTGTCCGCCGGTCAGTCTGTCTGTCTACCTCTCTGCCTGCCTGTCTGTCTGTCTATCTGTCTGTCAGTCTTCTGTCTGTCTCTTTGTCCGTCTGTCTGTCCGTCAGTCTGTCTGTCTGCCTGTCTGTCTGCCTGTCTGTCCGTTTGTCTGCCTACCTGTCAATATTCTTGTCTGCCCATTCGTCCGTCCGTCTGTCAGACTTCTGTCTGCCTGTCTGTCTGTCTATCTCTGTCTGTCCGTCTGTCTGTCTGTCTGCCTTTCCATCCGTCTGTCAGTCTTCTGTCTCCCTGTCTGTCTGGCTCTCTCTCTGTCTGGCTCTCTCTTTTTCATTCTCTCCCTCTCTCTCTATATGTGTCTCTGTCTCTCTTTCTGTCTTTCTCTGTCTCCCTGTGTCTCTCTGTCTGTGTCTGTCTGTCCGTCTGTCAGTCTGTCAGTCTGCCTGCCTGTTTGTCTGTATGTCTCCATATCTGTCCGTCTTTCTATCCGTCTGTCTGTCAGTCTGATTTTACATTTTTGGTATTGAAATACGAAAGAAATCCTAAGAAAATCCTATGTAATTTTTGGGGTCCGCGTGGACCCCAGAGGAAAACAATTTTTAAAAAAAATTTGCATAGAGTTTTTTAAAAACTTTTTTTACGAAAAGCACCCCAACATAAAAGCAAACAATTACATAAAATATCAGGGTTGCAGTCACTTCACAAATATGAAAAAATATATGATGAACATGCTTGGGGTCCGCTTGGACCCCAGGTTAGCTGTTGAGGGTTAAAGAATGAATATCGCTATCAAAGATGACTTGAAATGTCTGGAGATGTCATAGTAGGAGTTTGAAGACGAGTGGAGGAGATGCGTTGTTCGATGTGCAGACCTGCACGGGAAGGATTAAGTAACTAAGTAAGTAAGTTGTCAATTGAAATCTTTGCAGGGCTGTTTTTAAGAAATTTTTATAACTGCACAACCTCTTCTTTCACTTCCCATTCTCCATGGTAAATTACATATAGAACCGTGGTTCAAAAAAAGTAAGCCAAATTGTTTTTCATATATCTCTAATGCCTGATAATATATCACTCTAATTTTTTTAATATTTAAAGAATTGGACCACGAATAATTATGATTCCAGAATTTCCAAAAGTTATATGGCGCAGAGATACTTTAAAAAGGTTTGCAAGAGTCTATTAATTGCGACAACTATTATAGTAATTTTTCGTACACGAAAATTTACCACTTCATATTCAATTAGTTGGTTCATGCGTTAAAAAGCGAGTACAACTTTCATTGAAAGAATAAACAGCCAACTCAGTTTATAATTTATAGTCAGATGGAAATAAAGGTGTCTTCTTGATTGAAATAATTACCTGTCTCCTTTCTGATCCACCTTCCAAATCCCGACCCAGACGACACCCGCCTTATAGCTGTTCCGCCCCTCTGACAATGTAGCTACTCCACGCTGACCACTGTTGGACTACTCTTACGGACAGCGCTTTCGACTCGATGCAGCGCTCTTGAATAAGCTGGTGCCCCGCGTTTGGCTTTGAATAGCGCTTTAGAAGTTGGAGATCATGATTACGATCACCATTGATATTATGCCAAACAAATTTCTGTCCTCGGATTTCGTTGTTATAAGATGCTGTTAAATTATGGGCAACAATTTGAGCAGGCTTTTTATATTTTTTTTACAATTCGTCAAAATTTACAATTTGCTGTCATAGTTTATAGAGATACTTTCGAGGGATCCATCAGTGTATGAAGATATATGAAATACCGCCACAATGATGTTTCTTTATAATATGTTTAAACTCACTTTATAGGGGTGTACACATTACATTCGATAAACCATTTCAGTTTCCATCATAAATACGGTTAGTGACTGTATAAAGACATTGTGTGGTACTGATGACGATTATATCTGTCTATATGTCTGTCTGTCTGTCTTCCTGTCTTTCTGTTTGTTTGTCTATCTGAATGTCTGTCTGTCTGTCTTTCTGTCTGTCTGTATGCCTGTATGTCTGCCTGTCTTTCTGTTTACCTCTTTGTTTGTCTTTCTGTCTTTCTCTCTGTCTTTCTGTTTGTCTGTTTCTTTGTTTGTTTGTTTGTCTGTCTGTCTGTCTGTCTGTTTGTTTGTTTGTCTGTCTGTCTCAGTGTCTGCCTGTCTGTATGTCACTAGATAGAAAGACTGACCTTTTCACACTTATTCCCTAAGCCTGATGGGCTCTCCACAATTCCACGTATCATTGTGGACTAAATAAAGTTCATTGCTACTCGAGTTGTCTAAAACAAAGACTGCTTCTCTAATCAAATCAAATCAAATTAAGTCAAATCAAATCAATCAATCAATCCATTAATTCATTTATAAACCGTTGAATTATTTTAAATCCAATTGAGTGCAAATGACAGCCTATTGGACACCTGCATTAAATATATCCTGGACTCATAAGATTGTGAAGCTTTTCAGCTTTTACATATTCTCCACAAGTTCGAATCCACCTCATGTCCATCATTGTAACCAAGCAATCTAGATAAAAAATACAGTCAACCTGGGCAAAATTGTCACCCAAGTTTTCAAACGGTTCCTGCTCATAATTTGTTGCTGAATAACATATCCAGAATCGGACAAAATCCGACCACATGGTCACCCCCAAAAATTGGGGGTACAAAATATGGTGGTTTTACGTGCATTTTTGCATTGAATGTCGGATTGCTAGTATTATACAGCGGCCTGGTTAAAAATTTGAGATGATATTTTGTACATTCTATGCATATGCCATAATAAACAGATTTAGGGCAATCGAATATTTTACCCCTGGCCCCAATAGTCATTTCTGAAAATAGCCCCCGCTTTACAGATTTTAAATTAATTCAGCTTCCAGTAAAACCTGTAAAATAGATCACTGTCCTTCATTTGTGAACAATTTGCATCGGACGATGTGAAGGAAAATAACGTGTTGTAGAGTTTTGAGTGTTCCATTATGATTTAATATGTTCAAAAACAATATTTATAACCTGCATGAAATTATTATAAGAGGTGTCTAAAGTTCTGAATGTTCCCTGATGATTTCTGTTCGACAAAACTGTGCTATGAGAAAGATTATTTTTATCGTCACCCTCCTACATTAACCAAGATATGGACTGGCATTGCATGGCCCTAAGACATAGGCAACAAGTGTCGTATAGTTTTATATGCTTGTACATCGGCCACATAATTGATGTCCCGAGGGCAAACAGATATCTTCGTGATTGTAATATTATGAAGAACATTTCTTTCTTTCTTAAGAGCTTCCTAAATAATGACCAACATATTAAGCAAGCTAATAATTTAGATAACAAATCGTCGATATTTGAAAAAACGTACAAGTATTGACCACCTACAGTTGTTTGCAATACGGGAAATTGGAACTGAGCGATTTTAAAACATCGCAATTAATTTAAATCCAGTCGACACCTTTTTAATATGTTTTGGCCAACAATAAGTAACAATTCTCATCTGTGTAAATCACTCTCGTTCAGGGCGTATGGTGACATTACATGGCACTAGATGCCGTAAGCAATTTGAAAACGCAAATCAAAAAAGTAAAGTGTGGGTGTAGATAAAAAATCAATTCAAAAGTTGGTTGAAAAGGTAAAATTCATAATATGCCGAGATAACAAATATTAAATACTTGACATCCATTACGTAGGTTGTTTTCTTAATTCGGTTGGCCCATCTGTTAACGTCGAACCAGTTGAAGTTGTCTTTTCTGCTTTTGCGCAATTGTAGCTCACCAATTGTAAAAATCTTCGTCTGACTTACTTATAAATACAATGTAAAACTTTAAAAAGGTGGGTAGAAAATTGGTCTTCGTCTACTCTAACACAAGCACACCTAGATGTAGATTGTATTAGTATAATTAATTATATATTAGTGTCAGTTTAACTTCACTGTGTGAGATTAAAGTTCAGTAGCGACGCCCTTCTCTTTCACTTAGGTGTCATGCTTCATCGTGTATATGATCGCATAATTATGTTGGAACAACCAGACATCAGATTGGCCGACTCTTTCAAATTAAAGCTTTACCTTATCTGTTTCAATCAATCAATCAATTTATTGAGCAACGAAGTTTGCAAAATAACATCACGCCAAACTAAACAAGAAATCTTTTATCTCCAGGCCGCAAAAGGGAACTCAGAAGAGGCGGCAGAGAACCGCTGGTTAGGGCCACCTATGTACATTTCCTCCCATGCTAGATGGTTGATAGGTTAACTACGATTCATTCATTCATTCATTCATTCATTCATTCGACGCCCTCCTCCTTTATTCACGCTTTAGACAGGCACTGACATAGTGCAACAAGTGACGGAGTTAAAATCATTAGGTGTTGCCGAGTATATTATAATTATGTAATGGTCTAATTGAAGGTGTTTTACCAGATGCATTTCCAGGGTATTTATACATAAAGTATAACTTTAAAAAGGGTGTGTGGGTGAAACTTTTCGAGGTTTTTGAATAACAAAATCTTTTAAGATGACGGTATCTTCTATGATAATTATGTGCGATTAGTTTTTAGTACTTCTACAGCAAATTCGTTCATAGAAATACACATGTTATTATTTTCTTATTCATTTCGTCGGCTAATACAACTTTACTCATGTGCTGTGAACTGGTATCATTATACAAGAATCAATGAATTCCTATCCGTTATTTGTTTTCCGCTTGATCTCGGCCGGGAGCGCCTCTGAGTAGGTACCTTGAAGGGGCGCTATATAAATTTTGATTGATTTATTGATTGCTTATGGACGCCCTGCTTATATGTGGAGACCCACAGGATCTCCACTATCTGAAAGGGTGCCAATTCGATAACAAAATGGCCCCCGGTTTACAGATTTCAAAATTCATTCAGCTTTCAGTAAAACCTGCAAAAAAGGTCAATGTGGATGGATGGATCCGATTTGACCAGGGTCTATGACAACAGAGACCGTTACCCTGGACAGAAATTATTTGTTCGGCATAATTTATTACAGCACCTGTGAACATGTATGCTCAATCTACTTCACCATCAATTCTACAATTCTTCGTCGGGCATACTTATAAAGATAAGGTTAAACTTTAAAAAGGTGTGCAGAAAATTGGAACGTGTAGCACAAACACACGCACATAGCATTAGTATGGTGTCAGTTTAACTTCACTGTTTGAAAGCAAAGTTCAGTAGCGACGCCCTCCTCCTTCACTTACGCTTGGGACTAGCCCTGGCAGACTGCCAACGGTAGCGGAGACACCCACATGCTTCATCGTGGATACTCGGTTGCTGGTCGCAGATGTTAAATTAAAGCTTCAATCAATCAATCAATCAATCAATCTATCAATCGGTTTATTGAGTAAGTAATAATCTGTCTGTCTGTCTGTCTGTCTGTATTTCTGTATGTCTGTATGTCTGTCACAGTGAGTGTCACTAGATAGAAAGACTGACCTATTCACATTTATTTCTTAAGCTTTATGGGCTCTCAACAATTCCACGTATCATTGTGGACTAAACAAAGTTCATTGTTACTCGACTTATCTAAAGCAGCGACTGCTTTTCTAATCAAATCAAATCAAATCAATCATTCAAACAATCAATCCATTAATTCATTCACAAACAGATTAACCGTTTTGAATACAAACTGAAGGCAAATGTAACCTATTGGACACCTGCATTAAATATATCATGGACTCATAAGAGTATTAAGCTTTTCAGCTTTTACATAAATTATTCTCTACGTGGCTAATACAGTGGATCTGTTGCAAGTTCGAATCCACCTCATGTCCATGATCATAGTCCATGCAATCTAGATAAAAAATACAGTCAACCTGGGCAAAAATTGGCAACCAATTTTTCAAACAGTTTCCGGCTTAGAATTAGTTGCTGAATTACATATTCAGTATACGACAAAACCCGACACCGCGGTCACCCCCAAAATTGGGTACAAAATATGATGGTTTTTTGTGCATTTTTGCATTGAATGTCGGATTGATAGTATACAGCGGCCTGGTTAAAAATTTGCAATGCAAGCATGATATTTGGTACATTCTATGAATATGCCATAATAAACAGATTTTTCTAAAGGGCCATCGAATATTTTACTCCTGGCCCCAATAGTCATTTCTCTAAATGGCCTCCGCTTTGCAGATTTTAAATTAATTTAGCTTCCAGTAAAACCTGTAAAAAAGATCTTTGTCCTTCATTTGTGAGCAATTTGCAAGGGGGGATGTGAAGGAAAAGAAAGTGTTGTAGAGTTTTGAGTGTTCCATAATGATTTAATATGTTCAAATACGGCATTTATAGCCTGCATAAATTTATTATAAGAGGTGTCTAAAGTTCTGAATGTTTCCTGATGATTTCTGTTCGACGAAACTGTGCTATGAGAAAGATTATTTTTAGCGTCATCCTCCTACATTATCCAAGCTTTGGACTGGCACTGTGTGGCGCTAAGATATAGGCAACAAGAGTCGTGTAGTTTTATATGCTTATGCATCGGTCACATAAGTTATGTCCCGAAGCCAGAGGCAAATAGGTTTCTTTGGGTTTGAAATATTATGGGGAAGTAGAACAGGAATAAGGCATTTGACTCATTTGACCAGTACAGCCTTGAATTTCGTCCATTTGACCAGTACAGCCTTGACCTTCGCCCATTTGACCAGTACAGCCTTAAAAATTGGGTGTCCGCACAGTTCAGCCAATAATAGCCTTACTTTTTCAAATTCACGGAATATCCAACTCGGCTTAAGGACAAGATATTCCAATAAAAATGGTCTACCCGAATAAAACTAAAACTGAATTACGAAAAATCGCCAGGCAGCTCGGCTTGGTCGCATATACAACAAGACTGCGGAGATCGGAGTTGATTGTTGTAATTGACGTCCACAACCGCGAATGCTACGACGATGAATGTCCATGCAAGTATCCACGGCCGGATCGTCAACAACGTCCAGGCACGATTACCGTCGTTCGTCGTCAACGCAATGGCAACTCACCCCCGCGTGATGTTAGTTTGATCGACAACGAGATCATCGTCGTTAATTGTCAATGCAATGGCAACTCATGCCTGTGTGATGCAAGTTCGTGAGTGGACTACGACGTAGATACGGGATTACAATATCGCAAACGATTTTACACCGTTGGTTTATAATCGTCTTTGGATCAATCGAATATTATTATTTTTTTCTCTTGTGTATAGAAAATAACTGAAAATGGAATATACGCCACGGCCTAAAGACAAGAGATCCCAATATAAAATGGACTACTCATCGTATAATCTGAAAGAATTACGACAAATTCCTAAACAGAGAGGACAAAGAGGATACTCGAGTTTGCGAAAAGCGGAACTCATAGCGTTCATATCGCAGGGAGATCGACTAGGCGCCCGGGCTCAGGTCAACAAAACACCAGCGCAGACTCCCGCCACTGTGCGAGAATTGCGAGAAATTGCAAAAAAGAGAGGTGTGCGAGGATACTCGAGATTAGCAAAAGCGGAACTTACGGCATTCTTGACTACTACTTGGAAATTTTTGCATCCGGGGAAAAATAAAATAGTTTTTTCGGATTGGCTGACTAGCGAGATTAGTCAGTTACCTCCGCAAATAAAACCGCCCATTCATAAGTTCAAACTTCGAGAGACTGCGACGGCTATCAAAGGGTTTACAAAAAGATACACGATCGATGGCGACAGCAGGATCGATGTTGCAACTTTTCTCAAGGCTGTAAGACCGCAGGTAGTTAGGCTGCTAGCGAAAAATCGGGGGGTAAAAGTTCAACTCGATCTCATGTGCGAAATGGAGAAAGTAGATATGAAAACCGGTGAAGTAGTAACGGCTGAGCCTAATTTCAAATCAAAGAGTGATATTATTTTAGAAGCAACCGATGTGAAAGAAATATATACCAACGCAGCGGATAAAATTAAGGAGAGCATGGCAAGTTTTCAGATGCGGGGGAGTAATTGGAGATTCAAAACCGTTTTGAAGTTGGATATCGATACAGTGACATATAAACCATTGAAAGGTAGTTCTTATATTCCACTTCCAGATTATTTAGCGAATAAAAAGGCTATTATTAATATGAAGAACGAAGATGATGAATGCTTCAAGTGGTGCGTAACGAGAGCTGTAAACCCAGTTGACAGAAATACAGAAAGAATTACGAAAGAATTAATTAGACAGTCTGAGGAACTCAATTGGTCTGGTATCGAATTCCCAGTAGCAGCGGATGCTAATGTGCTGAGTAAGTTTGAGCGAAATAATAATATTAGTGTTAATGTTTTTGGTTACGAGAAAGAAGTGAATATATTCCCACTATATATATCAAAGCATGAGAATGATAGGTGCGTGGATCTATTACTCATTTCTGATGGAGAAAAGAAGCATTATTGCTGGATCAAGAATTTTAACAGATTGCTGGCACTACGAACAGAAAAATCCCATAATTCAATGCACTATTGCAGAAGATGTTTAATCGGTTTTAGAAAAGTCGAATCGCTTCACAAACATACTGAGTACTGTTCGCAGCAGGACGCCCAACGAATAGAACTTCCAGAACCTGGGACTATGCTAAGTTTTACACATCACTATAGAAAGATGCGCGTACCGTTTTTGTATTTTGCCGACTTTGAATCGTTCATCAAACCTATCGGTACATGTCAGCCCGTTCCTAGCACGTCTTACACCAACAAGTATCAAAAACATACGCCCAGCTCGTTTTGTTATCATTTGAAATGCTTCGACGATGATGTTTATTCCCAAGAGCCGGTGCGGTTTACGGCTGAAAACGAAGACGATGATGTTGCTCAGTTATTCATAGACTCTATCGAAGAAAATGTACAACGAATATACAACGAGTTCAAATTCCCCAAGAAGATGATATTCGGCAAGAAAGAGCAGGAGCTCTTCGACTCGGCTACTGTTTGCCATATATGCGAACGAGAATTTATAGGCGAAGAAAAACCGGTACGAGATCACTGTCATTTGACTGGAAAATTTAGAGGTGCCGCTCACAACCTTTGTAATCTGAAATACAAAGTCCCCAAGTTCTTCCCTGTCGTATTTCACAATTTGACAGGTTATGACAGCCATTTATTTATCAAGAAATTACGTGGCGAACACGGCGAGAAAATCAAATGCATTCCCTGCAACGAAGAAAAGTATATCTCATTCAGCAGAGAGGTCGTCGTCGATAGATTTGTAGACAAAGATGGGAAAGAGAGAGAAGTCAAACGCGAATTACGTTTTATCGATAGTTTAAGATTCATGCCCCAGAGTCTCGACGCGTTATCGAAAAATCTTCAGAAAGATCAGTGCAAGAATTTAGGGAAATTTTTTGAAGGTGAGAAGCTGGATCTTTTACTCAGAAAAGGCGTTTACCCGTATGATTACGTCGACGGTGTTGAAAGATTAAACGAAACCGAATTGCCGCCGAAACATGCCTTCTATTCAAAACTAACCGATTCGGGTATTAGTGAAAAAGATTACGCGCACGCGAAAACGGTATGGGACAAATTTGAATGCAAAACATTACGCCAATATCACGACTTGTACAATTTATCGGATGTTCTATTATTAGCGGATGTCTTTGAAAACTTTAGAGACGTCTGTATGAAACACTACAACCTAGATCCCGCGTGGTATTATACTTCGCCGGGACTTGCTTGGGACGCGGCGTTAAAATCGACCGGCGTAGCGTTGGAGTTGTTGAGCGACTACGATATGTTGCTGATGATCAAGCAGGGAATACGAGGAGGCGTTAGCACGATTTCACATCGATACGCGAAGGCGAACAACGAGTACATGGGAGAAGCTTTCAATCCCACCCAGCATTCAGTATTCATTCCATACTTGGACGCGAACAACTTGTACGGATGGGCGATGAGCAAGCCGCTACCAACTCATGGGTTTGAATGGATGAACGATGACGAATTGAATGATTGGAGAAACATTACCGAACGAGATGGAGTGGGATGTGTGTTAGAAGTCGACTTAGAATATCCGGAGGAATTGCACGACCTGCACAATGATTATCCTCTAGCCCCCGAGAGTGTAAAACCTACGGGATCGAATGTCGCGAAACTCATTCCAAACTTGAACGATAAAAAGAAGTACGTCGTTCATTACGGAAATTTAAAATTGTACGAAAGGCTCGGATTGAAAATCGTAAAAATACATCGGGGAATAAAATTCATGGAAAGTGCCTGGCTGAAAAAGTATATCGATCTGAATACCAACCTGAGAACGAAAGCTACGAACGATTTTGAGAAAGACTTTTTCAAGCTGATGAACAATAGCGTTTTCGGTAAAACAATGGAAGCTATCGAGAATCGGGTTGACATACGATTGGTGAGTGATGAGAAGGAAGCTATCAAGCTAGCCGCGAAAACTAATTACGATAGACGAACTATTTTCGACGAAAACCTCATCGCCGTTCACATGAAAAAGACCAAGTTGTTTTACAACAAGCCGATATATCTAGGGATGTGTATATTAGACGTCAGTAAGACGCTCATGTATGATTTTCATTATAATTACATCAAGGCCAAGTACGGAGATAGGGCCAAGCTATTATTTACCGATACCGATTCTTTGGCGTATGAAATTAAAACGGAAGACTTCTACAAAGATATTTCCCCCGACGTCCAAAGTATGTTCGATACTTCAGACTATCCGAGAGATCACCCGTCAGGTATAGAATCCGGCGCTAATAAAAAAGTGGTTGGTATGTTCAAAGACGAGGCCGCGGGAAAACAGATTGAAGAATTTGTCGGACTGCGATCCAAGTTGTACTCTTACAAGATGGCGGGTGAAGACTACAAGAAATGTAAAGGCGTGAAAAAGAACGTCGTCAAGAAATCAATCACTCACGCAGATTACAAAGACTGCGTGTTTACGAAAAGACAACAGTCGAGAGCGATGAACGTCATTCGATCCTACCGCCATGAAATTTACACCGAAGAAGTAAATAAAATAGCTCTGTCTGCCGACGACGACAAAAGAGTAATAATGGACGACGGGATCCACACCCTAGCCTATGGACACTACACGCTGAAAACTAAACAAAATAAAGAATAATTTACACTAATATAAAATGGATGCGGCAAAAAAAGTGTGTTCTAAATGCAAAATAGAAAAAAGCTTGGACGAATTTCACAAAGATAACTCACAGAAGAGCGGGTATTACCCCAGCTGTAAAATTTGTAAAAATGCCAAAGTGAAAGAGCTTGCGCACAAATACGCAAGACAGGAAAATAGGGAGACAAAAGACACAAAAGTTTGCAGTCGGTGTAAGGTAAATCAGAACATATCGGGATACGACAACAATCGATTTCAAAAAGATGGAAAGGCGAATGAATGCAAAAATTGCAGACATAAATATTATCTCGCCTGCGTAGAAGCTCGAAAGCTCATTAGTTTGTGAAACATCTAGATGAAATATTAAAATGAGCTATACAACTGTGAAAAATATAAATGTCGAAGGCGTAGTCCTCCCGAATCATCCGTTGACGAATTTTGAACTACTAGATGCCGCGAAAAAGCTCAATATTCCTAATTTCCGGGGAGTATTTCTCAGAGACGAGCTGCCGAAGAAACCTAGACGGACTGAATGCGGGATATTGAATCTAGACGATTCTAATGGAACCGGCTCGCACTGGGTCGCTTTTTCAAAAAACGGCAAGGACAAAATATATTTCGACAGCTATGGCCTGCCCCCTCCTACAGAACTGGTAAAGTATTTGCAGAGTCCCGTGTACTACAATAGCGAACGCGTGCAGCCCGACAACGAAGTGTTTTGCGGTCATCTATGCCTGCACGTCCTGAAAAAAACATGCAAAGATGGAGTGAGTTTTCAAGAAGTTATAAACAGCCTGCATTAAAAATTATTATAATTATTTCGCCTTGTAAAAAATGCCTGTTGATAAATTTGGACATACAGATTCGGGATCTACACAAAGAGTAATTGCTGGGGGAGTTACTGAAAGTCAAGTAAACAGTACTTTTCTAAGGCTAGATGGAGCAAACCCAGCGACCGGAGATCTAAATATGAGTGGACATACTATTAGAGGTCTGCCTACAACGAATACAGCGAATACAGCGAATACTCCGGAAGCGGGAATAGATGAGGCTGTGAGTCGGGGGCAAGTAATAGATTTACTGCGGAATCACGACGACGTCCCGACCGACAATAATCATTTGACGAATAAGAAATACGTCGATGAACAACTTACTTCGAAAGTGGCGGCGGTAGTAGGCCCCGCGGTTAGCGCTTACAGTTCAACTCAGCAGGCTATACTCGCTAGAACTCACACTGCAGTTACTTTTGACGTAATAAGATGCGGCACCGCAAAACACGGTATTGAACAGGGTATCGGAACGACTTCTTTCTTCCCTAGTAAAGCCGGGTACTATATCGTTTCGGCGTACATAGAATTTTGTAACAATAGTAATAACGCGTATGGTACCGTCCACCTGTATAAAAATGGGGCGTCGTACATGCAAATTGCGGGAGGAGGGAGCACGAAAGGTTCGCAAAACCATTCAATCGGTAGTAACATAGTTTTTCTAGACGAGTTCGATTACCTCAGCATACACGCTTTTTCATCCATCGCTACGAACATTTTGTGTCGGGACTTTTCTGCGGTATTCTTACGGCCCTAATTAATAAAAATTATTATATTCAAAATGCCTGTTGATAAATTTGGTCATACAGATTCGGGATCTACGCAAAGAGTAATTGCTGGGGGAGTTACGCTGTCCCAAGTAAATAGTACTTTTCTAAGGCTAGATGGGGCAAATCCGGCGACTGGGAATCTAAATATGAATGGCAACTTCATCAAAGGCCTGTCTGTAACGAATAATCCGGATGCGGGAATGGATGAAGCACTAAGTCGGGGGCAGGCTATTGCCCTAGTCGCCGATAAAATCACTAATAGCGTCGAGCCTGCCGGTAGTAGAGATTACGTTACGGGTATGAGGGTATCCCCAGGCAATCTAGTGAGAAATACGGCGAGCGGTATTACATATAGGTTTGAAGGAACAGCTGGAGAATATTGCTGGCTGCGCCCGGCATTGTCCCCGAATTGGAGGCCTACAACCGGACCGGCTATTTGTGTGTTGAGAGAGGATGACAGCGGAGCGACGACTGCTATCGTAAGTGGTGGCGCATTCTCGGGCACATATGCAGCGCATGGTGGCGCATTCTCAGGCGCATATGTAATGCATCATAAATTAACAGTCGTTGCCATCAATACGGATTCGGCGTATACAACGTCCTTGGGCTTTATAACTATTCCTCGTACGGGCGTATATCGACTTAGCGGATTCGCGAATTTCTTGATAGGAAATGATAGCCCGGGCGAAAAACTAATCGGAATTGCGTATGTCCAAGATGAGTTACATAGTGACAAACTTTTTGAATACAAGGTCAGCGGATCAACGGTTGGTAGCAGAATATCGCTCGTATTACCAACCATCGCCATATTTTTCAACGTCAACGATAAGCTCGGTATGAAGTTATATTCCGTCATGACCGGAAACAGCCCGAAAGCCGGTCGCCTTCTTCTCATGGGCGGAGGCGGATTGCAGGTCGAGTTTTTGTACTAGGTAAGCGTAGATACCTATCGTTCATATACGCGCGATAGGTATCTGTAAGTCTCATTATTCTTCGGCGTTATCTTTCTTCAATATACCACACTCATTTTCTGTCCGTCTGATTGAAACCTCAGTAACTTGTCTGAAATCACCATTGCGTACGCTTCCGTATTAGCCGGCGGCGCCGTATTGAACGTGCCTTTGATCTGAATATCGACCACCGATGACTTCAGACGCTCGGATTGCTTGCTCACGTCAAACACCATAATCGGAAACAGATCTTTGAAGTCCGAGGGTGTGATATTGCATTGTGTCATTAGTTCGTCCATTCCATAGTATTTTTCACTGAACGCGGCTGCTGCTCGGTACGCCCGCGCGAATTGTTGATTCGGAAATGATAGATTATAGTCGACAACTGGGTATCGGTCCTGGTTCATCATCACGAACATGTTCTTCAGATCGCAATGATTGAAAACGGATGGATTGTGTTCTTGATCGCCGCTTTTGTCGGTTTGAAAACCCAAGATGATATACCTAGGCTTCTCAGGTAATGTCTTGACGCTAAGTCTCCAGCTAAAATTAGTCGACTGTGCGACGGAGGTGGTATCGCATTGACGGGCTCTGTACGCAACTGGCAACGACGCTTTCGATTCGATCGTTTTGTACAATTGCATCTTCTCCATATCCGCGGGAATAACGTGTGGCATGAACCACGAGATTTTATCCAGCCTAACTTTCCCTGCGCCCGCGGCGGCGAGTCTAAAAATTGCGTCATCATCGGCTTTACGAACCAGAGTTAGCGTATGTTTCACGCCAAAAACAACCTTGTCGTAATCATCGCAAAATCCGAAAATATGCTTCAATGGAACAACAAAGCTAAAAGTACCTTTGGCATTTGGTTTTTGAATTATATACGACTGTCTCACGGCGAAACCTTGATTATTCGCGATAGCAGCCGTCGCCCCGCTGTCCTTGTACCACAACTGATTCAAACCTTGAGCTAGTTGAAAATCATTCGGGTATTTGAGTAATCCGAGCATCGTCGTTGCTTGACCTGGGTGAAATATCGATTCAATTTTCTGATTCGACAGTGAATACGAAATTTGACTGAAAAGATGCATGAGCCCATTATTCGTAAGAGTTGCTTCATCGGCATTAACGTAGAAGGTGTTGTCCGCCTTCGTCAATCTACCCTCGAACAGCAGGTAAGATTCTGCTGGATGACAAAATAGATCTTGAAGTTCGATGTTTATTCTAATCTCGCCGGAGGTGTTTAGATTCGCCCCCGATATCGGCTCATACTCGTACCATTCGTAGCGTTCGACGCTTTCATCGCTCAATGGTTGTTCGGTAAATCTCAGAATATCGGATGATTGCATTTTTACTACTACGCGATAATATTTTTTACGCGACCTTCATTCCGGCGCCGTTTAGCGAGCGTACTAAATCTTGTATCGATATGGCGTCGTTCTTCTTCAGACCATCCCCCATCATCAGATTATTAATATTCGAGATATTTGGGCTCGACCCAACGCCACTCAGCCGCTCTAAAATTTGTCTAGTTTCTGGCGTAATTTTCTTGGAGGTGGGAGTAGGAGTAGGAGCAGGAGTAAACAGTTTGGCCACTGCTTTGTCTACTAAGCGTTTGCCAGCGTCGATTGCGGTTGTTTTCCCAACGTCGATGGCCTTTTTCCCAATTTCTTTCGCCACGTCTTTACTCGCGTTGAGAGCGGTCGTTGCTAATTGTTTGGCTGCGTTCGACGTTACTAGTCGTTTGAAAAATCCCGAAATTGTATCGAATATTCCCGATCCTCCGATAACGTATTGTTTTCTATACCTCCTTCTATTAATGACTTGCATTTTTTCTGCATTTTACAATGTCATCATTATATTTTTGTAAGCATCTTTACTCAGCACTTCCTGCCTCAATAACGCATCGCACATCGCCACGATCTCGTTTCTCACGCCGGTATTGCCTGCTTTGAAGCTTTGAAATCGTAGTTCTAGCTGTTTCGCTAACACGTTTGGATCTTCGGAAATAACGATTACACCACCCACGCCTTTACCCACCGCATTACGAGTCCTCTTTTCCCATATCGGCTTGATAATTTCCCGATATTTGACGCTCGAAGATGCTTTCGGTTTGTTGGGATTTTTTGGCTGTCTGATAGCATCCGACGCGAGTAGAATCTCGGCGTAATCGTCTCTATCATTATTATCGTATATCGACGTGTTCGGCTGTTTCATCGTCAACAACTCCCAAAGCCCTGGTGTTCCGCTATACGTCTTATTTCCAACCGTCACATCGTCTCCTTGAATAAAAATCGGAGTGTCGCCGATGTAGAATTGTCCATTTTTTGATCGTATTCCGAACGTCGTGTCTACGATTTTTCTATCGGAGGCGTATTGATGAAGGTACTTGGTGGCTACTTCACCTAATTCTAAAGTTCTAATATCCTCAGTCGGATCGTCGCTATACGCTTCTATCGAGGGATACTGAGGAAATTGAATCTTCAACGAAGCGGGTAGCGTCTGTAGTGCGTTTGTAGTAGCTATCGAGTTTTCTTTGATGGCGGATAGTAAGACATTTTGCTCTTTGGAAATTGCGGATTGTGAATCGACGATAGGCTTGTACAGCTTGGTTAGTTCTTGTTGCAGCCCCGAATCCCCCAATCTCTCCGATAAAAAGTTCTGTTGAATATTCTTCTTGGATTTCAGAAACTCTTCGACTATGAAATTTCTTTTCGCCGGGTCATCTATCTTTAGAAACGACATTTTTAATAAAAAATTTAAAGTTTTTCGACATGTTTTTCGACATGTTTTTCGACATGTTTTTCGACGTGTTTTTCTACATGTTTTTCGACGTGTTTTTCTACATGTTTTTCGACATGTGTAAAAACACAAGTTAGACGTATTTTCAGACATAGCGACATAGGTCTACATAGGTCTACAAAACTCTACAAAACTCTACATGATTTCGTACATGTTCACGTTAGTCGTCTTTTTCACAGATTCGGTATTTTTCTCAAACATGCTTTGAAAGGACTGTCTGACTTCCTCTCTTCCCCGATCGATGAGTGATTGTTTCGTTTCCTCGTCCATCGCGGCTGCCGCAACTTTCGACTTACTTTTAATTTCTTCTTTCATGCCATTGAATTTTTCAATCTCGCTTAGAATCAGAGAATATTCCTCGTCTGAAATATGATCATCCACGAGTGCTTTTGAAATATGGTCGCTGATCGTGTTGAGCTTCGCATCAGCTAGCGTTTTGATCTTTTCATGCTTCTCCGCCTTGAGGGCGAGCTTTTTACAGATTCGGCTGCCAATTATACTCAATAGCCCCGCACCTAGCGCTGCCCCCTCCATAGCAATAGCGATGGGGGCTGCAATTATGGTGGACAATACACCGATTCCCGAAATTCCGAGCCCCATCGTGACCACCATGAGGAAGCTGTCTACTACACCGATTACGCTCACACTTCTATGGTACTTTTTACTCAACGTTGCTCTTTTGTCTCGTTCTTGCTCGATTTCCTTTTTGATTTCGCTAATCTTCTGAAGTCGATACGTTTGTGCGGACCCTGCGGCTATTTGTATTTCACCTTCTGGCGCAGAGGGTGTTATATTTGTTAGGTTTGGATAGAGTTTGATGCCTTCGTATTCCATTCGTTTATTTATTAGCAATATATATTTTTTTTACCGCAGATAATTTACACAGCATAGCGAATCTCCTTCGTTTATCGTTACTGCTGAATCGGAGTTGTTTTGAATGGAAACTATGATATCATCAATCACATCTTCTGAAATCACTCCGTCTAGTAGGCTGCATCGTCGTTCTTTGATACTCTGTCTGAGGGAAACGAGGCAAAGTCCTGCCGACATTTCTACACCTAGTCCAAGCCTTAGCGTATTTGCTGTCTTTGGTTGTATCGTGATATCATTTTGCGCAAAAATCTCCCATCGCAGACCTCCTAGTTGTCTTACTGGGACGCGAGTAGCACCGCTCGTAATCTTCCAAAAGACTGAAACGGGCTGCGTTCTAACCTCTACCGGTCTAGTTGGTTTAGTTCCAAATTTGTGTATTGGTCTCGACATTTTATAATAGAATAGTTTATAATATCATGCCGAGAATCGGAATGTTTCGAAACGGAGAGTTGGGGCCCAACAAAAGTCCTTCGCCCCTCGCATAGCCCGACCCTGTTTTCATGTACAGCCCGGATGCCGTTATTGAGCTACCTTTTTGCCACGGAGACAAGTACAAACCAGATCCGGCTGCTCTTATTTTGTACGCCATGTCGCCTTTCTTGACATACATTACACCCGAACCGCTGATTTTATCCACAATCTTAGTAGTTGCCGCGGAGCCGAGACCACTTAGTGCTCCCATCGCCAAACTTGGCAGTGCATTAGACAGAAGGAACCGTCCCGCTGTCGCTAGAAACGGAAGTATAGCGCCTATGAATCCACCTTCGACTTTCTTGTTGTTCTCCAATTGCGTTTTACTCATTTTAATAATCATGCCAGTTCCTTTTTGGTAGGCTGATGCCATTTTATTGATTTGCGCCTGGGTGAGAGCCAAAACGTGTTCGCCATTCAAATCATCGTGCGAAAGTTTGATACTCACGCCGGTTCCCGCTTCAAGTGATCTTTTAATTTTGTCTTGTTGCGCTTCTGAAATATTAACTTTTACGCCCCTGTAACGATTCATTTTACTAATAAATTACAAAAACTTTCAAACTTCTCTGATGTGAAACCGAATCGCCAATTCTTCTCCTCGAAGATTTAGTAGGTTCCCGTGTTGGTCTGTGAGCCTCGTTTCCATCGTTGAAATTGTAGATAGCAAAATCGGGAGATATATCAAATTATGCGGCACTTCGATAATCTTGTAACCCGGGCCTACGTTTGGGAAAAAAGAATATATCACGTTTTCCGATGTTCCGTTAGTGTACGAAGACCCGATAATGTCGCTGGTCACTCTCAGGCTGCTTACACTCATTATATTTACCAAGTCCTCCGATTCGTTGTATCCCGCCGAATAGATCCATCTGTTGAAACCTAGAACCCTTCCAATCGAATTCTTTGGCGTAAAATCAACCATATACTCTGCTTCTATATTTACCACAGACCTCAGAGTATTGGTGTTTGGCGCTATTGAGATACAGTAATTTCCATTTACTCCATCGTAATGCCCATTCCCCTTCATCACTCTCTGTATATATTCGTTGATATCCGTTATTTCATAGCAACCCTCTGGAACTTCAATGTTTACCCATTCTGTGTCGCGATTTGGCGAATACCGAAAGACGTTGTTTGTCGCGTCGATATTAGGAAAAGAGTAGTACGTCTCGAGGGCAACTAAGGCCATTTCATATTTCTTATTCTTCTCCAGTTCGAGTAGTGGATTAAACTTCGTTCTGATTCGCGTGCTCTTTTCGCTGAGAAAAATGGAAAATGATGTTTTTGGTTCCGTGTTGCAGGCCGTCTTTTCCGTGTTTTCCGATATCTGTTTGAGAAGCGATGATTCCATTTTTACTATACAATACAATTTTACAATGGCGGATCCTCGATTATATAAAATTCGTCGAGTCCACATCGGTATTTACCATTGTACTTGTCGCTAGTCAGGTCTAAAACCACGAATCGATGAGGTTGTTCCCATACTGTTTTGCATAGTTTTCGAAATTCATCTTTCGACATGTCTGTACTCACGTGATCGTTGTAAATATGATTACAATTTTTCAGGTCTTGTTTGAACAGGCAAATAAAGTTCGCATTTTCTCTGATTGTTTGGCGCGGTAATTTGAAATAATTCTGGGCGAGGTAAAAACAATCTACATTACTATGCCTCCCCCGATTGTAATACGTTTCACATTTGTTTTGTTTTTCCAATTGAAGATCATCAAAAATCATCAGGTTCTTCTTTTCAGCGCTCAAATCTCTCGGGTCTGGTACATCGTCTGCGCTCTCAAAGAACTTGGCAATTATATCGGATTTAGCTTCTGAGTTTTTTGCCATTTCCTCCATAACAAGGTCTGGTGACGCATTTAGGCCCACGATTTCATCTCGGTGCTCGAACAACCGAACGATCGCTGCTTTCGGTAATTTTTCTTCGTATGCTTTTTTGATAATACGATATTCCGGTTGAAACAGAGAAGTACCGAATACCTGCAAGTTATTATAATCCAACCAGTCTGGCCTGAGTAAAAGATTGAGAAGAAGCGTTGTTTTTCCACACGCCGATTTCCCAACTATCAAACCACGTATGCTTTTTGGTAACAACGGATTATTGAATCTTTTCGTGAGCGCCGTGCCCCAACTCATATCTCTAATCTCCATTTTAAAAATATATATTATTAAAAACGAAATGTATTGCGTAAAATGTAAAAAACAGACCCAGACGAGAGATGTGCAGAACGCCGTGGCTAATAATGGGAGATCGATGCTCAGAGGTGTTTGCGTCGTATGCGGGAAAACAAAAACTCAATTCGTGAAGGCGTCCGCTGTTGCGCAAGGTGGGGATCTAGTTAGTTCACTGAACGCTGCCACTAGCAACATTAAATTACCTTGGGCCAAGTTTGCTGGTGAGGTACATTTGCCAGGCCATCAGTTTACTGGTCCCGGTACTAGACTAGATCTGCGTCTGAATCCCAACGAAACCCCCAAAGATTGGAGCAAACCTATAAACAGGGTAGATAGCGCGGCATATATTCACGACCTGGCATACAATCAACACACTGATACGGCTTCTAGGAATGTCGCCGATAGAGCAATGATAAACCAATTGAATAATATACCAAATCCAAGTCTGCGGGAACGCGTAGAGAGGGCGATAGTCAAACCTATTTTGTCCGCTAAAACGAGTCTCGGGCTAGGTTTTAAAAAAGCCTAGAATTACAGCAGGACCTGAAATGGACTAATCAATTAGCGAATGAATTACACAAACCAGTAGTGAGAAATTTTAGGACGAGGCGGGTCCGTGTTGGCGGGATTGACCAGATTTGGGCGGCTGATCTAATCGACATGCAGGCTTTCGCTAGAGATAATGATGGCGTGAAATTTCTATTGACCGTCATAGATGTGTTTTCCAAGTATGGGTGGATCGTTCCATTACATGACAAGAGTGGGAAGTCTACAGCCGATGGGTTCGTGAAGATACTCAGAGGTGGTCGACAGCCAGTCAAAGTTTGGTGCGACAAAGGGAAAGAATTTTATAATAAAAATGTGAAGAATTTAGTCGAGTTGTATTCTACCGAGAACGAGGGAAAATCTTGTATCGTAGAAAGATGGGTGCGTACGATGAAAGAGAAGATGTTCAAATACTTTACTGCTAATTCAACGAGAAGATATATCGATGTATTAGATGAGATGGTTAGTAATTATAATGACACGAGACATTCTTCGATCAAAATGACCCCCGCGAAGGCTAGTATGAAAGTGAACGAAAAGACTGTATTTATGAATTTATACGGCGATGAGATTTCAGAGCCTATTACACCAAAGTTTTCAATCGGCGATCGAGTCAGAATAACTAGAAAGAAGAGCATTTTTGACAAAGGATATATACCTAGATGGACAGAGGAGGTTTTTGTAGTATCTCAGGTTCAATATACAGATCCGCCAACTTACAAGATCACTGATTCTAATTCTGAGGAAATACAGGGGTCATTCTATGAGCAGGAGCTACAGAAAACAACTCAAGAAATATTTAGAATCGAAAAAGTGATTAGGAAACGCGGGAAGAAATGTCTCGTGAAGTGGTTGGGCTACCCAGACTCGTTCAACTCGTGGATCAATAACGAAGACTTGCTGACATTGTGAGACGATTATAAACCAACGGTGTAAAATCGTTTGCGATATTGTAATCCCGTATCTACGTCATAGTCCACTCACGAACTTGCATCACACAGGCATGAGTTGCCATTGCATTGACAATTAACGACGATGATCTCGTTGTCGATCAAACTAACATCACGCGGGGGTGAGTTGCCATTGCGTTGACGACGAACGACGGTAATCGTGCCTGGACGTTGTTGACGATCCGGCCGTGGATACTTGCATGGACATTCATCGTCGTAGCATTCGCGGTTGTGGACGTCAATTACAACAATCAACTCCGATCTCCGCAGTCTTGTTGTATATGCGACCAAGCCGAGCTGCCTGGCGATTTTTCGTAATTCAGTTTTAGTTTTATTCGGGTAGACCATTTTTATTGGAATATCTTGTCCTTAAGCCGAGTTGGATATTCCGTGAATTTGAAAAAGTAAGGCTATTATTGGCTGAACTGTGCGGACACCCAATTTTTAAGGCTGTACTGGTCAAATGGGCGAAGGTCAAGGCTGTACTGGTCAAATGGACGAAATTCAAGGCTGTACTGGTCAAATGAGTCAAATGCCTTATTCCTGTTCTACTTGGGGAAAACAATTTTTTGTCTTAAGGCCTTCTTAAGTAATTACCAACAAATTAAGCAGGTTAATAATTAAAATTTTATATAGCAAATCGTCAAAATTTGAAAAAACCTACAAGTATTGACCATGTACTGTAACAGTTGTTTGCAACCCGGAAATTGGAACTCAGCGATTTTTAAACATCGCAATTATTTCAAATCCATTCGACACCTTTTTGAAATGTTAGATCCACCAATAAGTAACCAGCTTCATCCAGTAAATCACTTACGATATGAGAAATACATGTAGCTGACATTACAATGATTACTAGATTCCGTAATCAATTTGAAAAGGCAAGTCAAAAAGTAAAGTTTGGGTGTAAAAGAAAAAGTCAATTCAAATGCTGGTTGAACAGGTAAAATTCACAATATAACTTCAAAGGTAAATTGACAAGAAAAGATATTAATTCTACCGAAGTTAGATTTAACGATTAAGTTAGGGATTTGTTCAAATGGTTCACAGTTCCAATTGCTCCGCTGTTCCATGATCATCTATAAGAATGAGTACATTGATCACACACTGTCGATGGGAGGATGGTACGGCGAAGGAGAGGACTGGCCACACGCACCCGATGTAAAAAATGAAATATCTAGTATTTGATAACCATCATGGTTTTCTTAATTGGTTGCCATTGTTATAACGTCGAACCCGATGAAGTTATCTTTTCTGCTCACCAATTATTGTTCAATTCTTTGTCGTGCGTATTTATATATAATAATGTTACACTTTAAAAAGGTGGGTAAAAAACTGGTCCGTCTAGCACAAAAACACGCACACAGCATTAGCATAGTGTCAGTTTAATTTCACTTTGTGAGAGTAAAGTTCGCCCTCCTCCTTCACTTAGGCTTAAGATCAGCACTGGCAGAGTGCCAACCGTGGCGGAGTCACCCACGTGCTTCGATTTTCTGCCTTTTGATTTTCTGCATTTTGATTTTCTGCCTTTTGATTTTCTGCCTTTTGATTTTCTGCCTTTTGATTTTCTGCCTTTTGATTTTCTGCCTTTTGATTTTCTGCCTTATGCAGTAGACCCATTAAGTCTAGCCATGACCGTGATCAGATTTAACGATTAAGTTAGTGATTTGATCAACGAGTTAAGAGCTCCATATGTTCCGCTAATCCATGATCATAATCTGTGAGAATGAAAAGCTCGATCTAGCTCTGCTTTCTGAAAAGTTATATAACATTATCGTAATAAAACTTCTTTTTGCAAAAGAATCAACTCTAGGAAGGGTTAGATTATGTGGTCTTGGTCGAGTATTGCATGGACAAACCTTATGTGGAGGAAGAAAGTCGTGAAGAATGTAATAAGGATTCAGGAGGAAAGCGCGAAAAAGAGCAGAGTCACCTTTTTAAAGTGTTTAAAGCCAGCTATAAATACTCCGTCTTTCCCGGGTAAATTACTTGTAGCAGGTTAAGCTGAACATAGCAATAATAGTATTAGATGTCGTAAGATATGTGAATAGGTAAATTAGAAAGGAACAAGAAATAGTAGAGTTTGGAGGCAATGGAATAAAATTCAAATGTTGGTTGAAAAGGTAAAATTAATTGAATCACTTCAGAGTTAAATTAAAAAGACAATTTTATTAAGTCTAGCTAAAACCGAAATCAAATTCAGCGATTAAATTAGAAATTGCTTCAAAGACTTTACGGTTTTATCTGTTCCGCAAATCTATCCATCTATGGAAATGAAAAACTGCAAAAGAATATAGAGAATTCATGTATTTGTTTTTTGTTTAAAATGTGAAATGCCAAACATGATTCTGCAGACTATATCGGCCTTTGATCTCGTAAGTCGTTGTTAAACAATGGTAAACAAATGAGCAGTGTCTTACATCCTCCTTAAACTTGAACTTAAGCTTGAACTTAAGCTCATATCTGTCTAACTTTGGTCGACCTGTCTCTCACATTGCAGTCCGTCGTGCCCTTTGCTCTGCGACAACGGGGGAGCTTTTGGTTCATCGAGCTCGCATTTCTACAAGACAGCGCCGAGCCTTTCCTATTGAGGGTCCTGCTATCTGGAATGGCCTCCCACCAACCTTGCGACTTATGTCTAGGCTAAATTCACCTGCTTTTTATTAGTCGCTCAAATCCTATTATTTTGTATGTGGCTGGACTGGGAACGCCTCTGTGTAGATTTCTTAAGAGGTGCTATATAAATTCTCGAAATGAATGAATGAATTAACATAATAGACACCTGTATTATAAATTTTCCAGACCCATAAGAATAGTGGTCTTTTATGTTTGTTCTTAAATAACATAGAAAGATAATAATTGATGCATCGCAATTGCAGTTGTTTGAAATGGATGAGGAGCCAGTAATTCCTGGTACTTAACTCTTTCCCGCCGGATCGGGTCGCGGGTGACCCGATAAACCCAATAGGTATCAGAACAATTCCGGCGGGAATGAGTTAAACCGGAGCACTATTTTCTTACGAAACTCAAAACTGTTCTTTTGTTGTCGTGCTAGAGTCAGGAACTCTTCATGGTTCCCCGAATAAGCGAAATATAAATAAGAGTATTACCGAACGAATTATTGCATATTAGACGTTGGACCGCATCATGATGAAATTGAACGATGTGCTTACAACTTTTGATTCAGCTGGTGAACTAAAACATAAACACGGATGAATATTATTTTATTGGTTGCTTTAATTACTTCTTTATGCATCTGGATTTTATTTTATTTCACTATTATTTAGGACTTTTTTTTTACTCTTCTGTCGTTTACCAAGGATCACTCTCCCAAGAGCCTCGTCTCCACTTTCCACGTTTGTTCAATTGATACACATCGAATTCAAAAAGCGATTCATCCGCCAGTATTTATATAAAAAATGTACCTAATTTAGAAAGGTGTGAAAAATAAAATCACCGACCTACCAATCGCCATGGCCTCCGTTAGGCACAGGCCCTCGATGGGGCGACCCCTTCTATGGGCGTCCAAGTATAAAGATGGACACGAAAGTAACGACGATTGTCAAAGCAACGATTGGCGCCATTAACGTTATGGGCGCCATTCCAACTTGGGGCACCACAGGGTCTCGACGTTCTACAGGGCGCCACGCTGGTTGAGGTTGACCCAATTGGCGCCCACGTCGATACCGGAAGTGATGAAATTCAAACCGGAAACGGTGATTTATCTATACCGGATGTTGCGATTCTTCGACCGGAAGTCGTACATTCGAGACCAGAAGTGATTGCGTCTCTGGCGGAAGTCATCATCGAATTCACGGATGACGTCACGTTTAAACGAGAACTGAAATCGTCGCCATAGTAACCTTGGTGTCTTGGATTTTTCCTTCATCCCATTTCAACGGGTTTTGAGGGAAAGACGTAAACACGTCTGGCCTCGTATATACATGTAGGTAACCACGAGAATTCTAGCGGCCCTTATGTCGACCGAGACCGAGAAACTGTTGTGGCTGACAATGATAAACCGATTTAATAATTATTATTTGCTTTGTTTCTTATTGTGAACAAAATAATAATTATAATTGTATATGACGGCAAGTCGAACGGTATCAAATAAATTTATTCCAGAAATGTTATTTATAGCATGAATACACCATTTAAAAGAGGTGTTCATTTATTGACTTATGACCATGGCGAATCTTACGCCCGCATCAGCCGCTCCTCTATGGACAACCTCCAGTCGTGTAGGCTGTGCTATTTATATTGGAGTTTCTTGATCAACTGGATTCTACCTATTTCTTGGTTAAGATTTAGTAGTCATGGTGTTTAGCCACAAACTTTACTTCCTTCTCTCTTCCCATTTCAAATGGATGAAGAAAACGCGCCTTCCTTGTAGCCTTGGATGTTCAATGGATTGTGTGATAGCCAATTACAATGTATCGTGTATGCCGAGACCGATAAACTGATGCCTACGACTTTTTAATTGGCGCAACATAAACAGCATCATTGGGCGAATTCCTAAATTTTCATCTGCTTCATCTTACATGCATGGCACCATCCGCTTGCTCCATGTTTCAAGTGCATCGAATACACGATTGCTGCGCTAGTAGTAGTTGCAGTTTAACGTCGCTGTGTAGTAACAGAGACCATTAGCGACTTGGGACTGGCACCGGCAGAGTGCAACCACTGTCAACCAGTGGCGGAGTTGATTGCTGCACTGGTGTTAGTTGTCTTCTTGACTGTGCTCCGCCAATCTAAGTGAGCTCTGCAGCTGTCCAATATCTGTTGTCCTGGCTCGCAAAACCTTTCGCCGTTGGTCCCTCATGTTGAAACATGCGTATGTCTCTTATAGGGTTGACTCCTCAGTGTTTTTACAAGCTCCATAGAGCTGTAATTATTGTATCACTGTGGTTGGACTGGAAGTGTCTCTGAGCGGATTTCTTGAACCATATAAATTTTTGAAGTGAATAAATGAATGAACGTACGAACGAATGAATGAATGTGAAAACATCAACTTTCATTTTTTCCATAGACTGCATTTGCTATCTGCTGTAGACTTATTTTTTATGTGGGAGGTGACGCCTGATGACTTGCGTTCGTTTAGAGGTTCCGCTTATTTATACGCAATTTCACTACTTTAGAAGAGGTGTGCACCCACAATCATACGCCACGGCAAGAAATAGCATTTCTGCGTGCAAAATATCAACACCAATCTACCAATCGCCATGGTTTCTGTCATCGTTAATTGGGGCCTTCCTCTATGGGCGCCCAAGTAGCGATGGATTCCAAAGTGAAGAAGGGCTCAAGTCGTGTTATGGGCGCCCATCCCACGTACGGAATCGAACGTTTTGGCGCCAACATCGACACCGAAAGTGAAAAAATCTACCCCGTAAGTAGTGCAATACAGGACGGAAACTGCGACAACTAAACAGGAGATTGTGACTTTGCGGACGACAACTCTGTCGTTTACCCAGGCTTTGGAATGGCACCGTCAGAGAACAACCAGTGGCGGAGTTGTCAAGTTCATTAGGCTTTAAATATGACTAGATAAATAACGATCTTTAACCCTCGAGTGCCCAAGGGGGGTCCGACCGGATCCCAGGCCTGTTTTTCCCGGATAACTTTTTAAAGGCTAGGGATCTGCATAAATGCTTTTAGGTATTCCTAGAGCAACCTTTTGGGCATAGAATGGTATATTTTGCGTGAGTATTGTCCAACCCTGCACCCCACAACCACAGCATATGCTAAGGGTACCCCATGATATGCGGCTGATATTCATACAAGCGCATGGTTACTGGTCAATAACTATTATTTTATACCAGGTGGTGCTATTGTGATATAATATATATCAATCGATTGCAAATTTAGTTGGGATTACTTACAACTAAATTATATAACGATATTCCAATCCCTTCTCAAGATATTAACATGAACACGCTGGGGTCCGCGCCGGACGTATAAGCTTTCCTTCGATGAATAACGCAAGCATGCAAGCATAACATATGTATTACGAGATTTTTTACACTATTAGTTTACACCAGGTGGTGTTATTGTGCTATGAGATACATCAATCGATTGCAAATTCATTTGGGATTACATTGAAATAAGTTCTATAACGATATTCCAATCCGTTCTCAAGATATTGGCATGAAAACGCTGGGCTTCCTTTGGTCAATAACGCAAGCAAGCGTAAAATGTGTATCACGAGATTTTACACTATTATTTAACACCAGGTGGTGTTATTGTCATATAAAATACACCAATCGATTGGAAATTCATTTGGGATCACATAGAACTAAATTCTGTGACGATATTCCAATCCCTTCTCAAGATATTAACATAAAACGCTGGGGTCCGCGCGGACCCCCCCTTGGGCCTTCGTGTACCAAAAAATACCTTGGGCACTCGAGTGTTAAGCCCTTCTTAAATAATGGCCAACAAGTTAAAGCATTCTAATATTTTAGATTACAAATCGTCAAAATTTGAAAAACCTGTTTAAGTATTGACCAACTAGAATAGGTGCAATTTCGGGAATTGAAGCAGAGCGACTTTAACACTTGAGTGCCCAAGGTAATTTTTGGTACACGAAGGCCCAAGGAGTGGGTCCGCGCGGACCCCAGCGTTTTTTGTTAATATCTTGAGAAGGGATTGGAATATCGTTACAGAATTTAGTTCTATGTGATCCCAAATGAATTTGCAATCGATTGATATATCTTATATCACAATAACACCACCTGGTGTAAAATAATAGTGTAATAATCTCGTGATACATTTTATGCTTGTTTGCGTTATTTACCGAAAGAAACCTATACGCGTGTATGAATATCAGCCGAATATCATGCGGTACCCTTAGTATATGCTGTGATTGTGGGGTACAGGGTAGGACAATACTCACGAAAAATATACCATTCTATGCCCAAATGGTTGGTCTAGGAATACCTAAAAGCGTTTCTGCAGATTCATAGCCTTTAAAAAGTTATCCGGGGAAAACAGGCCTGGGGTCCGGTCGGACCCCCCCCTTGGGCACTCGAGGGTTAAAACATAGAAATTAATTGAAATCCCTTCTACACCTTTTTTTAGATAAAAACCCGGTTATAAAAATGCAGCATCATCCGTGTGAATTAACTTCGCTTCAGACGATGGGTCGACATTAAAATTAATGGAATTTGAAAAGGATAATCACATAAAATGGTACTAGATGCCGCAAGCAATTTAACCCTCAGATTACCAGATTTTTTTGATACACTGAGTACCAGTGGGGTCAAAAATGACCCCAACACAATTTGTTCAATAAATTCTTTGTTTTTTGCCTTTTTATTAATTGCCAAAAAACCAATTGTAGTAAAGCAATTGGAACATGTTTAGGCTGTTGAAATTAATTAATTTTTCCATAGTCATAGGTACGTTTCAGTGTTCAAAGTGTTCGAGTGTTCAATGTTGAAAACTAACATAGAAAATATCCAGCAACTTGCCCAAGTTCGCTCCGCCGGGGTTTGCGCCCCTGCGTCCCACACGTACTAGCCCGAGATATCAAAATCTCTATTTGTCAACTCTCAGCCCGGGGCTTGAACCGCAGTTCGTTGCAACCAACAGACGTATGCCGCTCTCGCTTACCGGTGTAGCTAACTAGGCCAGTACCCTTCTTCTAGTCAAGGACAATAACCTCCACCATAAGTTCAAGATCGTCAGTCAAACCCTATCGTCTCCACTCTCCACGCCACCTTCATTTGCCGGATTTCGAAATGCATTCGACTTACGGATTAACAACCCATATTTATATTTGTCTTAAATCAATTTAGAAAGGTGTGAAATTTGGCATCAGCAAGAACTATCACTCGCAATAGTCTCCATCTAACGGTTAGGCTCAGGCCGTCAATGTGCACCCATGTATACATACCTGTGGCAGAAGTGGTCATCGAATTCATGGACGATAACTGGATTCGTTGCCATAGTGACTAGGTTACTCTTCCAATTCACTTCAAAGGTGGAAACATGGGCGGAGTTTATCAGAGGCCCCTCCAAGAAAGCCCGGATTCAACTTTCTTACCATGAAAATGGTATTGTTTTCGGGGTTAGCGCCCCCAATAAGGCCCAGACTCGGGGTTAGCCCCACCCACCCCCCAAACGGAAACCAAACTCCGCCCACGGGTGGAAATGACGTCAATTGCCGACAGCATAGGAAGTAAAGAGAAATTCAAAGACGTTTATCTTGCTTAATGAAGCAAGCCACATCCAACCAAATCACGCACGAACTCACGTATAAACGAGAACTGAAATGGTCGCCATAGCAACGGCGAATTATTTATGCAGTCTGGCCACAAGCTCTGATGTCTCGCGTGCACTCTATGCTTGCCTCACACTCTCTTCAACGTTGCAAGGAAAGTGGAAAAGACGTCCAATGCTTAGGGCCTACAGCGTAGAACGGCCACACAATTCCGTGTGTGCCAATTGCTAAGAATCGTATCTGCCGAGACCGAGAAACTGTAGTCGCCATTGTTTAGCAACCGATGTCAAAGTACTGAATTTCTTTAATCAAACCTTGGGTGTTACAGTGACTGCATTCACAATTCTTTACCCTCAGTCAGTCTTTGTAAGCTGGATGACACACTTAAAAGAGGTGTTTAATTTTTAGCTTATACTATCATTATTCAAATTCAAAATGTTTACCATATTATTTATAGACGCACATATAGTGGTAGAAGAGGTGCATAGGGCACTGCAAAAGTAGTCATAAAAATGTCATGTAGTAGTGATTTCAGTCGACCAACACCTTTTAATAATAAGGATCATGCTAGCTGCACCTGCATTGGAGGAGTTTCATAATATATTATATATATATATATATATATATATATATAAGATGCTATATATATATATATATATATATTTATATATATATATATATATATATATATATATATATATATATATATATATATATATAGGATACCAGTCACTCAATTTATCTGTTTAATTTATATATTTATTTCATAAATTTCTGTAGAGCACCTCTTCAAGGTAGGCTACTATGAAGAGTTCCCGACCCAACAACGGCTAAATAAGACAGTTTTTTCTTAAGGGTCAGAGTGGAGTGACCATGGTTGGTTTCTTATTCGAGTGTAATATGAGTTCAAGCTTCTGCTGACGCAAACTTTTTGTTGTCGTAAGCCGTTATCGAGCAATGGCCGTAATTCCGTAAACTTGAGCATCTTTTCTAATAATCTCAAGATGAATAGGAAGTAAGGTATTTGCAATGCACCCGCGTAATGTAAATTGACACAGCAGAAAATAATGCAAACTTATATACAAAGTCTGTAACGTTACAAAGGTGTTTTAATTACGTCAGATGTAATTTTAATTTTTTTCATTTCTCCAGGCACTGTTTAACAGAATAAAGATAAAACAAAGAGAATAAAAATGATTTCTACTGCCTGTATGCGTGTATATCTGCTGTTTGCTGTATGTCTGTCTTCCTGTCTGTTCGGCTGACAGCGTATCACTTTGTGAGGCGCGGTGGTGTAGTGGTGTAGTGGTGTAGTGCCCTTCAATCTCTCTACTCAGAATGCAGAGCGGACACTGCATCGGAGTTTCACGCCGAAGCGCCGAGCAGTTGCGATTGAAGGACTTGCCCAAGGTCCTTACGCGGCGAGGTGGATTCGAACCTCGAACCTTCCGGCTCCAAGGCAACGATGCCACCACTATTATAATACCACCGCGCCCCACCTAGAGCTGATTCCACAGTATTTACCAGACTTCTTAAAACTTTTTTATCACCGAGGTTCGACTGTGAACGCTTCTGATTGGACTTCTTGAAGGGACTTTATCTAAATTATGGATTTGAATCATTGAATGAATGAATGAATGAATGAATGAACGAATTAATTAATTAATTATTTAACATAATTTTAAAATATTATAATAATTTCAGATAGTACTGCATTTTCTTGTCTGTTCGAGTCGAATAATAAAATGTCGCTTAGAAAGCATCTTCGTTGAGAAGTTTAAATATTTATTGACCGATAGAATTCTTTAGAAGAGGTGTCTATGAGGCGCTGTGTAAGAATACATTTAACATGGAAAACCGTTATCTACCAGATTCTTTACTTCAAAGGAAGTCCGAATGATCTTCAGTAATCGCATCACCCACCTACCACACTCGGAATGTTCTTCTTCTATGGGCGTCCAAGTAGCGATGGGCACCAAAGTAACGATGTGTGTCAAAGTAACGAAGGGCACACGTCCAGTTATGGGCTCCAATCCTACGTATGGCGCCATTGGGTCTCGACGTTCTACAGGGAACCACGATCGATCGAATTGGCTCCCACATGAATGCCGGAA